>JAODLC010000042.1:1908923-1961478 GCA_026781145.1 Hippopotamyrus pictus | reverse complement strand
CCTTTAAATCAGGGCTAGATAAGATTTTAACAACTCTGAGCTATTAGTTAAGTTCTCCCCAAACGAGCTTGATGGGCTGAATGGCCTGCTCTCGTTTGTAAATTTCTTATGTTCTTAATTTAACTGTCATTTTAGGTTCCATGGAGCACTTCATACAGTCATACAAGTACCCATTCACAACCCTATCCATCTGACAACCCACTGGCGCACTCACAAGAAAAGCTACTACAGACTCCTCTCAAATGGTAACACACAGAAACTGTTAAATATGTAAAATCAATAAATATATGCCCATGGCAAATAATTTAGAGGGCTGATATAAACCAAATGCATAGTTCACTCACCAGTACATATATAATGTCAATATATACATGTACCATCTTGGAAGAAAATCTATTATGTAATTATTCATGGTTTGCTAGATTAAATTACATTCATGTGCAGTATGATTACATTGAATTGAAATTAATAAAATTCTTACTGTCATTCCAATTCATAATTTTACAGGGTGTGGCCAAGTCAATTCAAAATCCAATTCATAAATTCTGAGCAACCCTGGTAGGCTACATAATGAGCTGACCAATCAAACTTGATATGTGTTCAGTCATATCTTTTGAATTGGGAAGGTGAATCACCCCTCACAGCCAGCAATGGCAGAGAATTGTGCAAGCCAACAGAAGACAGTATTTGAGACAGCGCCACCCAGGAAGCCAACTTGCTTTTGCCGGTGATCATGAACTCTTTGGACTGTCAGTAATGAACATTTCATAGAGAAATATAGGTTGGTTTGGGGTGAAATAATGAGCTTCCTTGGTCTGGTGCAGGATAAATTGAACCGGTATTTTGCCCTCAGTGCACCATGCATCTTCTGACAGCTCTCTGCTTTTACACCACTGGTGGGTTCCTGCAGACCTACAGATGCACATGGCCTCAGCAAGGCTGCTATGTCCTGCATCTGTGCATTGATCACATTTCTGTTACACCATGTGCACAAATACCTACAATTTCCAGCAGGAGGGGGTGCCTTACATATCACTTAAACTGATTTTCATGCCATTGCAGGCGTACCTGGCATTGTAGGTGCAGTGGATGGAGCCCTTAGCCCTATTCATACTTGCAGCCTCTAGAATCCTGCTTGCCTGTCAAAAAGGGTTCTTGACACTAGGCCTAAATGTCCAGGTGATATGCAACAATCAAGGACATTTTACAGACTTTGCTACCAAGTGGCCTGGGAGTCCACATGATGTTTATATCTGGTCCAGCTATGGAGTGTCAAATGGCAAAGGATGGTGTGTTTGCTGGTGGCTGGTTACTGGGAGACAGCAGGCACCCTCTTAGCTAATACCTGCTGATTCCAGTGTTGAATCCCCAAACGGTGACAGCACACCAAAGAATACACACTGAGTAGACGGGCTTTGGGCAAGTGGATGATCCCATTCTGGTGCCTACACGAGTCTTTGGGAGCTCTAAGGTTTCCCCCTGAATGTTGCTCTGCTCTTCTTGTTATGCGCAGTATGCTGCACAATATTGCCGTAACTGTTTTACTAAAATATATTTTTGACCCCCTCAACAAGTTGTTTTAAGGCTTCTTTTGAGAAATGTTACTTCCTTTTCCTATTGCTGCTCACCACTGGACTTTTTTAATAAGGAAGCAGCATCACATTTTGAGCCTATTTTTTATATCTTCAATAGATGGGTTGAGGTATTGTGGTCTTAATTATGGGTGCTTTGATGTGTTTTTATTGATTTTTCTAATTAATTGGTGTTTTTTTACATTTGTATACATGTGATATGACAATCATAACATATGTCGCCATTCAAATACATGGAATCGATGTTCCTGTTAACGTCAGTCTGTGCTTTTCTCATAAGGAGCCTGGGGAGGAGCCAACAGAGTTTGTCTGTTAATTCTGAAATAATGAAGGGTTTTGGGAAACGCACGTAGACCTCACTTGTTCTTTACCTACGTCATTCTTTAACTTGTTCGTTATTCATTAAGACCAATCCCTTTAGGGAAAGCCATCCTAGAACAGAACATACCTTTTCCCTTCAATTTTATAAGGTTTGTAATGTTTTAGACCCGAAAGGATGGAAAACAAAGAGGAATCATTTGTAGTATGCCTGAGTATGCTTGTTTTTTCTGCTAGTGGAAATATAGCTGATAATGTAAAGATCAAATCAATCAATCAATCAATCAAATCAATCAAAGAGCTCATATAAATGGCATAAAAACAGCAGCTAACATAATACCTGCGTAACGTGAAAGAGCTTCTGAGGAGAACTAACCATGTGAATCCTAAATAGTGATCAGATTCCAGTCCTAACAATTTACACTGGACTGAGCAGTTCAGAGCTTGCTGTATAGCAACATGTGCTTGCATGTGAGAAAATCACTTCTATGATTAATGTAGCCAAATCAAAAAATGACTAAAACTGACATCTCTTCTGAAGGGATTTCCAAGTTAGTGTTGCACTCTGGGACAGTCTTTTCAAAAATAAATTAAATAAAACTGTAACATTTTACTTGAGGGGACGCAAATAATGTATATTCTACACTTTGCATTACTTTTAAGATAATTACAGTATTTTTGTTGATTTCTAATGAATGCATTTTTCAAACACAATGTATATATTATAACAATATAAAATATTATATCCCATTATATTTTCATATACATTTAAAAATTTATTAAAGTTACTGGTCTATTACAAAAGATCGATTATACAATATTTTTCATGCTTTTAAAATATATTACTTTCAATATGTGTAACATGTATGAAGTAAAAACATATATGATACTACTTATCAACAAATCCTTCAAAATACAACAAAAAAATAGATCTAAGCAAAAGGGAAACCTCAGGCCTCTTTACTGCGATGATTGCTTCATGAATTTTGTAGAACCATCTAGTTAAATGGCAGGCAGAATTGCAAAAGCTATTGAAAGGCTACAGTTCTAAGTCTAAGAGAGACCTGGCAATTAAGGTACCTTACCTGAACTGATTTAAAGCTAAGCATAACAATGCTGTAGATTTGTCTTTGGATTAAAGAGCCTGCTGAGCAAATAAAAACAATTAGGTAAATTGGAAATTTCATGGTAGCAGAATTTAATACTTTTTGAAAAGCCAATAACATAGAACCAATATTGCTGGCACATACAGGTAAGTAATTCAATCTGAAAAAAATACATTTTTAACTTGAGCTGAAACTTCAAAACGACTTGCATAAAAGTCACAAATGTCATACTCCTGTAAAATACCCTGTCATCTCGATTAAATATACCTGTAATAAAATAGGATTTACTATAACTGGAGTTTTTTGACAGAAAAAAAATAAATTTTACATGGAATAACTGTATGTGAAGCTGTTCATGCAGAAATCATGGAAACAGGAAACATTTTTGCAAAACAAACTAACAAATAAATAAGCCTGAAACAATACCAATATAAACTTTGATTTGCCAGAATCAGCCTTCACAAATAATGACAAAGACAGAGCGAGAAAAACAGGAGCAACAAAAATGTCCAGAATTTTCACAGTGGGCTAAAGTGCACAACCAAAATGGCACAATCATTTCATTGATTAGTGCGTTTTTATCTTACAAGAGGGATCTGACAATTGTTAATTAAGAAAATAATGCTGAAGTGTTTTTGTTTCCAATGTCCATAGGGTACAATTTTCACAAAAACAGTCTCACAAAAAAACAACATAGGTGTTTTGGTTAAGATTCTAAAAGATTCCAGGGATATACTTTGATATAAATAGCAGCTGTAGTACCAGTAATTCACACTACGTAGCCAGAAATTCAATAGTACAGTCACAAATCAGTCATATTTTTACAAATCTCTATCAATCCAAATAGCTTTGGTCCTTGTTTAGGTGTTCCCCTTGAACTCGTAGCACAATCTCATAAATTCAGGTAGTTCTTACAAAATATTTGATATCTGACTTCTTGATTTCTATTTTTTAAATGGTGTTAACTTTTGCCAGAAGGGAGATGGGCTCCTTTTAAAATCATTTATTTCAAAAATTTCTGATTGTGCCAAGCTGCCTGGTACCACGTACTGTCCTGGATCCATGGTGTTCACAGATGGGGCATAAAAAGGAGGCGTAGACCTGTTTTGACTTACACCTGGATTTGAAGAAGAAAGAGAAACAGACGTGTAGAAAAAGAGACAGAGCCAGAAAAAACAAGGAAGACCAAAAAGAACACTGTTATTACTAATTGAAATGTATACATATATACACCCATATATATATGGGTGTTTCCATATATGTATATATATATAGGGTGGAAAATCGTCAAAGAAACAGACAAATAAGCATTTAGGCAAATTTTGATTGCAATACTTAGTATTGTATGTCAGTAGACACCTTCAGTTTTGCAGAGCACAGAGGAAAAAGCAATGCTTCCCTGGTAAAGGATCGTTACATAAAATATTCTGGGTGTTTCTTGACGCTTTTCTGTATTCACTTCTGGATTATTACTTTAAAAATAATCTCAAAAGTGAACTATTTACACTATTAACAAAAAAGTCTAAAAGGTGCCATGGCATCTTAAAAGTATATTATTCAGAAGTTTTTGAGGGTTAACATTTGTTGTAACTTCCACTAAATTTATATTTAAAATCATAACAAAACTGTACACATTTACTTATACACGTACTGGGCCTAGATAAATTAAAGTTACACAGGGATGCTCAGTCCTGGTCTTCCCGGGATTTTCCGGTTTTGTTCAACTCTGCTTTTAATATATGAAATTAATGACATTATTTGCATGATAAGATTTCCTGAATGTTATTTCATGTATCAGGGGAAATTGAGAATAACAGGACTCTCAAAAGTCAAGCCTAGGTGCCCCTAATGACCCCATGATGTGATGTAAACCTGTTGTTTTGACTTTGAGCAGACGTTTTTTCGGCACCCACAATGGGACACTCCATTTTATAAAAATCTTAGAATTAGATCAAAAAAACTTGTATTTGTATTTGTTTTGGTTACTTATGGTTAAGGTTACTTACTTGTGGTTAAGGTTACTTACTTGTGGTCAAGGTTAAGGGCTGGGTAGGGGTTAAGGTTGCTACAGTTGGGAATAAGGTTATGCCCATAAAAATGACTGGAGAGTCCCGACAAAGCTATAGATACCTAATCTACTTGAGTGTGTCTCTGTGTGGAGAATGAATTTCTCAGACTAAACAACAGCTGCCATGGCATCTTGATTAAGCAAAGTTTTATAAGCAGGGTAACTTACTGTCTACAACAGGGGCCGCCAATCACTTCATTATTGTTTGCAAAAATTGCTTCAAGGTGAACATGTATTAATATGTATTAATAGAAATGTGTTCAAGGTTTTAGCTAAACAAATGAAAACAATTTAAAGGGAGTCTAGATGGAGAAGAAATTAAGCAAATCCACATATTCGAAATTATTAACAGAAAACAATTCTGTCTAATCTGACCACAGCGCAGATAAAAAATGAAACTGTTCGTTATCTCCTTTTGGCATATTGTACAATGACATAAGGGTACGGATATTTTAATTTCCTCAATATTCAGGTATGGATTTTCTTTTTATTCATTTTTAACAACTGGTTATCTAATTAGGGTCATTGTTCTATGAGACTACTCTAAGATGCGAGATCCTATTCCAATGGAGGGTTTTGGAACTATGTAAAAAAACCATGAAATATACTACTTATAGTATCACAAAAAAGACATTGGTCTATTTTTTGATTTTGAAGTTGATCAGTTAACACTGCACTGTTTTCTTCAACCTACAGACAGCCCAACTGAACTACTGCTTCTGTACTTTCCCACAATTCCCAGTTTTAATTAGTTATCTAAACTGTGTGTGTAAACAATAAGCTTTTATTATTCCTTCAAACTAAAGGACAAGCAAATCTCTAAGATACTGTGGAAATATCACTCACATTTTTTGAGACACTTAAAATACAAATTCTGCAGCCATGCTGGTGGGACAATTTTTTGTTTTCACCAAGTCCAGACTTCAAGAGTGTTTGAATTTTTGCAGAGCAATTTACATTGCCTGAACTTATAAGGTATATTAAAATAATGTAATTTATATCTCTGATTTAATAATTACTTTTCCAGAAATTGGCTCTACCACTGCAGTTTTAAGATCAAATGACACAAGACTAGATAAAACATTTTAAACCATTAAATTTTACTGCAAGTAACCCACCACAGACAATCAATTAGTATAAGATTAACGTTAATTTCTTTAGTTGTTTTGAATTTTCAATAGTTTGAATCTGCAGGCAGTTAATTACAACAGTGGCAAATTTGACATTTTAGACAATAATATAATGGGAGTCTGTTATAAAGCAAAAAAAAAATAGAGAACCTTGTTATGTTATGGTAATAAGCTCAAGTATATGCACTGTGACCATGACTTTTTACTTTTTTTAACTGATAAATTATTTTAATCAAGCAGTCCATTTGCTTACGTGATTTGCCTACTCGGCATGTTGACAAGGCAGATGTCACTTGAATACAGCCTAATGGTAATACAGTATACTTGTATTTACTTATATATTTATATATACTAGTGTATTATATAATTCTAACATAATTGTATGAATTATTCACATGCGTTTTGGATTTTAACATTTGTTTCTAAATGAATGATGCATGTTAGAAGGTTTTGTCTGGTTATATGTTCAGCTTTCTGAAAACTGCAATACTGCTTTTGGCCATGTAGAGGCACGTGACTAAATGCAGACCTCCAGAGCACATACTGAAAAATGCACTTAAGTCAGTGGGAGGATGCACTTAGGGGTCATTTACATGCAGCAAGCCCATATTTTGGTGTTTCTCTGCCCAAAGTGTGTAAATTGCTTAAGTGCACTTAAACCCTACACTTAAGTTGATCGGAGAATACGCGTAAGTTAAAAAAGCTTGGAGCTAGGTGCTTTCTTGACTTGAAGACCTGGGAGAATTGACCCTTAATGTTTTACAGTTTGGGGTTGGCCCATCTTTTTGCCCTGGAGTGTATGCATTGTTGAAATGGAACATAAAAAGACTAATAAAAATATTATGTAACTCATTTAAAAAGATGCTTGTTGTAGGAACTGTAAGATGGGAGTTAAGTTTTGCTTGAAATTGCTTCCTTAGACAGTTATGAAACTCATTTTTAAAAGATACATAGGTGTACAAATTTCATAGGTTAAAATGAATTTCAGTGTTACAATACATTTGAATAATTTGAATATTCAGTTTCACTGTTACCTATTCTAATCCCATGGACTAATAAACAAATGCTGAGTATATTATTATATTTGTATAGCATTTTCTGTATTTTATCAAACAGGTTCAATGGACACAAAACACAATTTAAAATAGTTCAAATTCATTGCTCCTCTACTCAATCCATTCAAAATGTGTGATGATCAAAGTGATGCTAAATATGCCAAACTATTATTATTATTTTGCTTCTACATGTGATGTTGATTTTTCACAAATCCAATGTTTCCCTGCTGTCGTGACTGAAGTATTGATGTATTGGCGACCCCCACTATATATAATACTCTCATGGTAAATTAATATACCTTTATCTTTTTCATACCATGTCCATAAAAAATGTCCATCTTTCTCAAGATGATATCTATAAATGAATCTGAAAATTCAAAAAAATACTTCATCTTGAGTTGCCCATGTGCAAAAATGATTACTACAATCTATTTGGTTAAACCAAATTATTACTGAAAGTATATACATTTGTATAAATAAATATACTGAGATATAGACACACACACACACAACAAAAAAAAATAACATAACCAGTAACAAGTCTGAATAGTTATTTTACAATCTTCTACATAATGGCATTGTACCCAGTAAACTTCAATTATTGGTTAAGTAAATACAAGGGCTTGGTCTTTTCATTGCTGTTTCAGTGCTGTTCTAGTTTCGGAAGGCTCTGTATTGCAGTTGTCATTTCATTTTAAAAACAACTGAACATACTACCAATATTACTCAGCTATCCAATATGAAAGGAACACCTATCTACAGTGGCGTATGGGAGATCCATAAAGCTACACTAGGCCTTCAATGGCAATTTGTGGAACCAATGATGCCAATACTATGATGCAATGATGCAACCTGAGTAACATGCAAACCAACATAGATAATGGTTTTAGTATTAAGCTGAACGTAATGCCCCACACTTACGAAATACCAAAACTGTACCATTATCGCTGCTGCTAACATTAACGGACAGAGGGATGGAAAACTGGGAGTGTTCAAATTAGCACTAAGGAAAGGCTGGATGGATTAGTTGACTAGCTAACTCTAGAGAAAACAACAGGTCAGACATTTTTATGAACAGTAAAACATACATTCAAGTTGATCTCTGAGACTAGCCTACAGATTTTCTTTTCTTCAATAGTCTGCTAGCCATGCCGAAATAGAACGCTTACCTACCGCTACAGTCTGCTATGATAAATGGTGAAAAGAGTAATGTTATTTCAAGCGATTTTGCCCTTCTCTTTAGCTTGCCTTTTCAGTGCTCCATTTTGATATTTTATCTTCATCCTTTCTATACTTCTGTTATTAAGGCTCATATTCAGGGATTGACATAACTGGTACACAAGTACGCATTCACCTTTAAAAGCGATACGTGAGCCAATCAATTAATATAACAGCGTAAATACGTATGTATTTTATCTGCATTTTTGCCGATATGACAAAAAATTACCGTGCATTTTAACTTCTATACCGCAAATGAAGTACGAATTAGAATATAAAGGTTAAAATGCATTTTTTGTCATATCAGTGCAAATGCACATAAAATGCGTACGCATTCACGCTGTTACAACAATTGATCGTATCGTATCGCTTTTAAAGGTGAATGTGTACTTGTGTACCAGTTATGTTTACCCTGCTTACATTCATTCATGAAAGTATTGGATAGTGACTTGGCTGGACAGCGAGATCTTAGGTTGTCTTTTAGAGTAATTGCTATATTCAGTGGGCATTTATATTTTTCAACCAGCAAATGTTTGCTTAACAGGAAGGCTTGAGTATGACCAATTTAAAGCCAGTTGCTTTGCAGTACACAGATATGTTGATAATTCTGGAGTGCACATTACATACAAATCTGACCAGGACTCAACTCTGTCTGATGGCGCCCTGCATTGCAGAGGCTGTGCTGGTTTCACATACGCCACTGTCTATATCGGTATCTTGAAATACACAGTTGTGGCCAAAAATATTGACGACACTGGAGTTTGTCATGTAATCCAAAAAAAATATTAAAATCACAAATATTAGGTGTTACCATATTCATTATCTTTATTTGAATTAGAACACAAAGGAAAGCCAAATCGAATCGTATTTCACACAGAACTCCAGAAATTATTCTGACAAAATTATTGGCACTGTAGACCTAATATTTGGTAGCACAGCCTTTGGAAAGAATAAATGCAAGCCAGAATTTCTTCTAGCCATAAATGAATTTCTTGCACCTCTCTGCTCTCTTCTTTTGCAAGCTGCTCCAGGCCTCCCAGATTTTCTTCTGATCTTTTCACTGGTGTTCTAGGAGATTTAGATCTGGACCCACTGTTGGCCACTTCAAAATAGGCAGCGCTTAGTTTGAAACCATTTCTGGGTGCTTTTTGAAATGCACTGTAAGTCATTGTCCTGCAGAGGGACCTTCAACAGATCAACAGCGACCAAACTTTCTGATGCTGAGCCCTACATCGTGCTCCAAAATGTCTTTGTACTCTTCAGACTTCATGATGTCATGTACTGCTGTACCTTCTGTCTGAAGGTCAGCTTGGGATCTGTTTCGCAGTTTTTTCTGTTTTTTCCACCATATGGGCAATACTTCGCTGCAATCAGTTTTTTTGCTGCCATACATGTCCATGGAGGTTGGCTACAATACCACAGACCTTAAACTTCTTGGTAATGTTGCATACAGGGGACACAGTAATGGGATGATCTCTGGAGATAGTCTTGTAGCTTTGCAGTTGTCCATGTTTTCTATGATTTTGTTTCATCCCTCCTTAGACACTTCTCTACTTTTCCGTCTTTTCCCCATGTTTGGTGTGATACACACAGACATGCAAAACACATCCTGGATCAACTTTTCTCTAGGTAAATAGGCTGAAATCAAATTGCCACATCCCATAAACTGTCACAGGTTTGAATAAAAACTACAGTACTACCACCTGCTTGAAATTCAACTATGGCTTACAACTTCATTCATTTATGGCGTTCTGTGTGAAATAAGATCAGATTCACCCTTTTTGCCAGTTGTTATTTTGTGTGTGTGTGTGCTGTTCCACTGCACATAAAGGAAGAACATATCACCAAATCAACATCAACATTTTTGTGAATTAGTGCATAATATGAAAAAAAAAACTGCAGAGATTTGCCCAATATTTTTGGCCAAAGCTGTATTCCACACTGAAAATAAGAATGGTAACATTATTAGTAGATATCTATTCATTTCTAATGAGAAACTGAAGAATCTTTGCTGCACTAAATTCCCCAATAAACTGCCGTGGTTGCTGAACTATGTCTAAGTTTGAAATTATCTTTTAAAAAAGCCGAACAGTGAAGACACAGTCCAAAACAGCAATTAAGAGACTGGGTGACAAGATCTGAAATAATGCCAAAGAAGAAAAAGTACTGGGGATCACCTGGTATCTCTTTGTTGCCTCACCTTTCTGTTTAGCTACTTTTCGCACTGTCGTGGCAGCTTGTCGCTTTTGATATTCCGAAATTTCAAAACCTGTAAAACAACCAAATAAAGATGCTTGCTCAAAATTGCAGTCCCAGTTTACTTTATTTTCCTAATTTTAATTTTAATATTAAAATAACAAGTAGACCAACATCACTTTGGTTAAAAAAAAAAAATAATTAAAAAATTATTTCTCTATTTCCTGTCCTTGACCAATTAATTACATTTACAATAATCTGGCTTTAGGGCTAGAGTTTCACACATTCCTGGATTGTAGTGCATATTCTTGGTCACAGGATTTATACAAAATAAACAAGCTATGTGATAAAGTATTTCAAGGTGACAGAAATCTATCCTTTAGCAAACACCAATGCTGGAGTGGTTAATCGGGAGAAGCGAGAGAATTCCTGATGGGTCACCCAGGTCACAGGCTGGTGACGAACATCAAGAAATAATTTTATGTAAATGCTATAGCAGGGTTACTGAACTAGTTCGGAAGTGGATAGTGGTCATGACAACTGTCAAGCTACCAGCCTCCAGATCAAGAATCCAGTTCACAGATTCCACAGAGAACCAATTAATTAATCTCACATTTACTATTTCTGTGTATCTTAAATGCCATCATTGTTCAATGACTTACAGTATTGCAAGGTATTGTGAGTTTCTCCTTACTGAATGTCCTTCTATTTTTTTCTGATTCCTGACTTCCTTTGTGTTACTGCCTTCTTGCCGGTGGTTTCCTGACTAAGATTTACATTTGGTTTGCCCTCTGCTCACGTCCCCAGCCTGTTCCTCCAGTTTTGATTCCGGAATTGTGTTTTGGCTCTGTTGCTATTCATAAACAGCTTAAGGTAAACGTGGTTCTTGCTCCTGGATCCCGACTAAGTTTATTACAGTGATGCTACATCCATTGTGTAACAAATAAACTAATTAAATAGCATTTTCATCTCAAAAATTATATTGGAGCTAAGATTTTTAAAAAGTTTGTTCATTAAAAGGTGGTGATTTTAATCTAAAGGTAACTATGATTATATGTCTAAAATCTGGTCAGAACTTAGTTTCTATGGTCTTGTTAATCAAATATGATTGCCTTAACAGTATTACCCACAGTTATTCATAACTGTTTATTGAACCATAGGGTTATCAATAACATTTCCAGACTCTGATTTTACCATTAAACAGTGTAGTATGCTGTCAGGATAATCTGAAAAACAATGAAAAATCAATAACTCACATCTGATACTGCTCAAACATACTTGCCTATTTTTTCATCTTCTTGGACCATTTTTCGCTCCTCTTGGAAAGCTCTGAGCCATCGAATCTTCTCTTCCAGCTTTTTGGCATGGAAGATGTGGCTTTCTTCAGTGTCCTTGTTGTGCAACTTGAAGGCATTTTTAACACTAACGTTGAAGTCATCATCCCTGCCATCTTCGGTGTCGATCACTTCATACCTGTCCATATCGATGCGACCTTTGTAGTAAAGGACATCTCTGCGTATCAAGTCCTGAGGCAAATTGAACCAAATGTGTTAATAACTGACCCAAAATCTGGTGATTCACAAATATGCTGATTTAAAAAAATATTCAATGTTACCTTCAGATCTCTTACTGCAGCCTTGTACCCTGAAGGGGTACGTTTTTGTCCATGCTGCCCACTTAATTAGCTTTGATTAACTGCTGGCTGAATAAATTTGCATAATTTAAATTTATAAATTACTATTTTTTCTTATACTATTTTGTTACTTATGGAATACATGTAATACAAAAATGTAAATGCACTATTTTTATTCCATGTTGTTTGCCAAAATCTAAACAACAGACAAAAGGAATGTCTCGTTGATTATTCAAGCACATTATATTGTTCATAAATGGGAAGGAATTATATACCTAGATTTTTCAAAATACAAGCTTCAGTCCTTATACAGTATTCCTCAGCAACTTGTATACCACATGAAATGTTAGTTTTCAGCCAATAGCTCCATCAAAGTTAATTAAATCTCGACATCCTTAGGCCTGTGAGCCTGGAATTCTATGTTTTGTCTGTTCCTAAGCCAGTATGTTGTCTTGAATTTGATTTTATATCAGAGAAATTAAGTTTAACAACTCAATTTCTTTTATTTTACTTTATAATTAATTATATATAACCACCCTAGTAATAATGCATAGTAAAGCATAATAATGCATAATAAATAAATAAATGCGTAGTAATAATATCAAGAAATAATGGCAGGGAACATACTGAAACGGCCTTTGTCCCTGTGGGATGGTAATGATCTAGCATTTGGTATTTTAAGTGCTTCCTACTTTTATAGGCAGCCACATATCTGCTATCTCAGGTGTGAATAAATTTAAGAAGGGCATTCACATCCTAATGTTATCCACATGCTACAGATCTATTTTTTAATTCCCTAAAGTCATACCTTTTTGCAGAGAACCATCTGATGATCAAAAAGAAAGAAAACTCTCTGCTGGCTCCTCCCATAGGGTTGATAAACCCAGGACATCTCCCCGGTATAGACCAGCTCAGAGCTTCTGTCCAAAATGTCATCCCCCTACAGAACAACAAGAGCTGGAGTCATAAAATCATCCATTACTTTTAACCAAAATAGGATCTAGAAAAATGGGGTGACAAGAGACTGGCATGAAAATATTCTTTCAGATGTGCAGGTACAGTATATACGTATGATTTATCAGATTGCTATTAGAATTTACTCAATATTATCAGCCATACTGGTATTTTAAAAATGAAATATTGCATATTATTATTATTGTTTTTATATATTGCTGAAGGGAAGGACGGTGAGATGGAGCTAAAGTGGAACAAGCCATTATTTAGTAGAGCGGTAGCCAACATAGTCCTCTGAGCTCGGGAGAATATTAGTGACATGCTTAAGTCAGGAGAACTCATATGAAACCTAATTGTATTGCGTTTGATTCATATAAAAGTTACCTTACTCAAAACTGCGGTGGTAGATGGGGTGGCAAGCCAGAGGAAGGCTTGGCAGCTGTCAACCCATAGATCTAACACTGGGTGGAGAGAGTCTGTATTCAATTGCATTTCTTTCTGGATGTGTACCCTGGAGAGGCCATGGATGGATTTCTTTTCCTCTGGGCACGATGTATTAAATCGAGGCACCATTTAGTTTGTTATTCCTTGTCATTTCCTCGAAATACTAATCACACGATCCATAAAAAGTGCACACAATTTATTTTTTTGTGCTCGAAATTTGCTATTTTGAGCTTAATTTTCAATTCCATTACATTTATTGTTTTGGTTATTTGTGTTTCTGCCTAAACTAAATATGACCACAGAGCCAGAAGCTGGAGTGATGTGAGCAAACACTATGGATTTTATGGTAGTGAATTTATTTAGTGAAATCTTTGTAATAATGCACAATATTTCCCAATGCAACTTGGTCTTATTCTGGTAGACCTGGCAGTTGTCCATGCAAGGTTTCAACCAATTTTCTAGCAGAAATTAGGCGCTATGGTAATACTAATTCTTAATACTGAGCAAAATCTTTATAATTACGCATGTAATGCATATTATGTCTCCCATTCCAAATTGATCCAGCAGCCTGAGATTCTGTCAGTCTCTGAAAAATTATGGCATTGAATGCCGAACTGAAGTCAATGAACAGCATTCCTATGTAGAAGTCCTTCTTGTTCTGGGGCGAAATGGCCTGGTTTAGCCAAAAATATGGCATCAGTGGACCAGCTGGGATGACAGATGAACTGGAGAAGATTAAGTAAGGTTGGGAGTGTAATTTTCATGTACCTCATGATTTTTTATTCATGACTGATTGTTCAAAGCACTTCATCATGACCAGTGTGAGAGCGACTGGGAGACAGCTGTTGTGGCGGGAGCCATTAACCTTTTCAGTATAGGTATGATGGTGGTGGCCTTCAAGCATGTGGGGTCGACTGCATGCTTCAGCAAAATGCTGAAAATGTCTGTGAGGACAAATGAGATACCAAGATGGTGCGGCAGTGACCACCCCAGGCCCAGAAAAGCATGCCAAAGGTGTATTGTTAAAATATTTGATACGTTTTTCATTAGAACTCGCTGACATGCACATCTTAACCACCCAGAAACATGTATATGACTGCAAGAAATTCTGGACATCCAAAAATAAGGCTCAGTTAACCAGCTCAGAATACCAACAGAGGATGTATCTCAAGAGCTAGCTGCAGACACCAGGACAGGAGACCACGGAGCTGCTTGCAGTTGTCCAAACGGTATGGATGGAAACGGAAAGGCGATAAATTAAAGACGCCTCCAACAGGCTAATGAACCACTGGACCTTGCCAGCTATCCCGTCCCTCTTCATGTCTAATGTTCACTCCCTGGACAACACGCTAGACTGATTTAGACTGCAGTGGACAACCCATCATGAGATGAGGGACTGTTGAATTTTTATTTTTATTGAAACATGGTTTCATTACAACTTGTCTGATATGGTTGACTGCATTCTGCACCAACAGAGGTGCTTCAACATTCTGCAAGATTCACAGAGTTGATTTGTGCATCGAATAATAAGGAATTATGCATAAACGCCGTAATACTCACAAGTCACGGCTTACTAAGAGTCATGCTGCTAATGGTAAAGTACTGTCCTTTCTACCTGTCATGGGAAATTTCAGCTGTAATCATCATGGCTGTTTATATCTCACCAGGCAGTAATGCTAAGGCAGCTCTGTGCATTCTCTGCCGAGCCTTCAGTGAACTCCAGACTAACCATCTACATTTTCGTTGTAGCTATAGTTTTGTTCAGCTGACCTGAAAGCCATTCTACCCAAATTTTACCAGTAAATAGACTTTTTGACCAGAGTAGAGAACATACTGGACCCCGCCACCAGCTCAGCCTCTCAGACCACATCTCAGTACTGCTTATGTCAGCATACACTATACTGCTAAAATAGTCCAGACCAGTCCAGCAACAGTCTGGCCAGAAGGAGCTGCCTCAGCTCCACAGGACGGTTTCAAATTCCCAGATTGGAACACATTCCAAGAGGCTGCCACCTATGGCCATCGCTGCTTTGCGTCAAATTTTCTGTTCTGCCAAAATCTGCATTCTGTCCTTGACGCTTTTCTCAGACAGTTTCGCCCCTTTTAACACATCTTCAACATGCCAAACCAGCAAGAGATACCCTACTTGTAATCATCCTTCTAGCTAAAGTCATTTTCCCTGAACTAATAAATTCTTCTGACACTTTGCACAGGCTTTTCTCCCCCTGTCATTCAAAGGCATAAATGTCAAAAGGTGGTCATCCCTGCATGAGGTGGTTTTAGGTCTTCAAAATCCTTTACTTCTAGCAATATCACCCGCAGTTTCAAAATGCTGACCTGCTCTCTTAATAGCTGATAGAGAAATGGAGAATGTCTCTATCATTTGGGCCTTGTAAAGGTTACTTTTGTGTTCAAGGAGATTATTCAGGTGAATTTCCTAGTTTATGATTTTAGCTAAAAAAGGCTTAAAAGTGGTGTGTGGCTCTGTGGGTTAGGACTTTGTGATGGGAAGGTCACCACTTCAAATCCCATAGTCAGCAGAGGAGTCACTTCACTGACAGACCCATAAACAAGGCGCTTAACTCCAACTATATGTCTCATAGGAGAGCAAAATGGGATGGGTGAGGACTAATGAACTGTACAACAAAATGCCAATGTACACAAGTGAATAACCATAAATAAGGTTTAATGTGAAAGCTACCACATAATCATTTTTAAAAGATTTGGGAGGGTATTTATATACCATAACCATTATTTATTAAGCAACCCATTAATTAATATTAAAAAACTATGGAGCTATTTCATATTTATATATCCAAATATTCTTTTGTGTCATCTTCTTATGCTTAACAAAAAAACAAGTTTCATAAAATATTTTTATGATAAATTGCTAGACTTCTGGCCCTGATAAGGGATGGCGCCCCATCCTGGGTTATTCCCAACCTTGCGCCTGTAGCTTCCAGGATATAGAAAAAGGATGGATGGATGGATGGATGGATGGATGTTACACTTCCATGTGTCAGTTAATAGTACAAAGACTTGATGCACTACCGCAGTCTGACACCAGGGTGCACCTAAATTACTTTATAAGAAAATGCAAGCTGATGCAAGAATCCCTTCTGATGCTGAATAGCTTAGACTAAATATTAACTATTATAAGTTAATCGATATTCAAAATGTAAAAAACAGGACTGCTTTATTTATACAACACCGTTCATTTTTCTGTCAACACTGATCTTTATTTGCATCATTGAAAGCTTTCACTATTACTAGAAATAAAGGATGATTGGTGAGGCTATTAGCCATAAACCTTTTTCCTTGTTAATATTCATGTAGAGTGGCATGATGGCGCAGTGGTTAGCACTGTTGCTTCACAGCTCTGCAACTGGGGTTTGGAAACATGTGCGTGTTGAGTTTGCATGTTCTCTCCATGGTGTCATGGGGTTTCCTTCAAATATGGGTTGTGATATCCTGCCAGTGTTCTCCTGGAGTTCTAATAACTAATTAGCAAGTAACTAATTAGCAAATTAGTAATAACTAATTAGCAAAATCTGAACAGCTCTTCCAATGCAGTGATGCCAGTGCTGGCTCAGAAATTGTAAACCAAGGCGAGGGAAATGGGGAGACCTAAGTGTTAAGCTAATGCTAACCCCCCTGCTGCCTATCTCTTCCAAGCATCTTCATAGTACGGTCTTTGGCCAGCAAAATGGATGAGCTTCAACTCCAGACTACATCTCAGAGAAGGTTTACAGAATGCAATATCGTCATTTTCATGGAAACAAGGCTAAACAGCAATATACAATAAGTGTTGTTGAGTTGCACAAACTCAGCGTCTTCAGATCCGACCAAACAACTATGGACAGAGTGTAGTATTACTGGGAGACACTGTTCTGTTTATCTGGAATACATGATGATAAAATGTAGGTCCTTTTATCTGCCAAGGGAGTTTCCAACTGTTGTTGTGCCTGCAATGGATATACTACCAGACACCAATGCTAGGCTAACCATGACAGAGCTTCACATAGATATTAGCAAACAATAAAATGCACGTCCAGATAGAGTCTTTATTATAGCTTAGAATTTGCAAACCAACTTGCAAAATGTACTCTCTACATCCCAAAAGAATGTCTCCTTCACCACCAGAGGAGACAATACTTTGGATCACAATTATACTATCAACATTTATACTAATATTGCAGATGTTTACATAGTACAAAGTCCATCAATGACGATGAGTAAAATCTGGCCAGTAGGTGCTGATTTCATTCTGCATCATGAGTTTGAACACATAGACTAAAGGGCATTTGCCACAGAGGGCACCTCAACCTCCCATACAGACACTGAACTTCACACATCCTCCGTACTGGATTATATCAGCAGCTGAAAGGCACACATGCATCTTTACTTCCTGAGGAGACTGAATTAAAATGTGGTACCTCCGATCCTGACCAACTTTTACTGGTGCACCACCAGGAGTTTCTTGACCACATGTATCGCAGTGTGGTACAAGGACCTCCAGTGGAAGGGATGTATCAATGGAGACTCCTCCCACCAAAACCATATGCTTTACAGAACCGTCATTCTTCTTTACTGCAATAAAAAATGCTGTATATACAGGTAGTGTGTAGGATTGTCAGACTAAAAGACAACTCGTACTTACGAACGAACTGCCATAAAACGTATTATATAAAAAATTTGGATTAAACACAATGATTCGTAATTACGCCTTCTTTGTTATGCTCATGAAAACGTTGCATGGCTTCAATACTTCGAGGTACAGTACTGTATGTAGTTACTTTTATTAATAATGTATTATTACTATTATTAATATTCTGTACTGTGTTATTATTATAACACCTACAAATTCTTCTTAAAGACAGACTTAGGGGATGTATCTCATTTGCAACCTGGGGACTGCCTATACTCCATTTATACCACAGAGTAGATGTACATTTTTGCAATTTATTTATCACATGTGTATATCATACTGCTGCTTCTAGATCTTTTGCACTATTTTGAACTTTTTAATTAGATGCCATTCTGCATTTCATTATCCGAGTACTTCTACTTTGTGCAATGACAATAACATTGAATCAGTATAATGTAATCTAATGGAGAGAAACAAAGCAAAAATACCCCTATAAATAAAGCATCCACCATGTTTTAGAGGAACAATATTGTTCTGTAGGTAATGCACCATGTTTCATTTTTACCAGATTCATTAAGGCCAAAAAGGGTGGGGGCTGGATTCTTCCCTTAGTCCAAATATATGAATTCTCATTGTGATTTTGTTTGTGCATCTTGCACAGGACTAGCATGCCATGCAGGTTAAATTAGAGCCACACACTGCAGCTCCATCCATCCATTTTCTGTAACTGCTTATCCTATTCAGGGCTGCGAGGGGGTCCTGGAGGCTATGGATGCAAGGCAGGGAACAACCCAGGTTGGAGCGCCAGTCTATCGCAGGGCAAACTCACACAGCAGTCACTCATACAAGTGCCATACTATAGCTCATCATGGGGAATCTGCAGATTTTCCAAAGCCAGCAGAAACACTATATGGACAAAAGTGTGTGTATATAAATACACACACACACACACACAAACATAATGAAGCCCAAGTAGAAGTTAGTTTTAGAAATCAAAGATTACTAAAGGGCTCAGCCCTGTAATAATGTTATTTACCAGGGGTATTTTAAGCAAGGCAAGTTTATTTACGTAGCACGTTGTCAAACAGAGGTCATTTAAACTGCTTCGCATGAAATTAAACTTATGCTAATTTATGTGAAATACATAATAAGTACCAAAATGGTTAAAAAATCTGAGAAAACATCTAAGTGTTATTTACATATTTAGTTAAATATGTAATTGGATCTTTTTTTTAAAAAAAAAAAAAGCAAATGGAGTGAATTAATTAATAATCTATCAGTTCATCCATTTTTCAAAACTGTTTATTCTACACAGGGTTGGAATGAGACAAAATACTAGGGAGGACAAGACAGGGGATACCCTAGACAGGTTTAAATACAGCACAAAGCATGACATTCATTAATAATTCTATAGTCAAATATGAGTATAATTACATTCTTTGTTTTAATATTTAAAGGTGCCAAGAATTGCAGATTCCTTCTTGGTCAGTGTATCTAATAAATTAGAAAATCTAAGGATTGAAGTACTAGTCATTATTAAAACCTATAAATAAGTTCAGGCAATATTTCTTGCTTACTGTATCACTATATTTTATGTTTCAGTGTAAAGCAAGAATTTTGAGCCCTTTGAGAGGAATTGATATAAAATTAAATGTCAATAATGATTCCTTGTACTTGATAAATCTATACAGTTTATATAATCTAGTTTATATATAATATAATGGAAAAATGTGTCATTTAATTTAAGTAATTTAAATTAAGTTTGCGTTAGGTTATTAGAAGTATGCCTATTGTAAATTTTGTATACTTTTTATTTATTACAGTGAAACCATGGTAGTTCAGTCCTGGCCAATAAATTTACCATATGGTCCTACATTTTAATTAGACACAAACTAGGGAGGGGGTTATGTGGCAAGGAACTAACAAGACATGAAAGATGCTGTTGGCAAAAATGCTCATTAAAATTCCAGTCATAAATCCAAGCCAGTATCTATTTTGATCTTCAAAGAGATTGCCCATATGTTTTTCTTTTACTCAAAGGGGGTTAAATCATCTTATGACAAAAAAAAATCACTGCATATTTTCAAGGTATAAGATAATTATATGTTTATATATGTATGATTTGAAAATATTTAACAAAAACAAGCTGACAAAAAAAAATCAATTGAAACTATTTAATACTATTCTAAAAGTATACTACAGACAATTTTACGCTGGTATACCTTCCTTGAACAAATGGCTATAGTAATAAAGGTAACTGACTGAGAAAATATGTCACCTATCCATTTACCAAGTAGTTAATAAAGAATTTCCTTTATTGAGAATAGCCTCTCTTTCCACAGCTGCTGACCAGCTTGGGAGGTGATTCGGAGGTACAGTATTTTAGCACATTTATACCATTCATGTATATTTTTTGGTTGACTTGCTTGAATGGCTTGCTTGCTTGAATTACTTCCAGTCACACCATTGCATTTCAATAGGACTGAGATCAAGACTCTGAATTCTATTGTTTGATTTACTCCAGCGTTCTGGATCATTCCTATGTTACAGGATTTTAACAGTGTCATCTTCTTTTTGCATTTTATAACACAGATAACAGAAACATGTCCTGAATAACTGCTGTGGGGTTGCCTGATAGAACTTGGAATACGTTGGTTCCTCAGTGATTGCATGCCATCCAGGCCCCGAGGCAGCAAAGCAGCCCCACACCATTATACCTCCCCCACCACGATTCACTTTTGGAATGAGTTTTTGGTGCTGATGTGCAGTATCTTGTTTATTCCAAATTTAAAGTTGTCTACTTTTCATTTTTGTCTCATCTGGCCACAGTACAATGCTCAAGGAGTGTTGTTGTGCATCCAAGTGGTCTTTTAAAACCTAACGACAGGCAGCATTGTTTTAAAAAATTTTATGTATATATTTTTCTTGAAGGGCAATGGCTCCCTTCTTGGAAAACCTCCATGAACGCCACTATTATTTAATATTTTCTTACAGCAGACTCCTGAACACAGACACTATCAAGTGCAAAAAATGCCTGCAGATGATTAGCTGTCTTCCTAAGGTTCTTATTCACCGGAGAATGAAATGTCCTTACACTGCTCTTTTTAGGACACCCATTCCTAGAACCAGTAGCAAAGGTGCCGAATTTCTTCCATTTTTAAACAAACTGTCTGATTGTGGAGTGAGGGATGCCCAATGTTTTAATAATCCATTTTGATGTTTTCCAGAAACTGTTTTTCTGGGGCTCTCTGAACTCTCATTTAATTGGTACATACGGGACTTGAATTCTGTTCTGAAGCTAAACAAAATAGTTTAGATATAGCAGGATGGGTTAAACCTGCACCTTTTTCACGAGGTTGCTATCCTACAGGTTCACATACCTTTTCTCTCAGTGACGCCGATTGTTTAAACCTTTTGTTTAATTAAGATATGGCAATCTAGAATGTTATTCGTGTCTTTCTTTTTATCCTATAATGTATTACAAGCTATTTTTAAAGAAATCTGGGTAACCTAAAAGGGTCCCCAATCTTTTTTTCTGCAGTAATGCAAAATAATAATTTAATGATGCAAGCAAGATGTAAAAGTTTTCTAAGGCAGTTTCTACTCAACACCTTATGACATTTTAATCACAGTCATCTCTCATGAACATTAACTGATTTCATATGTTCCTATTGGATTTAATTCTTGCAAGAGTTGTCATTGACATCATTAATTAACATAATGACTTCAGTTGTATACGAAAAGGAAGTGCACCTTTTAAACTTCCATAATGCAAAGTATGTCATTTAAAACAGTAAGCCGGAATAAAAGTAAATTCTGCTGTTAGTGCTTGACAAGCCCACTGCTGGATTTATCTCCCTACCTCCCAGTCCAAAACAGAAGCCTGCCACTGAGCAATCTTGTCAATGTTCTCCAGTCGTCTCCTGCGCTCATTTATCTGCTGAGTGACATTCCTCATGACAGCCAAAGCTGCGGCAACATAGCGGTAGTCACTGCAAGAAACACACAGGGAGAGTTTGAGTCATTCAATTGTGGTGTCACATTTTAACCTAGAGAATTATCCTTTTTTCGCTAAGCAGTCATTTTGCTACGAAACACATTTCATTCTCATCCACTCTTGAATTCTTGAATCTGAAGGGTGTTGA
The DNA here is from genome assembly GCA_026781145.1 of Hippopotamyrus pictus. Lineage (NCBI taxonomy): Eukaryota > Metazoa > Chordata > Actinopteri > Osteoglossiformes > Mormyridae > Hippopotamyrus > Hippopotamyrus pictus. Next base: position 1,938,971 of record JAODLC010000042.1, on the reverse strand, counting down.
TTAATTTTATATAACCACACATATAGTGCCGGCCAGGCAAATCATAGCAGTAAATCAATGCCCAATTATAATCTTTAATTTACTTAATGAAAAATATAAAAGCAAAGAAACTGGTACAAATCACACAACAACAGTCCTTCAAGCTAAGGATCAAAACCAGGACCTGTGGTCAGTGATTAAATACAAAAATGATTTACTGATGTAATGCATTTCTAGTCCAGAAAATACATAATCATCATTTTTCTGAGAGATATTGAGATTTGCTTTGCGATATAATTTTTTAAAAAAGGTTCCATTCAATATTCAGTGTTGAATAGATCTAAAACATATGACACTGCATTACCACAAGATACGATCAAAATATGAACTTGTCTACAGCTATGGCCAAAAGTTTTAAGAATGATACAAATTTTAATTGTCACAAAGTCTGCTGCCTCAGTTTTGATGATCGAGATTTGCATATACTCCAGAATGTTATGAAGAGTGATCAGAGTAGGGTTTCTGAAAAACAGTCATTTTGATTGTTTACATCTGTTTTTACTGTTTTTCCCATTTTTTTCACTAATTTGACAGTCAAAAGCTTGTTTTCTTATGAACACCATTTTAATATACATCTTTCGTGATAAGTTCTAAATCAATACATTTTTACTTTTTATAATAATATTTCAAGAATACAAGTGCATTAAGAGACTTGTCTGAGAGACGCAATTTTAATTTTGTACAGAAATTCGTACAGACCGAAAAAACTCCGTTGATATTGGTTTAATGGATAGAATTGCGTTGTACAGTTTCTGGAGATTTTCAGTGCACAGGCCAGAGTTCCTGAAGAGCTTGAATTCGGACTTGAGCCATTTGAAACTGTCTTGCCCTCCCACTGCAATTGATGATCCATCATTTTGAAGCAACAAATTCAATTCATCTTGAAGAGACAAGTTCACACTTTCAGCATCATTTGACGACCGTTCAACGACTTCTTCTACATTGTTGACTCCAAATAGACGAGACGCTACATCACCTGCGAAATTAAGTGTAGTTTTTGACAGGGCAACAGATGAATCTTTGAGACTGCGCAAGAAGTTCATGACATCCTTGTTGAATCGCTCTTCAACGAGACACTTCAAATTTTCCATGAGCTTCGTACTAATGTCATTAGTCAGGCTAGAGAGCTTGTTGAACATGAATTCTAAACTTGTGTCAGCACTCATCAACATCGCGTCTCCTCGACTTAGATTCTCGACAGCAAGTTTCACAGGTTCCATTGCCTTCAGAAGAGTTTTGAGGGTGTCAAAAACAAACGTCTCAATCATTTCCAGGGCCTTGAATTTGGTTAGTGTCTCGCGGATGGCGACTTCTGACTTCACTAGCGGCTCTAACATTGTTGGGATGGAGTTCCAGCGCGTCTTCACGTCAAGATGCAGTTCAATCTCACGTCCGAACTCAGCTTTTACTTTAGATTGAAAGACATTATTTCGAACAGTTGATTTTTTGATGAATTTGACAAGCTTGCGTGATTTCTTGAGCAGATCATGGTAAACGACGTCGCCTTCTAATGTGTCATCGCTGATCACTTCCAAGTCCGTACCTGCTTCAAAATTGTCCATCTCATCAATATCATCACTATCCAGGTTTAAATACTCCATCTCAGTACTCTTCTTGTACTATGTGTCACATACTCCAAGGTGCAGACCATGGTTTAAGCAGAACTGTCCGATGACATTGATGTGGCAAATGTATTTGTTATTTACTGCAGCGCCATCCTGAGTAGATCCAACCAAATCCCTCCCCATTGTTATTCCAAAAACGCCATACCGAGAGCAGTGCGCGAACCAAATACGCAAACAAGGCCCGTCGTGATTGTTGCTTTATTGCTGATATCATGAAGGTTGACTCCGAAGAATCGACGTCCTCTCACGGTTGTGTATTCATCCACAGTTATCCTAAACTTTACTCCTCTCTCGAGTTTTCCCTTGATGTCGACGATCATTTTGTTTCTCTTTTCGTCATAATCATCATGTACCAGCTTCATCACATCACTTTCTTTCGCTGGGAGTTTGAATCCGTCCCGTGAGATGGATTGCCGTATATACTTATTTCTAGTGATAGCTAGATAGAACTTATCGATATTCCATCAGTAGCCAAATCGGTGACAATCTCCTTCAGACTCTTTCGCTCCAGGAAATCGGCAATCATTTTCGTTCATGGGCTCTTCCTTGGATGTATACCCTCCAGCAGGTTTACCTAAATCAATTCCATGTATTTTCAGATGATTCTTCAATGTTGTCGTGGAGTTTCCAGAACATTTGATGATTTTATTGCATCGTCCACATTGACCTTAGCAGAGATTAATTATTCAGTGGTTCTTGCGTATATACTCAATACTACACCAAAATATTATACTAAAGAATCACAGACGCTGGAGCCATTTTTGTTCATAGCCAGAACTACTTTTTATATTCATAATTAGAAAAGTGATTGTTTTTGTACATGTGCAGTTGAAGTGCTGTGTTTGCTTTTTTATCCTTAGTTAAGTGATTGTGTTTCCAGAATGTCCCATACATGCAAGGGTTAAATTAGCAGAGAACAATCAAATATAAAATAATTATCACAAGAGCTGTGACTGTGTTAAGTAAAGTAATAAAACAATTCCAGTAATAGAAAAAACAATATGGATCAATGCTGCTTGGACCCCAAATAACAGGATCTTTCTGTAAACAATCTCTGACCATGAAAAAGGTAGTTAATTCACTTACAGCTAAACAGGAACCAATATTTTTTCGCACCATAAATATAACATTTTCCTTGGGCTTCACGTGTTTCTTGTTTGTGGGCATATATGCAGTTGCCTTGGGCCACTCCTGTTTGGTGAGCATGACTGGCATGTGAAGAGCATGGCACTTCTGATTGGTGAGCATAACTGTTACACATGGACGATGGCATGAATTTATTAAACTGTTCTCCTGACAGTCTTAAACCCTGGGTCAGACATACTGTATAATGTATATCCCAAATTGCAGCCTTTGCAATTTGCCAATTGTGTTGTTTCAAATCACATGTGTGTTTCTGACTGTACACACACAAGCTCCATTTAGAGGCCAAAATTGATTCCCTCAAGAGGACAAAAATATAACAAAAATTGTTAAATTAGCACTATAAATGAAGTTATATATTTATTAAAACACTAGATTATAACACTAACACTAGACGTTAACTAACACTATTAAGAGCATGCATACAAATAGTAGTGAAGCTGACAAAAAATGACATCTACAGGTATATATTGCCTGGCTGGCCCCATTAGCCTCCTCTCCTGTATCTAATCCCTACTTTTCCCATGCCTCCCAACCTGTATCTCTAGTCCACCCCCAGGAGGCTTGGGCAGTACAGAATTTTTCATACCGTCACACCATCTGTACAATATACCACAGTATATAGTGTTTTGGCAGTAGTTTCAAAAGCATTTCTAGCCATGCTTAATTTAGGTGAGCAGGGAATTCCCTCACAATAAATTTCACAGACTGAATACAGAAAATATTACTGTAATACCAGCCAAGAGTATGCTACACTGTCGCCACCTCTCAAAAAAAACTTTATTAAAAGACCAACTTTGTGTGTCTTGTCTCAGTGTAATCAGGTTTACCAGACCTGTACCTGTTCAGGCTACCAGACTGTAACCAATAAAATCTGCTAGGGGTTTTGGGGGGGAGGATTTATATATATAAACTATGCTGTAGAATAGTGAGAAAATCATCTCACACCCCTAGACTGAAAATTTTTTAAAACTGAAAAGATCTGACAAATGATTTTCAGTTGTTGTGATTTTCATGCTGTCAAGATCAAATGTCTGAAGCTGCCCTCCTCTTTGCTATCACTAGATAGATCTTCTACAGTTTTGATGCGATTTTTCAACATTTAATTTAATTTAATAAGGTCCAGATCTTCATTTTTACAATATGTCTGTGAAGGCTGAAAACTTTGATCTTCACCAATACAATGTATGTATAAAAGATCTGTGCAATACTTTTAGAGTTACTTTGTTCAGAAGACCAAGTGCCTTCTACAGCCTCCCTTCCTTTGCTGTCACAGTGGTTTTTTTTTTGAAAATGAATTAAGGTGTAGATCTTCATCCATAAAGTTTGCAAAAGATCTGTCAAATACTTTTTGAGTTATAATGCTAATGGGAACAAGTGTTTGAAACTGTTCTTTTCTTTGCTGTCATTATCCGGCGCTGCTTTAATTTTGGTGCGATCTGTCTCCATGTAACACCAGTGGTATAAAAGACAACGAGGATCAAGGTATTTTTAATAACAAAAATATCAAAAACAAAAATGGGAAAACAACCATCCGGCTATGCCCTGAACAGCCAGAGACCAACAATACAAATGTGCTGGCACAGACCAGGAATGGAGACAGGAGTGTCAGTGACAAAAGGACTGGAGACAGGGGCACTGCTTTTCCCATCTAAAGTCCTGTCAACGTCAGCCCCTGTCCTTCAGGTTCTGTCCTTGTCCCCGTCCTCCATTTTCCCAGTTTCGTCGCCAACCTTGGCACAGTCTTCAGTCTCCGGTAATCCAGGGACCCTGGGCAGCCGCCAAATGTGTTCCAACCGGTTCGTGCCACCTAGAAAAGGGTTCCCACCAGGCAGTGGAGCACTGTGGTTGGTCACATCTTGTCAACCATCCAGTTTTTTGTCCTGTTCCGAGGCCAGCACAGGCCAGTAATCCAGGTACTGCAAGCAGAATCCAGGAAGTGACAGTCCATGCCATCTCCAAGGGGTTGCCCGCAAGGTAGCAGAGCTTTACGCTGTTCTCCATGCTTCAGGAGGGGGGTTCTGTCAGGTTTACCTATTTAGTCAGTGTATTCCCCTGTGCCTGCCATGTGTTTTCTGTAACACCGGTGATATTAATGGCAAGGAGATGCAAGTGTAGGGTCACAAGGATTAATAGCAAAAATACCTAAATCAAAGATGGAGAAAACAACCACTGGCTTAAGCCCTAAATAGCCAGAAACCAACTACATGATAGGTAGAGGACACAGCCGAACGTGGGGGCAGGATACCGGCTAGCTGGCTTGAGGATTGAGCAATGGCGGTCGCTTGGGGCGGGAGCTAGACAGCCGCGTTGGAGCAGGGAGCAGCACACTAGACAGGGCAGTGTGCTGCAGGCAGGTAGCAGCAGGGTTCAGACAGTCACTGCTGAGGATGGAACCTCTGAAAAGGACTGGCTGAGTGCACAGCACCCGGAGGAAGCAAGTGCTCTGGAAACCAGGGACAGAGTAAAACGCAGCGAGCACAAGGGGAAGACGCAGATAAATAGGCAAGCCTCGCACTCAAAATTTGATCCATTCCAGTTCATCGCACACACGATCAGTTCAAAATTTAAGCAAAAATCCAATAAATACATTTTGAGTTAACTGTGGCAGTGCCAATATTGGTATGTACTGTATTGTTTTGCGAAATCATAATTTAATGCTGTTGTATAATTGTAGCTGATGACAATTACCCAAAGCAAATTAAACGTCATAAGCCAGAGACAGTTATGATGTCTTGTGTTATTAATAAAATTGCAAAGGGGTGGAAAAAAATTCAATAATTTTCCAGAAGTTTTGCATAATTTTTTATTTTTGTGGGGAATTTTGGAAATTTAGAATGAATCACCAACTGGTGGTTATTTTGGAGGATGCAGTTTTGTAACTACTTTCAAATTCTACTTTTTGCTGCTTACACCTGCACACGTTTCAGTCTACTCTATATGAGGAGAATGGCCAAGCTGAAGTAAGTTCATTTTTTGTTATTATTTTAAATATAAAATTAAACTGTAAAAGTGTATACATGATGTTCAGGAAACTATGCTGGCCAGCAGCTGATTCATTACGTACATTTACTGTCACACTTGCCCCTAGGTTACTAGTCAAGGAATCAAGTCCGCTTTGGGCTGGGTTCAATTAGAGTCCAATCTTATTTAAGTAGAACACTGAGCAGTGCTCATGGCTTGGTTATCATCATTGCTTTTGAAGCATAGAGCTCAGTTGTTTCGTGTTCAGAGTTTGTGGGGCTTGGGGTTCATGGTCCTTGTGGATTGGCATTTTCCATTGGGGCTTCTGTGTCGGGAATTCATGATCAAAATAAAGCACAGACAATTGTGCAAGACAACGTGAGTAATACGAAAAAAAGCAATGGATGATTTGGGTGGCGCTACCTTGTGATACACGAGGGGTTGCTATCGCAATGAAGTGTTAGTGACACTGTTGTCAGTGGGAGAAAAATGTTGGGCCATTTTAAGCATTCGTGACTTGCATATACTCTTTTGGAAGATATTCAAACAGAACTGCAAATGCCTCAAAAACTCTTAAAACAAATGAGGTGGAACAGTACATTGCGTATGTTTCTAATAGCCTCATTAAAGATTTTTTTACATTTTTTTTTCATTTTTTGTATTGTAGTTGTAAAAATATTAATAAATATATATAGTACAAATATTAACCTATTACATGTATGATATTAAAACATTAAATAGAGCTCTTGTATCAGAATCTGTATCTGTATCAGCAGTTGTTTCAGAATCGGATCAGAACTGAAAAAATGTGAATCAGCCCATGCCTAGTCTCCGCGCCTGTTCCAAGTCCTCCGGTTTTGATCCAATTCATTTCTCCCTTTTGTACATTAAATGCAATAAAACTACTTTTGTTTATTCACCAGGCCTGCCCCCAAGTCCTCTGTCCCGACAGCCACAATACCTGGTCATTGGAAAACTCAAGAAAACTAAACTACACTGTTAATTGTTTTACACATAGGAGAAATATCTCATCTTTTATATAACATGAGGGATCATCTTCAAAGACTCAATCCATTTTGCTGCAAGTTTGACAGGCTGGATCATGTGAATATTAAGAATGATAATTTGAATTGTAATAGTATGCTGGTCTATGATGACACATAATTAGTGAATATTTAGAAATATTAGAAGTGGGAGCTTGATGACATCAGAAGCTTTTCCAAAATAAGATCAAAGAGATGCAGGTCTATGTAGTGTATGTAAGTATAAGCAGTACCCTTGGCAGTGTAACCAGCAGTCTTAATTATCTTCAACCATAAACCAGTATAAACTGTCAAAAACAGATATTTCAACATCTATGGAGCCAAGTGAAGAATGACTAGTTCAGAGTGAAAGTGAAAGATGATAGATTCACCTTGTCTTGTGACATTGACTCTGACTGGGATTTTTATAATAGTCAACAGACCTCGGGTACTCAATTGGTAGACATTGTCTACATACGAACTGCATGATCAATTCCCCTTCCCAGAAAATTCTTATAGGGACAGTGGACCTTGGCTCTGTGTTACCATGGGGAAGAATAATTGAGTATCCCTAGAATAGACATCTGTTACCTATGTTGTTTAGTCCTATTTACGGGTTGTGAGGATCTGGAGCCTATCCCAGAAACAACATGCACAGGGTGTAACCCAGGATGGGTTGCCAACTCATCCCAGGGGACACACACACCATTCACACGTACAAGAACCCAGAGGAAACCCCACAACAGAATGGGGAGAACATTCTAACTCCACACACATAGAGCTGCAAATCATACCCTGGTTTACAGAGATGTGAGACAACCACACTAACCACAGCACCACCATGACTTTCGTTGTTATTTGCATGAATGCATTATGATTACTGTAAGGAAAGACAAACTGACATTTTTCATAGATGTTTCGAATGCATGTTTGCCAAATCTGATAACACCCCATGAGCCTGGACTCCTCATGAATATATCATCTACTGTATGGCACCTGTTGTAGGCAGAGTAGTGCAGTGTCAAAAGGTGAAATATATTTTTTAATCAAATGAAGCACACCATTCGTTTTTCTTTTTAAAAAAAGCTGCTTAAACTGATTTAGTTGATGTAATTAATGCTAGCCTCTTTCTCACGCAGGCTGTTTTTTGGTTCTGAACACACGACATGCAGACCCCCAAAGACAATCTATGTGTGAACTGATCCAGACTTGTTCAGTAAAAAAAGCATATACCCAGGTATTCTTTAGCATGGTTTGAAAAAATTACACCCACATTTTTATGAAATTCCAGCTAAATTTGTGGCTATAAATAAGACCTCCTACATTTGCACATCCATAAAAACATTATGAAAATAAGCCTTAAAAAAGGCTTGGTTTGTATATATCTGGCATACCTGTGCTCTTGGACGGTGTACTTCAGCAGCTCCGCCAGCTGCAGTGGATATTTGCAAATCTTCTGAATTGGTGTTAACAGAAAACCATCAATGGCTATGTCAATCATTTGCTGCAGGAGACGGCAGGCTTCAAAGAAGTGCTGGTATCGGCTATCCCTCATCAGCTTGGACAGCTCCATGCATGCATCCAGGTGATTGTTGCAGTATTCAGAGTAAATCCAGAAACCATCTTGCTGCAGAACAAGAGACAACACTCAGCATATCATCCGGAGAACCTGTGTATGTATGATCCTTTATTGGATAACTGGTTGATAATTATTGATAGCTGATGCTGTGACAGAGATGTCCTCATATCTGGAATTCGAGTAACAGGCATGGTGAAGTAACCAGCACAATTCTAACAGGAAAAATAAAAATTCACATACTATATATAGTAGTGACTTAGGAGTCTTCTCGACTACTTTTTAATTCTCCCAGACTTAGGTAATACTTTTACTGCTAAGGGGCTTTGTGAATATTTGTGAGTAGGAGTCCTACATTTAGGACTGACACGGCCATAATTTTTAGGAGTTTCTCCTAAATTGGCAAGTTAGAAGCTACTTTTAGCCTCACAACCATGCTTGAACTTGGGATAATGATAAAAGTTACAAAGTAAGTATTATGACTAAGATACACATATTTCTATATTTTTATGTATATATATTTAAATGTATAACTTGCAGTATTGAATTTGAATGTTTGCTATGTCATTATAAAGCTAAGTGTGTCTACCAACTGAACAACTACGGAGAAAAAAAGATCAACATAGAAATCTTCAGTAACTGAAACTGCAAAACGCTTCCAGACAACTTATAATGCTGACAAACTGCGTCAATTTCATTCTGATAGCACAGTTTCCATTAGGTAAATCTTGAATACATGGAGAGAGCTGTAATGAATTACTGCAAAGGTTTTCACATATTTTATTATCTTTACACAAAAATTAAAAAGAAAACTCACATGTTCTAGGAAGCAGGGCCCGATTTCACTGAGATGTGGCTCCTCTGTGTTGTATTGCTTCTCCAAATCTCGAACAAACCCCATTTGAAATCTGTAGATGTCTTCAATATTCCCAAATATGACTTTTAACTGTTCATCACTGAACATATCTCTTCTTTTTTTGCACTGTTTCAGATAGCCCTGAAATTAAAACAGTTAAAAAGTTCCAGGCTACAACAAAAGAAGTCCATAATAAGATTAGTAGCTCTAATACAAAGAGAGTTAGTACCATACAAAGAAAAATAAAACACAAACTAAGAAAATGTTTTTTTTTCTCTGTCCAAGGGTTTTGCTAAAATAACATTTCAAATAATTAATGAAAAACAATGAAGTCAATTAAACGCATCAAGTACACTTAAATAGCTAGTTAGGTATATAACTACAATAATACATTTCTAATGCTTACTAAGTTTTACTATGTATAATACAAACTGCCAACAAAAATAAAAATGAGGAAATGATCTTGGTTGAAATACTTTAAAACAGGTGTAGGACCTTTCTGTGTGGTCCTAAAATTGAACCCTGCGGTACCCCACTATGAACGCAGGCCCACTGTGACATTGTGCCTCTAATAACTACCCGCTGCTTCCTGTCTGTTTTCAATCCAAGCTGCTACAGTTCCTAAAACCCCTGTAGCTTTGAGCTTAAACAAGAGCCGTTTGAGGGGGACAACATCAAAAGCCTTCTTGAAATCTATGTAGATGACATCATAGGCCTTTTTGTGATCAATTTCTCTTGTAGCTTCCTCAGAGCTACAATTATTAGATATTACTTCTATTAATTCAAGTCCACCAATACTTTCTGAACACAGAGAAACTGTGTGGAAAAACAGCATCCCCAAAACTCCTTCATTTCCTATTTTAATTTTGGTAGCAATTTTTTATTCATTTTCTCATTATTGAAAATATTTTGTAATGCCTTGGGGGTGTTGGGGAGTAGCTAACTATAATTAGCGATGCTACTAACTTAACTGCTTCTTCCAGTAGCTTATAAGTAGTGCAGCTACTTTTAAAACACTGTAGCTTTTGTAGTAACCTTTTTTTTCTTTTTTTATTACAAATAGCAATGTTTCAAATACATCGTTAAAAAAATACTACAGGTCATTGTCGACTTCCGATCTAATCAATTTACAACTGACAACCATTCCGAGACTGCAGATATATGGCTGCGATTGTGCACTGTCTGGCAGCACGGGTGTTGCCCCTTGTGCGTGTATGACAGTTTCCGCCCCGACTTCGGGCAGCGCGAGTATCTGCGCGAGACGCCCATTTCTTCATCTCCTGAACAGGCTACTGTTCGGACAGTACAGTATGCATTCATATCCATTTGTGTAACAATAATGAACTTAGAAAATGGTTATAAAAAGTTTAATATGACATAAACATGTAATCATTTTTACGTATAAAATAAAGGGGCAACATGACCAAATCGACTTACGGTCAGTCGGAACAGATCACGGTCATAAGTCGATTTTTGTTTTGTAATGTCTTTCTAATTAATACTTAAGTAATGGCCTGTATTATTTTTCTCTCTTTACAAAGGTGGGTATTTTCAGGCACCGGTTTCTGATTGGTGTTTTTTGCTTGAATTCTCTGGGGATGGAAGTTAAAGAGTTAAAAATACTTCACAGCTAACAATATTTTAGACACTTTCATTAAAACGCATAAGAGCGCTTTGGTTCTTGGACAGATTATCAAAATCTTTTTATGTTGTAACCCTGCTAATTTTCACACAGCAATTGTGAAGTACTCTGTTTACACCGAAAAAAAAAACTTTTTTGAAACCTTACTGTGATTTGACATTACATTGTGGAAAAAATAGATTTACATATTACTTTTAAAATCATGTTTCACGATTTTTAATTAATTTGCTTTAAGAATATCTTGCAGCACAAATATTAAGTAATACTGGATGAAATAGCGTTGATGTAGTTAGCTACTTTTTCTATGTAGCTTATAGTGTAGCTAACTACTATATTAAAACAATAGTTTGGCTGTAGCTTAGCTACTTTTAATCATAAGTAGCTTGTAACTTGAAAAGCTACCGTTTAAAAGTAGCTTCCCCAGCCAAACAAAGATGATAACCACCAGGAAGAACAGGGACCGAGAACTGAAGTTCAGGATTATGGTAAAAACGACAAAGGATGAAATAATACAATTTTAAAGCAGTTCAAATATTGTAATCATTTGAAATGATCTGCGCAATGTACTGCTTAATCCTGTTTAGCTATTCAACATTATATATTATTAGACAAGAGAAATTCTGAAATATAACTTAAATAAAACACGCAGAGGAAACTTGGATGATTGCGGTTTGATTACCTCACATATGTCCTTTAGGTGCTTGATGTAGTGTCTTTCTGTGCTCATTATTTCATTGATCACGTTGGCTCTCATCTGGTCCCGATTCTGGACTGGCCGGCCCACACACAGGCAGTCATTGCTGGAGTCCAGATGGCCGTTTTGCACCTCATTTGTGTTTTCCGCAGTCTCCACAGCTCCGTCTTCCTGGTTCACCCAAGGCTTGTGGCAATAAAAGGTTACAAATAAGCAGAGCACAGGACACACTTACAGAAATATCATGGACACAAACAGTCCTATCAGCAGCAGGTCACTTAGAATCAGATTGTGCTTCAGAATCTCTCTGTATTATTATGTCAAATGAATGAATGAATTACATTTCATTTTGGGAATATTATTTCCCATAAAAACACAGAGCAACAAATATTCCTCACCAGATGCAAGTCTGATGAAACTTCAATTAATATGTTAAACTGCGTACCTTTCGCTTGAAAACAAATGATTGGGAAGTAGTATCCAAGAAATAAACCATTAAGAAAAGAATTAAAAATACAGAGATTGTGTGTTGTACAATGAGGCCCAGCTTGAATTGAGGCCCAGAAAGAATTAGCACAATTAAATTCAAATACACTGTGACTAGGATAAGCAATTTGAGTTTAATACTCTTCTAGTAAAGCACAAGTGTTAAGCCTCCTTATTTTCTAAACCAGAGCAAGACAACTGCTTTCAAAATACGTATGAATGGAGCAAGGTGAGGAATAAGTGCAATCCAATGCTGGGGGATTTTTTTTCCAAATTGAGTAATAGCTATACGAGTTTTATATGCAATTCCCTAGTTTTGGTAGCTCATTTTGTATGGAAGGAAGACATTTCACAGCCTCTCAAGAGTGCTTTCCTTTGTTTGGCACATTTAGCCACATTACTTTCCAAATACTTATAGATTATTCCTGAAGTAAACCAAAAAGAGCAGTTATGCAAACCCTATACAAATATCACAATTATTTAGAACGTAATCCAGGAATGAAATTTATATTAAATATAAAATTTATATTATATATTGTATAAAATTATTTATATAATTTATAAATAGTTATATTATACGGCAGTATAATGACATAGAACAACACAACCTCTAGTTAAAGTTTTGCTTGTTGCAGGTATAAATATTGACTCTAGATCGGAGAATCAGAATAAATTGTACATCCTTACAAAATAAAAAACTCTGAATAATAATGTTATGACTCAAAAAAGTCTCAAAAATAATTTCAAAAATGAATATTAAACATGCTGCTTATAAAACAGGCATAAAATTAATTTCACTCAGCAAAAATGAATGGTTCCATTCTTTGTGTATTGATTACAGTCAGTTATTCTGAGCATTCAACTATTACTTTACAGTACTTTTTCTTCACAAAACGTTCTAAGGAAAAAGTATATCAGCAGGTCTTAATGGAAAGACAGAAATGTTATGCAAATATAAATTTATATTGCAGTCAGTGTCCATCTCATAGGTCATTATTTCCAGTCTGCAGAGTTTTCGAGAAAATGCTGCAGCTAAAATACAGACCTGTCTACAGTATGTGAAATCCAATGGATATTTTATTGAAGTGTTCACATTAAGGCTCCTTTGCTGAATCCTTTGAGACTGAAACATTTTCATTTACCACTTCGGTTATGAATGATCATCCACCCCGTTTCCTATAATTTAATAATCTGTGTTGCTTTTAGGAATAATGTTTATTGTAGTGATTTGTAAGTTTATGTATTTGTTGTTTGATTATGTTTTCATTTTCAATATTTATAAGGCATAAAGAAAAAGGTTTTTAAGCAATTAGCACATAAAAATAACTCTGACAGAACGAAATGATTGTTCTGTTACAACGCACCTTGGCAGCTGTATTTTGAACTCTTGGAGTTGCTATAGGGTTGAGATAGAAAACTTGTTTCGTTTGAGGTTGCGGAGGATGGGGTTCAACCTTTGAAAAGAACAAAAAAAACGCACACTTTGGTTAAAAGCTCATAAGATATATCTAAATATTTTCTAACATTGGTCATTTTAGTTATTTGTGCCCCAGGACTCTGGTTTTGTTAACCTTATGCAAATCATGTTCCTTTGTATTTATGTACTCCGGTTTGGTCCTTGGTTTTAGTGTCTTGGTTCTTGGTTAATGATGTCTGTGCCTAATTCGTATTTATGTCCTGTGTTCTTTGGTTGGTGTTAGATGTTCCCTGTTGTAACCCCTGTTGAATCTTTTGTCTTGAGTTTCGTTTGAAATAAAGTACCCTGAGCTTGATAGTTGCATGGTGGACCATCAATCGTGCTTAGACATGACACAATTTATGCATATAGTATGATTAAACTGCAAAAGGCCATACATCACACAAAACTATTAACTCATGCCTCAAAAGAAAATAATTCTATCAATAAATTACTCAGTGGCACTAAAATGAAAAGTACCTTCAGGATCATTTTTACAATGAGAGTCAAAATTCTTACTCATATTTTAGCGTAAGCATGCTCCAGAGCTCCAATATTCTGAATGACAGTCATTTCTCACATTCTCATTGTTACTCTCTGATCATTCTTCTTTAGCAAAGTGATACTTACTCATGTCACAGACACCACTTTCTATATTGCAAGGCTCTACATTACAGTGTATAAAGTTCACTGGTAAGAGAAAACACTTGCATGCAAATGTAGCTTCTTCAGATATCAAGACAGTACCTTAGCAAATAAAACACACACACATACATCATTTTGTATAACACAAAAACAGCAAATGGCAATGCAAAAACAATGAAATGGCTACAAAATCATGTAGTGGGGACCACAAATACAACAGTGATTATGGCATTTGCATACATGTACTGCAACATTTGCAATTAGTGTGAAACAATGAGGAATGATGTTCTGCTACACAAGTGACATTATGATGTGGGAATTATACTTGCTGTTTTGAAAATGTTATTTTTTCTTTGAGAAATATGCCAAAGCTATTGAGAAAAACTATAAAGGATTTAAAACGAAAATGACAAACTCAGACACGATAATGTGCATGTCCTGTCATTCATCCCACTACAAGTTATGGAATATACACTTGCATCATTCTAAAAGACCGGTGAACTGTTTTGCAAATAGTGGTTAACACAGCAATCAATTACATATATTGTTTTGGGTGTAAATTATTTCACTGGTAAACTGTACAGTCCATTGATAATTATGCCAAATGATGACAATTACTTGTATATATGCACTAAAACATTGGCAATATGTAGAAAACAATGAGAAATGTGTTTCATGGTGTAAGGATTATTTTGCAATCGTTATTTGCCATTTGAGAAATGCACCAAGGCATTTGGGGAAAAAAAAAAAAAAACTATAAACGAAAGGGATAAACATCTTTAATGTGCAACTTACCCTGACAAAGCTGGCAGGAAACCATCCCTCTTCATCATCAATCTGCCCCCACCACCAGTCCTTGTTAGATGCATCCAAAACTTTAATGACGTCCCCAGCCTTAAACGCCAACTCCCGGTCGGCCATGGTGACATGATCCCATACTGCTTCAGCGTTAATGACTGAACCTCCACTAATCAGCTGGATGAGACAGGAAGACAGAAACTGATTCCGTGAATTGAAATCTAGCATGTTGTCCGTTGAACAAGATCTCCTGGTGTTTTGCCTCACAATGAAGTGCTCTCTGTGATCCAGTTTTTAATAAAAAAAAAAAAAGAAAAATGTTATCTTTACAGATTTGTTTTTTTAGGGGAAACAGTCAGTGTTAAAAAAGGGTATTGTTTTATTAACTGATTCATATACGAACAAAAACACAAAAGAACACAGACAATAATAGAGTCTGTAGAATGGAACATTATAAATGTAGACATTGTTTTTCTTGCTTAATTATGTTTTGGTAACCATAAGGCATCAAGCTTATACCAGAATTATAATCAACATAACTATATTTAACTGTGCAGCACAAAAACAGAATACAATATGCAAAAAAAGACATACAATTTTAAAGACTTCAATATTATTATGGAACTGACCATGAGCAAAAAATGTCAAGAGGTACTACACGTGAAAATAGACTGCTATTGGTTATTACTACTGCTCTAACCTGCTTATTAACTATGACCCAAGGAATTTTTATTTTTATATCAGTTTATGTAGATAATTATCACAATATAATTCAAGTCATTATCTCTTTACTTCAAGGCTCCATCTCTCATTAAAATACCTCTAGGATTCCCCTTAAAAAATCCAGAACGTGAAAAAGATGACAAATTGAATGAAAGCAAACCGAAATCTAATTTGAATAAATAAATCATACAAAAACAAACTTCGTCACAGGGCATAACACCAGAAAACAGTGACAATCTGGATTGTTGCTGGGCTTTTCTCTGACTGCCTCGCTGCCAGTTCAAGGGAACAGGTTTGACATTGCTGGTAGTTATTGCTGGTAGTTATTGCTGGTAGTTATTGCTCCAATCCCATTTTTAACCAACACGGGACACATGTCCCATGCTTCTTCAGATTAAAGGTGGAAACCCTAATTGCTGGTGTTTGTAGCTCTAAGCACTTGCATTCTGCATGGTATACTGGATAGCAGTGCTTCAAGTGGTGAAATATGTATTTCCAGTTTTAGTCGGTACAGGTTTTCAGCAGTTTACAATGCACAGCACTAGTCTGTGTTTGCTGGACTTTTAAATGTCCCATGTACTGCCATTTAAGACACAGAAACACCTAAATGCATGAAATGCAGGGGGAGCCCAGGATACCCAAAGGAAATCATGTTACACAGAAAGACCACAGAAACTGCATACAGAGAGAAGGAGTAGAGAGTTAAACCCCGGAGTTAACAGGCTGCAGGCAGCAGGCCCGTCTACTGAGCCACTACTAGACATTTTAAAAATTAAAAAAGTCATAAAACACAGCACAACTTATGCATTCCCAGAGAAGATGTTTTTTGAAAAGTCATACAACAGACTGACACCAATAACCATCAGTAATCAGCAAATGATAAAAGCTTTTCCTGGAAAACTATAAACCATAACCAGATGCATATGTACTGGAAATTAATATTATCGAGGAAGATACAAGATGTTAAATTTATAGATGATGAATATATATAATTTAAAAAAAGTGTTGTAGTGAAAAATCATATAGTATATTACAACATGCTATTAATTCCACACAATATAAAAGTATAAGAATTTAATTGTGCAGTGTAACTGTAATGCAGCCCCCAAAGTGCGCATTATGTTTTAAATGTTTTCAAATAAGAAGTTAGGTTGAGGTTATTTTATTATGAAAGACTGATTCCCTGAATACTCTGTGAAGGAAGTATTGCTTTGTATTACAAATAGCATATTCTCTTTACAATGGCTGCTTCTTAAAATTGCTATACTAAGCTAGAGGTATGTGCTGGGATTTTTTTAAGATGAACATCCCAGAGCCTCTGAGATATGACCTGATCCTGAGTGATCCTTCTCGAACTTTCAAAATATCTTTTTAAACTTTCCAAAACGCCCATTTCAGTCTGTGACATGATGTAAACTGCATGAGGCTTATTACAGCATTAATCTTTTTAAAGGTGCACTCTCTGAAAGCGCAAATGCAGAGAAAATCTGCGGGACCCCAAGAATTCACTAGCCATTCAACACTGTACATCACTGATGCTTTTAATGCTTACAGATCATTACTTTATTTAACCTAATAGATTATTAACATGGTTTTTGATGCACCTTTTTTTATCTAGATTTAATATTTGGTACAAATATCACATCAGCACATACAGCAGTGTGATTTTTAAGGTAAGACTTAACATTTTCATACCTTTGAATCAGTCAGTGACATTCCAAATCCCACAACTCCGTCAGGTGGACACAGATGATAAACAGCAGTCATTAAATCCTGTCACCGATACTGAACACTTAAGACATTGCTTTGACTTGGTCGCTTTTGGACATCGACTTCACTTCACTTTAGTGCTGGCCTTCCTTGGCCGCTTGAAAGTAAATCTATGTTCATGGTTACTTGTATACTGAGGCTTTATGTGATTTTTCCATCCACCACTTCCCTCTGGAAGCATTACATGACTGAAGCCCATTACACAATTCTGCAACTGAGCCCAATACGAATGGTTTTCCTACCTTAATTCTGTGTTCTTACTCAACTTACTGCAATTGAAATAGCTTCATAGTTCTTTCACCAGACTTTATACTATTTGCCAAATTTTCATTCTCATCTCCATGTGCTTCAGGGTTACTTAAAATAGTAATTTTAAGTACTATTTACATGCTCATATTCATGTTTGTACAGTAACTTAGCTATTACATTTGAACAATTATATACTTTTTTCTCATTATAACCATCAACTGCGATGGGTTGGCCACCCATCCTGGGTCGTTCCCTGCCTCGTGCCGTAGCTTCTGGGAAAGGTTCCAGACCCCCCGTGACCCAGAAGGATAAGCTGGTTGGAAAATGGATGGATGGATGGATGGATGAATGGGTCACAAATAAGTTAGCAACTCAGTTACTGTTCTAGTGTAAGTCATTTTCTTCAGGAATAGTCAGGCCCTGCTTTCTCAAAAATGTATGTCACCTACATGTCCCTAATAAATAAGTAAAATGTAAAAATGCACATCACAGAAGTCCCCTCTATACCTCTGCCCCAGTTCGCAATCCTTATGGAGATCTTCAGTTTCTTTAGTTCAAAAACTAGAATTTTGTACAAATTCAATTTAATTCAATTCAATTCAATTTAATTTATCCACAAGGGGCAATTAAATAGTTACAGCCTAAACTAAACACTATATTAGTGAATAGTGCATAACCTCAGATACACATGTTGTACCTTTCTCTCCATTGTTTATGAATATTCTGATCACAACAAATGAAAAAAAAAACTAATAATTAACTAAAAAAACTATAGTTTAAAGTTGACTGAAAAAATAATCATTATCACTGCCCCCTTAAAACTTTCAGGTGCCTGAGATAATAGTAAGAATGCCAGTCACGTTAATGGGCAGAATTCCCCAGGTTATTATCAATATAATCAAAAATAATCTGCTAAATGTATAAAAGCGCATAGAACTATGAAATCTGTGGAAATATATCCATGAGAGAAAACTATACAACGTGAACTAACGTTACATTTATCTGTGTTGTTTTCAACAAAAGCATCTGTTAAATATTTATGAGGGAAAATCCAAATTCTATATTCTTGAATTAACTGTTGCCTGACTTACTAAATGTAATAATGATCATGCATATATGGCTGATTTCAGATATTATTCCATTTGATTTAAAGTATAGTTCTATTTATCAGAAATATCAATTATACGCTATGAAAATCCAGTAATGTGTCAGACATAATCCTGGAGTTAATGTTAAAACTGTTATTCATATCTATACATTTATACCTATATTTAATTTATAATTAGGTTTTGGTGAAAAAAAAAAAACTTTTTGTGGAAAAGCCAAATGAAAACTGGAAATAAATTACAATTCTTGTTCCAGGATAAGTTATAAACCCCCTTAGTCTGAGCATTACATAATTCTAGATCTTTTAAGGTCTTGACTTTTAGTGTGAATGCAAGTGACAAACTGGGCAGATTTTAAATAAATTTGACATATTTTTTTCAAAAGCTGTTTTGTTCTAAATCCCCTTTCAGCTAATGTTATCAGTTGTTGATCTAGAACATACTGTACCGTAAGGAAGACACAACAAGGCAGCAAGAATTTATTGTGCTTAAATTTGTCAGCTTCTCAGCATAAAATGGGAATAGGATTATTGTATTTAGTATTGCAATTAGTCAAGCTAATTCCATCAGATGTATTTTGTATTACAATAC
The DNA here is from genome assembly GCA_026781145.1 of Hippopotamyrus pictus. Lineage (NCBI taxonomy): Eukaryota > Metazoa > Chordata > Actinopteri > Osteoglossiformes > Mormyridae > Hippopotamyrus > Hippopotamyrus pictus. The sequence continues at coordinate 1,919,586 of JAODLC010000042.1, read as the reverse complement.
ATAATAAGAAGGATATAACAATCTGCTGATTAAGTTACTTTGTTTTTTGTGGTATTTTCCTCTCCATTTTTACTGATGCTGAGTTATGCATTAAAAAATGTTCAGTATTGCAGATTCTAGCTGAGCCCTTTGCCTGCGTCTGACAAAACATATTATGCAATATGCGCATGTTCTGACACTGAAGGCCAATCAAACTTGTTCAGTTTTGCAACCGGAGGAAGAGTATAAGTTATTGAGTTTGCTCAGATTGCAAAGACAAAAACATACATGGCTTACTTGAATAGTTACAGAAAATTCAGCATTCTAAAATGTTTAATCAAAACAGGAAACAGAAAAGCAAACCCACCAATAAATAAAGGTAGCCTTAGAGACTGATGTGTAACAATTGTCAACGCAAGATGTTCCCACAATAAAGCAAGTTTTAAATAGGCCTATTAAAACAGTCATACAGCTGCATTTTGTATGTTTTTTACTAAGTGACTCAAAATGTCTCACATGCCACTTACAGGATATTCTTAGCCCACGTTACTCCATACGCAGGTACCACCAATGGTGCCTGCATTTCTCTGTTTTGCCATGACAACCTGCTTATAGCTTCCATTAGATAACGCCAACAACACACCAGATAGATAGACAGATAATTTATAAACTAAACTCATAAATGAAGTCCTATGTATGGTATAAAGACATACCTCGGGGTACAGCAATTACAAGTGAAAAAAACACATATATAATGCAATCATGCAACTACAGTATTAAACTATAATTACGATATTAAATGGCATTAAATCACCCAATAAAGAAAATGTTCCATAAAATGAAAAACGCATTGTTAAACGTGTAGAGGCTGTGTCATCTACAGTGATGTCAAAATAATGTATGCGGGCAAGAAATTAAGCTCGCCCACTAGCCTGAGACGAGTGATTTAGACGAAGGACCAGGACAGAACACTAAACACTATAGCCCGATAGGTACTAGCTAGTAAAAAAACTACATTTTCACTAAAGTAGCCAAGTTGGCTAGTAGCAAAAATTAAGTTCCCCCCGTGTATGTATGTCATATTATGTGGCCCATTTTAAAAATGCCCAACAACGCGGCTTATTGTAGGGTTAGTATATATCTATAGAAGAACAGTAACTGATATTAAGTTTGCACTTCGCAAGTCAGGGAAATCCCAAAACACACATATGTTGAAAAATAAATAATCGAAATAAAAACTACTGTGGTGATATTAATAGCAAAAACATATGGATCTTCTAAATTATTAAGAAAATGCCAATGGTTTCAAACCGATGGCTCTTTATACCTACCGATGGTTCTTTAAATACTGTTATCGGTTTATTTTTTACTTAAGTGTACGAAAAACATTCATTATAAGGGAATAGTTTTTTAAAAACACCGATAATTTGCACGTGTATTACCAGCCGAGATAAATATTTTTTAAAACGAGATTTTTAAAATTGCAAAAAAAGGTAGGGTGTCAAATGCTAAGACGTAGCTCAAAATACATTTAAACATTATATTACCCTAGCATAATGACCGTCATCAGCACCTACGCTCACAGACAAGTTAAAGGACAAGACACGACAAAAGATTTATGGACAGATATAAAATACCAACGTCATTAATATCACTGTCTGGCCATGTTGGAGTACTGGGTGTCCTCGCTCTGTTTGCACGCGCACTTGCTCCCTCGCTCCAATGTATAATTGTGATATGTATCTCTGTGCAGACGGGCCAGCAAGCGGCTCAATAGAAAATCCTTTAACGAGCACCCAAAAAGAACATTAACATGACGTTCACAAGCACAAGCACCACTATCACTGCAAATATAACCACCGTTTGTGCCTCCAAGGTCATGGTGCAATGCAGGAGGCTGTAATATTCACGATGTTGGGCAGGCACATTGTTCTCAGTTGTTAGCCTAGGTTCTGTGTGACTGTCCATGCATCCACCATTATAATAAAGAAAAAAAATATATATAGTAAAACCGACAGCCTTCCCTTTCGGATAAGCTTCTCTTCTCACTCTTTCTTATTGTAGACCGTGTGTAAAGTTCGCCAACGAAGCATCGTCATCCTCACCATCATCATCACCAGATTCAGCACCGTTATTTTTCTCTTCTAGTCTAAAGCCAGCCACCGCTGATTTTTCCCTCGCCGAATCCGTAGAAATACTGAGTGAGTCCGCTCATGCACTACTCCTGACGCTAGAGTAAGAGACCGCTGCTGCATCTTCCAGGATGTAGCGGCGAGCGGCAGCCGAGGCGGCCCTCCATGCATGCTAATCAGCGGCCGCTGGCTCGGAAGCGGGGGGATTCGGACGTCAATCAAAAGGAGGGGGAGTTTGCACAGTTTCGCTGCGAATTTTTAACCATCGAGCTCTCAAGCACTATACAGGAAATCGGAATAGTAATATTGAGAAGAATGCTGTACCAAAATCGTATTATTATTCCATATTATATTAATGCAGCGATATGTTTTACTTGCCGTGATACGTTCTCTTGACAACACTTACAGTGACAATTTCCAGATTTTGAATATACTGCCAGCAAATTACAATTACAATATAATTGTCATATGCTTTAGTGCAAATCTACGTTCAGATTTTTTTTCCCTTATGTGTCGTTTATGCTTATGGTCTGGCAAACATTTTTCACTTAGGCTTAAACTCTGAAATTTGAAACTGGGGGGAAAGGACAAATTGTAAAGATGAAAAACCACAAGAATTTTCCTTCCGTATGTCTGTATTAGATTGCACGATGGTCACCAGGCAGTGATCTACGGCAGGGTATTTCAATGTACGTATGTTTCTGAAGATGCTCTGGGGGTCCGATAAAACATATTGCAAATACCGCACCAAAATAATATTGGTTTGCGCGACGTTTTACAGGGGAACCCGGCAGCATCTCCCGAGTCACGGATGATGATGACTATTAATGCAATAAAAGTGATGTCCCTAAGATGAAGAAGAAGGAATGAAAAAAGGTGCTTGTACGTTCAATGTTTTTTTCTCATTCCAACAGTTGAAAATTATTAGTTTGTTCATTTAAACGTAACTTTATTTATGTTTATGGTTCAACTAATTTTTTACAGTTTAAGCTGAATAAATGAATTACACTGAGACAACTTTATTTCGTGTGACAGATTACTTAAATTATTTCAAGTTGATTCAACAATTCAAACATTTTATTCTTGCCAGTGTGGCGTTCTAATTTAAGTACGCCTGGAGATTTATGATGTATCAGAGCTATGCAATAGTTTAAAAGCAGTAAATGAAAAACCATCAATCTCATGGTTTTTGGGGCAAAATATTTAGAATGCATTTTAATAGACCTTTACATTAGGGCAAGTTGTTATTCTGAGATAAAGTTACAGGTAACAGACCATTAATAAAATATCAAGGCATGAAGTTGCATTATTTTAAATAGCCTTTTCAAATACTTTAATCGGTGAATGTCATCACACCGTCAACCAAAATTATGTCATATATAAGTAATCGTTTAAACAATTTAATTTCCAAAACGATTACGGTCTGGTGTATGTTGTATTGCAATTCAATTGCATTTTATATAGTCCGTTTATGGTATTTATTTAGAAGGGTTACGGGAAATATGTCGAGTAGAGTGTCAGGGATCCCGTTCTAGTGACTGAGCATGGTGCTGTCCTCGATACCAGTGTTCTGCAGATGCAAAACTGAAAACAGTTGCCACCCCCTCAGCAGATGCTCTGCAGGGATTGCTCAACTGAAAGCATTCTCATAAATGCAAATCTGCCATATTTCTATATTACTAAGAATTTGTCCTTTAAATTGTGATTTTGTCATTACATTTTTTTCAATAAATGTTTTAGCGGTAATAAATTAGCTGATATAAAGGAAAAATATTTTTATAATAAAGTATCTGAAACATTCTACAACTTAAGTTACCCATCAGGTAACATTTCTTCTGTGATTCGGGTTTCTTTGGATAACGTTGGGTGTGTGGAACATCATGACCTTCACAATATTCCAAGATGGTTACCTTTCTACAGATACCACCTGCCCCCATAGTTTCCAGTTCTGGCCAGCAGAACATGTGTGGCTTTTCTGTCCTCTCATGGGTGTTCATTATTTAATAAAAAAACGACATTCAATTTGCCGTAAAATATAACTATGTAATGGAAATTTTAAATAAGAATAATTTGTAGTCTGTGAAAGATACCCTGTGCACAAGACACAATTTTAGCTGAAGACATTATGAAGCGAGATTTCTGTGGCCTTTTCCTTTCTGCAATTTCACTGCAACCTCCATGTGACATTTAAACAATAAAGGTCACATCAGAAATTCTAAGTGTTGTTTAAGAATGGAAATGTTAATACTTTTGTGAATATTGTACATCAATCAATAATATAGTGAATCAATATGAAACAATGATCAGTAGGGACATTAAGAATGGTGAATAATTTCCATAGATGCTGATGAAATTAAAAGTGCAATAAATATAACCTATAAGCAACAGTTTTGAAACACAGCTGAAATATATGTAATGCTTTTGTTTTGGCCTTTAAGGGCTGCTCTGGTTCTTTTCAGTAACTAGATGCTGACAGCATGACAACAATGTATTCCCCCGACCACCCCATCAGCCTCCCCCCCCCCATATAGTCCCTATTCCTCTACCTCTATTTCTATCCCCCCTTACATTAGGTTTAGGCATTATCGAAGTTTTCATATCGTTTATGCATTATGTCATACTATATGGTATTTAGACAGTATTTTCAAAAGCAAAGTTATACCAGCATCTTGTTGCAGGGGTGAGGTTCCCTGTGTTAAATTTTGCCAGTTGGGGGGATTCACCAAAAATAAATATCGCAGAATGAAAAAATTCTTTATTAAAATCCTTACTTTGTGTGACTTGTCTCAATGTAATCAGGTTCCCCAGATCTCCACCTGTTCTTTCATGTGTCACCACTGACTAGAACAGGCGTTAAGCTCCCCCATGATAAATTTCACCGACTGAGTAACAGACCTCTGTCGATAAAATTTGCCAAGCAGGGGGGCTGATGACAAAAAAAAAAAACAATACAAACTTAATGGTAACATTTCCTATGGATGCCAGGTCCATAAGAATCTACAAACACATTCATAATACATTATAATGCATTCATAAAGCTTTATGAAAATGGTTATGTCTTTATAAAAGGCATAACAGATTGTAGCCACCATTATCATACATTATAAATGTTTTATGAAGCTCTCTTCTACAGTGCACTATAGATACCTTCATAATGCAGTACAAAGTATCTTTAATTCTTATACCGACCATTATGATACATTATGAAGGTATCTATAATACATTCTAGAAGAGAGCTTCATGGGAGCTTGTAAGTATTATAATCAGCACCTTAATGCCTTATGACTGTCAACGGAAGATGTTGTAATGCTTAATTAATGTTCATACTGATCCTTATAATGCATTATGAATGTGTCTATAATGCGTTATAGATGACAGCTTTAAGTAAAGTGTTACTAACTTTATTTTAGAATATTCAGAAAATCGTGACATGCTTGCAGTTGGAGAACCACTGACTGATACAATGTTCCTGGGAAGTTTGAAACAGATCCGTATACTTTCATATCCATAGCATGCATTCTGCAGCCTCCGTTTAGGCCCTCTGTTGCTACCTAGCACTACTGTTTCAATTTTGGTGTAGTTTGTCTGAGAATTTTATCTGGTCCAGATCTTCACCCCTAAAATATGTCTGCAAAAGGTTGAAAAAGATCTGCCAAATACATTGTGTTATCTCAGCAATGGGATCACTTGTCTAAGACCGCCCTCTTTTTGCTATCACTGTGTGGGGCTACTTCCATTTTGGCTCAGTCTGGCTCAAAATCTGGGACGGGTTTCCCGATAACGGTGACTCTTACTGTCTTACAAACACTCTAAAGAAATATCTTATGAAAGGTTTTTATTTTCCTACATATGTTTCCCGACCAGCCTCTTAAGAAGTTGCTTAAGGGAGAGCTTCTTAAGAGCGACCTTAATAGGCGCCAGAGCACCTGATTGGTTGACATGGATGGCTTGAGAATTGATTATTTCCTCCATGTAGCAACTGCTTGGCTGCTGCATGAGAGAAAGTGGTGTTTTTTTTTTTTTTTTAATTAATATAACACTGCAGGAATCACTCAAAATACAGCATTAATCAGAACTGGGGAGAAGCTAAAAATAAAATACAAAAATAACAAACTGAATCATCTAACCGTAAATATGATTTTTGCTGACTGGCTACACGGACCCGGTTCCCTAGACTGCAATATTACCATTTTATTTTTATCTGTTCTATAACACATCAATATGTGTGCATGCCATTGACGCAGGGACGAGAAATAGCACAATAGCTGAAAGAAAAGAGTATGTAAGAGAATGTCATATGTGCTTCAGTATTGATGCTAAAGACTATTTCATGTGCTTTTTGGGGGGAAAATATATTAGATAAATATGTAAATGAAGCTGCAGTGTTGATTCTTATCAACATCATGAACTAAAGTTTTGATATACTGTGACTTCCGCACATTTAGAGATGTGTGTGCATTCCAGGGGTTTCGGAAATAGGGGACCCCCCCCTCACTTAATAAATATATAATTCATTCCTTATCTGTCATTATGAATTTGTGCATTACTTGGCCTTGCTGCACATTCAGAGCCAGACAAAACCTAATGATGATTGTAGTCGTGTTTCAGACAAAATCATTTTCCATAGGGGTCAGATATTTTTTAGTTAAGCGATGTTAGGTTATGAAACCGCACCCTTAACTATGTTAGTCTTATTTTAAACAAGCAGTATGAGCTGACAACAGCAAAAAGAGACAGCTAAGAGAGGCTCAGACCAACCTTGCAAAAGAGTATACTTACAGAACATTTCGGGAAACACATTGGGGGCGTTAACAGCAAATTTATGAATGACGTAGCGTTTTTCCTCAACCAGCGTGGCCAATTTGGGCTCCTGTAAGCAGGGACAATCGGGTGATTATGACAAGAAAGCTCAAGTTTTGTGACAATAACACAAAATATATCAATTATTTTAAAAATGGCAGAGGGAGTAGAGCTTCTTCAATTTGAATGTTAAAATGAGGTTAATTCCAGTCAGGAAGGTCATTCTTGCATACATCTCAACCAGCTACCTGTTGGAGAGAGAGAGAGGGGCCAGGAAGCTCATACCATGCACATGCCACCCATCCAGCATGACACACTGGATTCAGTTACGTCCACCATTGAAGGCATCAGCCATGCACACCACTACAGCCAGTGCCACACCGGGCATTGCCCCCACAGCAAGTGATGGCGGTATGTGGGTGCAGACCTAGCTTTGTACAGAATCACAGAGTAGGCTAAATTGGTAAATATAATGCAGTGGAAAGCAATACTGCATATAATACAAAGTGATCCAAAACAAACCTGACAAACCCAGAAGAGATGGTTGGGGAGTAGAATGACCAGAGAGTGAAGGAAAAACGACCGTTGAGTGCTCAGCATATATATGGGAACTCTTGTAGGACATCTGGAAAAGCATTACAGGAGGCCACCTCATAAAACTGGCATAGAGGGGACAGTAGGGTCAGCCAGTTCCTGGAGTAACTGGGGTTAAGGGCCTTTATCAAGGGCCCAATGGTGGGATCATTCCACAGACCCAGAGATTTTAACCAGCAAACTTCTTCCCCCCCCTCCCCGAGTAAAGTCTCTTTTAAATCCTGTCATGTCAGGTAAAAGACAAGAGGAGAATCAACTGAAGCCACAAAACATGGAAAAAATTGTTTTGAACAGAAAAAGTCCAAAAATGCATTTTTGAACTGGTTTATTCATTACAACTGAAGCATAAAATAAATCCCAATCTGCTCAACATATACAAACACATTTTCCTGACAGAAAATCCATCGGGGGAAAAATTCCTATAAATGAAACAAGAACTAAATTAGAGCAAGAATGGTCTTGAAGTCAAACATGAGAAACTGATATCAAGACATTAAAATTCACTCTTCAAATTAAGAGCAGCAAGAAGTCAACCCATGCCAATTGCAGATATACCTGACAAGAGAAAATAAAATCAAAATAAAATTGTACTTTAATCACACACATTTTTTGACAGCACAATTCAATAGTGTCATGTTCTAATGTATTTTGTACAACTGCAATTAAGGTTCTTGCCAGCAGGCTGCGCACAGCCAGTGTTTTAGGATATTTCAAAGCTTTTCGAAACACTGGCTGTTTAAAATGTAAAAATTGTTTTGAAGATTCTAAAATTGTCAGCTCTATAATGATGGGCTGAGTTCTTTACCTTTTGTTTCAGTGGTTTCTTATAACACTAGTTTTAGGAAGGGCAGCAGAGAACCTTAGATAGGACAAGCGGGAGGATCGACACCCACACAGCACTACAAAGGAACCATCCACAGGGTGCCCCATAAGCAGAATCCACAGAATGACCATGACAGAAAAACTGCTACATTTAAAAATCAAACATGTCACATTTTAATGGAAATCCACCACTGGTACAGACCGGAAGTACTACTCAAAATTGCATGAACAACAATCATTTTCCAGCAGCTTTAAAATTCCTATTAGTGATGTCTGACGGCACTGCAAGCAATGCAACTCAAAGCATTGCAATCCAGGAATCATGCTAAGATACTTGCACATTTCACCTATATGGTTTTCCTTTACCCTCATGAACTGTCCAAATTAGCAGCATAAGAATACAGCTCTGATTCCTACATTTTAAGCGCAATGACGGTGATCAAGCGATGAGCAACGCTCATGGCTCTGTTTAACTAAGGTTGTGATCTAATTCCCACTAGCACAGAGGAAGCTCACAGAGCAGGCTCAATTAGCTGATTACTAATCAGGAACAGGTGTGATACTTGCCTCCATTTCTCATATGTTTTAGTCTAAGGTGTCAAGTATTTCTGATGTGACTCACAAATACAAGCCGTGTATGACTCCAAAAACAATTTTTAATGGTGTAAACAACCTAAAAAGCATTGCAGATGAATATATTAATATGGGTATATACTGGAGGAAATTTAGAAAGCTTCCGTATTTGGCAGATTCTACATCCTTGAAGAAATAATAAATATATTAAAATATATTTTCTTATAAATATACAACAGTGATAAGACACAGAAAACTGCGCATGAAATTCCCTAATCAAAATGCCTACCCATTTGGTTCAACATGGGCTAAATTATCACAATTTTAAAATAACCTTTAACCAAGGAGCTAGCCAAGGCATTTAATTAACACCCGTTAAGGTGACATTCTGTCCTAATACATGGTAAAATAAAGGATTTACTGTGTACACAGGCCTTGTGCTCTAAGATCCTCCATATGACCCAAATCAGCACAACCAGTCGAAAGATGGATAGATTGTTGTTTATTAACAACTGCTGTTTCATTTAACACATTCTGTTTTATAATAAGGTGTAGTTTCATTCAAAGTTATGAATAGATAACAGAATCATAATTAAATAGTCCTACCTATTTGACACAGCTGCCTAGGTCAAATCTTTTTTCATATCAAAAATATTTTGTTTTATGGCTTATAAACAAAAATAACTGTGACTTTTATTTGTATTTCTGAATACTTGATCACAGTCTGTGAATGACATAGATTAATGTGGATTGTGAATGATTTGTGGGAATCAAAAATCAGAAAAAAATGCTTTAGTCAAGTAAGTCAGTTAAGAATGTTGACTTCACAATAGCCTGGGAAACAGTAGGCTAGTTACCCAAAACTCACACAACCACTACAGATTTCATTATTTCATTAAAAAAGGTAGTCTCTGTGTAGTCTTGTCATTATCTTACAAAGTCTATTCCACTAGATTGTCTCTGGTGACAGTTGAGCTATGTTATATAACATATTTTGAATGCATTAATCATTTAAGTCTGAATATGTGAAATACAGCAGTTTGTTAATGTTAAAGTCCTCATGTATTTTTCTTCATATACCCATTAAAATCCCAAACAAATTTTGCTCTGTATAACTTAATCCCACTCTGATATGAATCCATTTAAATTCCCTACACTATTTATTGTGACACCCACATATTCTATTTCTAACCGGATATAATGATATCAGTCCGGTTGCTAGGTTCCATGCCAAGCTTATAGTCTCATTACACCAGTTGGAAAGATACTTGTTTGAATTATATAATGAATTGAATAAGAACTAATATCCCCTCGACAAAATAATTACACTGATGTCGTCTGAGCATAAAAAAAAATGTAGACATTAAAAGAATTATATCCAAACATTAACTAAAGGAAACAAATAATAGCATTTTATTGTATTTTCTAAGATTTTTGCAGTCACTACTTCATGACCTTGTATCGGATAATTGGTTTGAAGATTGATGTGATCTTGGCATTCTGAGAGGGCTAACATAGCTAAGGATGGTAAATAGCATTTCATAACAATTTAATATTCAGATATAATATATTGCAATAAACAAAGAGTATTATACTTTAACAAATTAAGAAGACGATTCACCATAGTCTATTAAATTGTACGTATAACTTGTCCATCAGGTAGTCTGTTGTTTCACATTGAGATTAGCTAGGGTGACCAGATAATCCATGTCAGGGAGGACACTTTGAGCTACTTCGGGTTTTACAAACTAATTTCAAACTGA
>JAODLC010000042.1:1876056-1890408 GCA_026781145.1 Hippopotamyrus pictus | reverse complement strand
GTTCTCCCCAAACGAGCTTGATGGGCCGAATGGCCTCCTCTCATTTGTAAATTTCTTATGTTCTTCTTATGTTCTTAATGCATGCTGAGGTGCACAGTGTGCAGAAGTTGCCAACTGTCTGCAGAGTCAATAGCTGCAGATTATGTGTAGCCTTCAGATTAGCTCAAGAACAATGCGTAGAGAACTTTATGGAATGGGTTTCCATGGGCAAGCAGCTGCATTCAAGCCTTTCATCACCAAGTGCAATGCAAAATGTCAGATGCAGTGGTGTAAAGCACGTCACCACTGGACTCCAATATAAGTGCCTGACCTCACAAGTGCTCTCCTGGAAGAATGGTAAAAAAAATTCCCATAAACACACTCCTACCTTGTGGACAGCCTTCCCAGAAGAGTTGAAGCTGTTATAGCTGCAAAAGGTGGGCCAGCTCCATATTAAAGCCCAAGTATTAAGAATGGGATGTCATTAAAGTTCATGTGTGTGTAAAGGCAGGTGTCCCAGTACTTTTGGCAATATACTGTATATCTGATGTGTTTCTATCCCAATAAATACATTTTCACCCGACTTCACTGAGAATAGGATATCAGGGAAGAAACAGTAGATGTGAAATCTCAACACAAATGCCTTTGGGTAATGTCCAGAGACACTCTACGTAAAAAGAGAACTCCTAAAGTGACTTTGTTATGTCAAGCATGTAACTTTGTTCTACTTGTTTTTGTTACTTATTTACTTACTTGTTTTTGTTGTCACTTTGCACTTTTTGTTAACAAAGGTACCAACCATCGCAAAACTGGGTTGTCAGTATATTGCCTGTTAAGGAATGAATGTCTCTCTATACCCCTCTGCCACATGTTTAATACTTTAATTTTTGTTTGCAGAGCCAGAGAGTATCTTTTCTTTCTTTCTTTCTTTCTTTCTTTCTTTCTTTCTTTCTTTCTTTCTTTCTTTCTTTCTATCTATCTATCTATCTGTCTGTCTGTATGGGGGGTTGTGTGGTTTTATCTGTGTTTTATTAATATGTTTGTCAATAGATAGATAGATAGAATATCCATTTTTTGAAATTCCAATTCAAGTATCCAAGACTTTTTAAGAATTAAAAGTATTGCCATTTGACACTGTGTACTTACATTATTATGTGATTATATTATCATCATACCAGTGGTATAAAATGGTCTTAAAATGACAATAATATGTTAACACAATTATTTCTGGGGCAATATATCATCCAACTAAAGTTATCATGACAGGCCTAGAGATCATTCTGAGTTTCACCACAGTTATGTGCTTAATTAATGTATGATGTTGGACTATCGTTCCGTTGCAGCCATAGTTAATGTCTTACTCATACTGTACCATTTTAGATTCTGGTTGTTATACCCTCCACTGGTTTGCAGAGGTGGAAAGTTCAGGTTCAGAAAGTTGAGATTTTGTTTCTAGGTTGGTCTTCAAAGAGCTGCCCTTGCAACAAACTGGTTTGCGTAACATTTGATTTTTGTGTGCATGTGTGGCCACTTGAGTGCGCACCAGCTATGTTTTAGCTGTGGCCTATTGTGTGTCTGTTCATACTTTCACATGGGGCAAAATCTGATCAGTCTGAATACAGGAAATGTTTGCATTTATGGAAGATGGGCAACTAAAAATGTTCATTCTCACAACAGCTAACAGCTCATAAGCCATTTGGGTTGTGGGAGGAAACGTACAAAACCTTCCCCCACAAAGTTTGGTCCAAACAACTTAGTGTTTCTCAACTACTACAGCTCCTTATGTTTGTATAATGAAACAGTGCATCATCTGTCTGGTATTAAGTATTTATTGTAGAATAAGTAAGTGGGTTGCCATGGGAACATGATTGCCGAGAAATAGGACTGAGAGGGGTCTTTTTCTTCATTTATCAAATATTGGTTTTGTGGTGTGGGAGATACACAGCGGTGCGTGAACCACACTTAAAGTCTCACTGGATTAAACTAAAGGCCTGATGAACCAATACAGATATTCTTAATCAAAGCAATTCCCCTTTTCCCATGTCTGAATTAGTAATTTTATCTAAGTAGTATTTTATATCAAATAAGGAAAACCAAAAAAAACAACAATGTTACAAATGCACATCTGATTTGCTATTTCCTATAGAATATTTCCAAGAAAAAAAATATTACTTGCCTCAGGAAAAGCAGTTATTGGAAGCACAGATGTAAATACGTAGGTGCCTCTGTCTATTGGAGCCGGCGTATCAGCGTGGCTGTCATCTTTGGTGGGTACTCGGTTTGCCTCCATTGCCTTATTTTCTATTGAGGGAGGTGTATGCACAATTGCAATATTCATAACTCACTGAATTTTCAGCTGATTTTCATGCGGTACGGTTACAAACGGCAGACATGTAGTTATGATATAGGATGCTTTCGTAGATTAAAAATGTACACTGTGTGTTTCTGTATGTGTGTGTGTGTGTGTATATATATATATATATATATATATATATGTATGTATGTATGCATACAGACGTTCCTCTATTTACGAACGAGTTCGTTATGAGTTACATTCCGAACGGCCATTCGTAACTTAAAATGTTCATAAGTCGTTATTCAACATCATTTTCACGGTATATGCAAATACAAAGAACTAGGATGCTGGGAGTACGCACTCTACCCTGCTGCGTGGAGGGAGTAGCAGCCAGAACTCGTACTAGGCGGAATTGGTGAGCAGGAAAAAAAAAATTGATGTTGCGAACAGGAAATGGGAGCCCAACAAACACAATTTGGACTCACAGTTCTCTTTATTCGTATGTCTGAAAGTTCGTAAGTAGAGGAGCGTGTATATATATATATAAGATATATATATATATATATATATATATATATATATCCTCCCCCAGCGCCTCCTTCAGTGTCCCCTTCATCTTCGCCTCCTCCGGTGGTCCCTCTGCCTTCCTCCTCGCCCCCTTCAGTGTCCCCTCCCGCTCCTGCCTCACGGTCATTGAGGGTCCCTCCAGCTCCAGTGTCGTGGTCCCCTGTGGCTCCCACCTTCCGCCTACCGGGGTTCCCTCCCGCTCCCTGGTTCCCCCCGCCCTTTTCCACTGTGCACCCTGTGTTTGTTCCCTGTCCGTCTGTTCCGCCTCTGTTGTTCCCTCTTCGTCCCTTCATTCCTCCTTTTGTTGGTGTGCCCCCTGCTGTTGTCTCTCCATTATTCCCATTCCTGGTGTCCTTGTTTGTGTCTACATTTGTTCAACTTTTGCCTGGGTTCTTGTCTTGTTTGTTCTTCATGTAGTAGCTGCTCCCTGTGGTTCGTTGATGTTCTTGCTTTTGTTTCCCAAGGAGCCGTCGTGTCCCTGGTCTCATCCCTACTGTCCCCTTAGGCGTGCCTGGAGTGCACGCCTTTGGGGGGGTGTCCTGTCATGCCCCAGTCATCCAATCCTCCCGTGTGCCACGCCCCCTCATTTACCTCATGTGGAATCCCCATGTTACCAGCTGTTTCTCGTTTTTGTTAATTAGTCTGGTGTATTTAAGTCTGCGTTAGAGTATGTTTCCATAGAGTATGTAAGCCGTTGTTGAGGAGATACAGAATATACATGAGTTAGGACGGACATATACGTTAAATACAGTAAACTCGATTATTATAGAAATTTCAGCTGCAAATAAAGACATTGCAAAAATCTGGGACGCAATAAAGCAATCTGCCTTGTTCTCAGCTTGTCACACAGGGCCTATGAGAACTGCTTACTTGAGCGCATAGTGTTTTAAAGACATTTTCAAACATGTTGAGCCCAAAGAAGTGTTTTTGGGCAAAGATGAGAACCGGAGGGAGAGATTGGCCTACTATATTCCCGTGCTAAAAACTTTAAAGCGTATGCTGGAATCCAATTTTTGGTAGGGTCTCATGTCAGGGGCTCCTCATGATGCTTCCAAAACAGATGTTCTCTGTGACTGTCACAATGGTAAGGTGTTTATGTCCAACACATTTTTTTTGGAAAACTAAAGTTATCTCAAACTGATTTTATACCAATACACAGGACCAGAGCGGACTCCAGAAACCTATAGATCTGCCATCGAACAGCTTGAGACAGAGCATGTGGCAGAAGTACAAGACATAAAGTTCAGGTCAATGTTTAATACTTCACAGAACTTTAATGTTTGTTCTTCAGGCATCCCCCCTTGTCTGACCCATGACATCTTCAAGGGTGTCCTCTCATATGATGTTGCTCTTTATCTCAAATACTTTATCCACAAAAAGAAATAGTTCTCATACACAATTTTGAACAGGTACATCAAACAGTTCACATATAAAGCAACAGATGCTTGTACCAAACCTTGTGCGGTCAGTCCTAAAACTGTCATGGAATGCTCCGAAGCCCTACGACGTCACGCAGAACTTCCCTTCCACGTCCCCGAGGTTTCCAGAGTAAGGAGTTGAGCAGCAGCAGAACCAATTACTGTACACCTCCCTCTGACAGCTGATGCCCATCGGGGTTAATGAACGATCCTACTTATTCGCATCTGGCACGCTAGCCACACACGAAATCTTCAACATTTTTTGCGAGTTTAAGCATTACTGTCCTGTTATTCCCCTTACCTGTCTGTACCTCTGCCTGCCTGTTGCCCTGGACCCTGTTCTGCTTTTCCTGACAACGAACATAGCCTAGCCCTCTGAGAACCAACGAAGATTGCCTGAACACCCACCTGGCCCCGGATCCTGAGCCATGGATTCCAACTAAGATCACCTGACTGCTGCCCGTACCTTGACCATGATTTTGGATCTACGCTTTTTGATTTTTTTTATTTCAGACCGAATATTAAAATCCTTTCGCCTGCCTGATGCACAATAGTGTCCTCCTTATTCTTGCAACTCTCATTCTTGACAGAAGATCTCACCTTCAGGATGGACCCTGCGGATCAACTGAACCTTCAGCAACTCACTGAAGCCCAGCGTAAGCAGGGTACTTTGCTGGGACGGCATGAGAATTCCTCCAGAATATGTGGTCTATACAGACAGTGAGTTAGAGCAGGCTTGTAAGCACTACTTTGAGATGGCACACACTGGCAGAGAGGGGGAATGTGTCATGTCCAAAGACCTGAGATGCAGGCTGGTGAGGAACACCATGTCACCAGCATGATTTCCTTCTTGAGAGCAAGTCAGCAAGGAGAGGAAGTCCGTTACCCTTCCGAGCATGAAGTCACTTCAATGGCTAGGAGACTAGTGGAATATTATCCCATGCTACAGGATTAAGACAAAACTACTAAACATATAAGTGATTTGCACTTTGATTGTGAATGTATGTGTTTATTTTTGCCTGATATGGTTTATCTGTGATATAAAGTTCAGTTTTCATTTTTATTTGTTCTCTTAATGAGTAAAATTTTATTTACTACAGATAAGTATTTAAAATAATCTTAACAAGAGGCTTCAGAATGTGAAGTCCCCACAAAACAGGCAGGGTCCCACACCAGAGAGAGGCCATACAAAGAAAGACTTCTCAGCAAGTGGCCAGGGAAAAGATAATGATGCAGACTCAAGTGGTGGATCAAAAATTATTTTGCATCAAACATCTGGGACAAGTTCTGATGACGGGCACAGGTCATGTGAGTGGAAATGTAACTTTGTGTCATGGAGTCCAGGGGAGAATCCCCATCGCCATCTCAGCCACGCCCCCGGGGATTCCGATCAATAGGGCCTCCCCAAGGCTTTGTGCCCTGTTGTCCAGTTATTGTAGTTTTACCGGTTGCTCCGGTCTCAGACACTCCTCTCCCAGCTGTCCCTAGTTTTCCCTTGTTTTGGTGCAGTATATCTGGCAACTCGGTTTTCTGATCTGTGCGAGATCTTCATGGTGTGCCCAGAGTTCAAGCATTTCTCCTGTTACAGATTTTCCCGTGTACCGACCTCTGCTTCGTGTTCCAGACCCCGAGCCTTGCCTGTCTTCTTTTTCACTACTGACGCCGATCGACCCACGCCCAATTTCCCGACTTCGATCTTCGCCTTCTCCCTCTGGACACTGTCAGCGATCGCCCGACCCACGCCCGGCTTACCGACTCTGATTTCTGCCTCTGCCTTCAGGACTCCATCGCTGATCACCTGCCTCCTTGTTCCATGCCTTCAGCCACCTTTCCACTTCAGAGTCTGAGTTTTATTGGAAGCCTTATTCTATGCTGGTTATATTCTACCGGCTCGTCCTGCAATAAAACCACTTACTTGAACCCGGTCTGCATCAGCGTCTATCATGTTCATCCCTCACATTTTGATAATAATAATTGGTATGAAACATGCTTAATATTACTGTGTGTGGTCGGGGGTGGGATAAGATGCTTTTATTTGCACTTTTAATCAGAGATACACCGATTGCAATTGTCTTGGCCCACCTTATTTTTTCTTAGGTGTCACTTGAATTAATGTTACACTTAGCATTATTCAAATTGACAACTTTAATATCCATTACTGATTTGTGTTATCCATTTTAGTGGAGGATAGTCTGACAGTACAGGAGAAGCCATTACATTACTCTATAGGAGCTGTACAAGAAACCAAAACCCAACCAAGATGTTGTCTCCCAAATCCTTGAACTTCAGTTTCAAGCAAGAAGAACCTTGATGCTCTGAAGGAAGAGGACAGGCCAACAAAGATCCTGGATGCATATCTATGTTTCAAAGAGCTTCATCATGTTAGTGATTGGCTTATTTTTGCTTATTTAGAAAGCAAGCATTGCAGATTTGAACACTTCCTTGTATTATAGGTGATGGGTGAGCTGTGCCAGATCCTGCAGGGCGACAGCAAATTCATAGATGAAGTAAAGAAGTGATGGCAAGATTTCTGTGCCAAGGTGCAATTTTACAGTGTTTGGAAGAAACCCATGGCCCTGGATGCAGGTAAGTCGTTTTGCTGTGACTAATTATCTCTCTGGCTGTTGTCTCATACATGGGCTGAATAAATAGATGCAGAATGATAATACTCTTCATGGTGACAAAATAAGAATTTTTTTGTGATCAACATGAACCTGATAATAATCATGTGTAGGAAGATAAAAGTTAATTTGTTCTGTTCTAGTTGAATATGCCATAGCACTGTTCAGGACACTCCCAACACTCTTTCCTTCATCAGCTGCACCACCTAAGAAGCTGAGAAATGCCAGTGAGGACATTGCTTCATGTCCTTCAGGTGAGAGTTTGTTCACATTTTGTCACATTCAGCACTCTGTATTTTCTGCTAGTATGTCTGCAAAGGCATTTACTTTAAAAACTACCCCAACTTCTAAAAACTACTTCTTCTGATGTCATCACTGGCAGATATGTTTTAGCTTTTTCTTGTGGTCCTGTTTTTAAAACAGAAAGCAGTCTGTAACATATGCATGGCTAGACTTCAGTGATGAATATATGCATGTATATAATGATGTCAGTTTCGGTGACAGAACTGCTTCGGTACTTGTTCTGAAGAAATGTATCTGTTTTTTCTTCTTGTTTGTCTATAGCCAACAGAAGATCCCACCTCCAGAAGAGATCTCTCTCCAGCCCTGTTTTGCTCTTTGATGGGTCCCTCTGTCTTCTCACAATTGGAACCACTCCTGTCACCACATTTGCCAAGGAAGACTTGAATGAAGGTCTGCTTTATCTGATGGCTTACTACTACACCCTGTATCTTGCATATCCAAAGTGTGTGGCAATTCATGAGCAAGACACCACACCCTCATACAAAACAGCTATGACAGAGTGGAAAGATTTTATTGGGAAGTAGGGCTGTTTAGGGGTACTAGGAATACAAACCGATAAAATACAGTTTCAGTGCCCTGGTACTTGGAGTAACTTGAGTCATGTCTGTGTTGGACTTTGTCAATAGAAGACAATAACATTCAAGTTTATATTGCTTGTTGTATTGTCAAAGTTTTTCTGTCATTCATCAAAGCATCTTTTGTACCACAGATATTGTATATGCCCTATAAAGTGGGTTTCATTAGTTTTAAATGTTGACAGTTATCTAGATTTACGTAAAGATGTGTGATTGTTGGTGGGAGGAACACAAAAGTTATGTGCAACTGTTCCAATAACTTGATTTAATTTTTGCTAACCACAAGGCACTTTTCAGAAAGCAATTTAATTGAATAAATAATTGTTGACCATTTTAATTCTCTGTCCTTGAATTTTAATGTAAATTCTTAGTCTCACTTTAAGAGAGAAAAACTAATAATGAAAACTCTTTAATTGAGAAGAATCGTCTTGTTTAATAGCTCTGGTTTTAAGATTTTATCCCTCAAATTAAGAAAGAAGCAAACAGTGAAAGAATAATTATTTGACTTAGTACAGTGCTTGTAATTAGTTTTTTCCCCAACTTATTTCAAGATATTTCACACTTTTCTAATGCCAAGATATTTTTTAAATATTATATTATTTTTATAATTTTAATCCACATACTGTATAGAAGTGCAAATAATAAATAATTCATTTATTTCAGACCCGAGTAGCAAACACACTTAGAGGGGTGCGTGCATGTTGTCATGGAAACACTGACCGCCCCCCACCCCCCCAGAACTGCCCCTGATTGTACTGTAATGTTGAGAATAACTGATAGTAACAATGATGCAAACTTTCATTTACTAAAAAAATGGTGTTATCACAAGTGTTCAAAGATTACATATTCAGTTACTACAAAGTTAAATGACTACATGAATAGCAATATCAGTCTCATTTTTCTGTTGTACAGTACAGATGTTGGATTTAGACCATGTATGTTAAGGAGTAAATGAAATGGTACAATGGTGAGCATTTTCAAGAAATGTACACATCAGGCCATTCCAGATTGTTTGCAGTATGAGATTTATTTTGTCGAGCTTGGCATAAGGCTTTTCCTCTGCTCACTTGACTGTGATACACAGTTATACTTATGGGAAATTTAGACTCATACTGTATTCAAATTCTGTTCATTTTTTATTTAATTTTTTATTTTGATTTGGTTGTGAATATTTCTTGAAAAACTGGCAAAAGCTGCAGATAATTTTGCAAGCGCTAAAATAAAGCTATATGGATCCTTTTCCATTTTTATTATTATTTTTAACTGATCTCATCACTGGAGCTCTATACAGAGTCAGCAATTTCTGGAATAGATGGTTTCCATAGTAACTGCAATGTCTTCTGGTATGGGGAAAGCTTCTAGTTTTCTCACATGAAATCCACCTGTTCATTGATATAATGGAGAAAAAATTCCCTAGACGACTCTATTCACATAAAAAAATTGTTGCTGCAACAAATTAGTCAGTATCTTATAGATATCAGTGGTAATACTTCGCTAAATAAAATTAACAGCAATAATTACAAATTTGTGAAATATGAAGTTAGAATTAAATGCATGATTAAAAAATGAAAATAAGTTTAATGTGAATGTAACATACTGATTTGATTGCAAGTGGCAGCCATAGTTATATATCTCATGTGTTATTCATTTTTAATGCTTATTCTTATAATGCTTCATTTTTTACTGCCAACTGTAGAATGGTAATCATGGTATCTGGTTGCATTTGCTTCAATACATAACAAGGATGCATTTTCCAGCTGGAAGACTAGGTAGTAATATAGTTATTTGTGTTAATATTAACCGATAACTGATTAAGTACTATCCATGACCCAACTTTTGATAAGTGGGTGGAAAGTGGGTGGATAGATAGATTTATGGATATATGACTAGTTACTATTCTTACCCTTACAGAAATCTATGTCCACTGCAACAAAAACAGGTCAGGTATGCTGTGGGAAATAGGGTGAATTGTTATGCAATGCTTTCTTATTTTGATGAAAGAAATATTTATTAATTCATTTAATCCATGTTTTAATACAAATAGGTAAAAAAAAATCAGATGGGTATAGCCTCTATAATCCTTGCCATCAACATAGAACGTGTGTGACTCAAATTAAATTTCTAATATAAATCAGACATTCTATAAATCAGGCTTTTTATATAAGTCAATGATGGATTAGCATCTGGAAAGGGAAAAAAATTGAAATAGGTGTTTTTAATACAATATTTTCTTTAATATTTTGTTTGTTATGTACACTGTATTTTTTTTTTTTTTTTACAAAAAAACATGAAATTTTGTGATTTTAATGATTTTATCATCAAGATCACTTTCCATGTCATGGACTGTGACCATAAATTAAAAATATGCATTGATATTTCCTTAATATGCATTATATTCTAACAAGTATACATAGTAAACTGTCCTGACAAAACTGTCCACTTACTTCTGTTTCAACAGCACCTTTCGATGGTGTTCATATACAGAGCCATTTTCCCACAAAAAACCCCAAAAAATTATGAAAAGGTGTAACAATGCTGTCCAGATATGCATACAGAATCAATAATTAATATTTGATTCGTAGTAGCTAAAATGTAATTTTGGGTGTAGTTCAGTTCCTTCCACTTTTGGTTACACCAAATGATCATATGGTCACACTAAATGATAAGAGACAGTATGATGTTCAGTAATGTTGGTCAAAAAACCCATAGATTTACAAAACACATACAATTCGACAAAAATCTGATTATCAGTAAGATCCAAATAGATTTACAGAAGAAACATTTTTTAGACAAGCGCAGTAGTTAGCGCTGTTGCTTCACACCTCTGGGACCAGGGTTTGGGTCTCCGCTATGGCTTTGTGTGTGGAGTTTGCATGTTCTCCCCACGTCATCCTTGGGTTTCCTCTGGGTACTCTGCTTTCCCCCCACTGTCCAAAAAGGTGTTTGTTTTCCAGATTTGAAAGATACTCACTGACCATCTGCATGCCTCCAGGGGTCGGCACCATATTGTTCTGCAATGTTACTTCCACCTCCTGAATGTTTTTCAAAATTAAATTCCCAAAATAGGCTTTTTTGGATAGTTGCACCAAATGGTTTTTCATAAAATGAACATCTTCAAACAAAATTAAACATTAAACCAAGAACTAGGAATACAAACGTGAGGGTCATTAACAACACTACAAACATTGGGAGATACTGGGAACAACAGAACATAATAAAACTAGATACAAGCAGGGTAAACCAAAGCAAAGGTATCAGCAAAGACTGAAACTAAAATACATGAATACAAGGACATAACAGAAACAGAATCAAAGGCACCAAAAATATAAATAACATCACGGAGGAATTGCTTTGTTCAGAGCCACCTCTTTAGCCACACGTCGGTCCAGGGAACAGGAAAACACATTACGAGCTAAAACCAAGGGACACTACAGGAACACAGAACAGGATGGGCAGCGACACCAGCTGGCCAAACGGGAATATGACAGACAAGGCCAAAATGGATGTGGACAACAGCCCACATTCACTGTGGCACTCTGCATGGTGTTTTGGTATGTTGGTCATGTCATGGCGTGTGCTAAGGGAGGTGCAGGCCCAGGTGTGGCAATGCGGCAGCAACTACAGTGACAGTCTGACTTCAGGGGTTCATTTGGTAGCACAGAATAAAAAAAAATAAAGAAGAAAAATCACGAAGCGAACAAAAACAATTAGACACTATTACAGATTTGCCCTCACTTTCCCATAAACGTAAGAAAAAGTTGGCGATTCTTCTCCCTTCACCAACAAAAAAGAGGGCTTGGTTTTGCATGCAACAAATTTACAAAGGTGGCAAATTAAACTTTTCAATGTACATAAAAGAAGGCTAAATACAAAAATAAATTATAACAATTCTACAGGTAAATTCAAAATTTCTTTCCACCAGTCATCACACCAGGAGATTCTTATGGTTAAATCTCATCAAAAACACTATTAAGATACATGTGTAGTCAGTATAAGGTTTAACCATCCATCAATTACTGAAGTTTACCTGTGTGCTTGAAGGAAAGTCACACACATTCAGTGACCAATTTATTAGGTACACTTGCTAGTTTATGCAAACAGCCTACTCCTCCAAACAGTCAAATCAAGTAGCTCAAAGTAAATACATACAGCAGAATCAAAAGATTTGGTTATTGTTTGGCTAAGCATTAGAATATCTAAGATGCATGATTTTAGCATCACAGAAACACCTATCTTGATGTACTTTTCATATGCTAAAGTGTTAAGTGTTTACAGAGAATGGTATGATAAACAAAAAACATCTAAATCAGTGACTGTTCTGGGGGTGAAAACACCCGTTCAAAAACAGCAAGGTCAGAGGAGAATGGCCGCCTGCAGGAAGGGACTCGAAGCTGCCCCAACTGGTGCACAAAGAGTTATAGTTATAAAATAGTCTCAGTAGACAATATACAATATATAACGTCGCAATGTTCAGGGCAACGACAACCTGGTCGTTAAACTAGGCCCCACGTAGTCACGTCACAACGACCGAACACTCACTGTCTTGCGTCCCCCTTGCGCGCTGCCTCACCGCCATGCATGCCACTCTTCTGTCACTCCGCTTGGCCCCCTCCCCACGAAACAGCCAATCGGCTACTCATGTTCGCTGGCTTGAAATACTAAGCTTCAAATTAAGAGTCAGAGAATATTCATTCCCGTCATACTCCCCCCTGCTAAAACCTGCCATGCCATCGGACATCCTCCAGCGATCTGACCCCTGAAAATCAAAAACCGGACATGACAGGTCAAGAAGGTTAACAGCATACAACAGCATAGCATTACACTTATTTGCACTAACTCCCGAGTTCCCTTACATTCACTCACATCATTTACATTACAGCACATATTCATGCCTGTACCTCACTGGAAGCGCACCCTTGTTCTGTCTTTGAGAGCACCTAATCTCTGGGTTGCCTTCACCTTCACTCTGATCCACCCAAGTCTAGTGAATCATCCTAACCCAGATCCCCAGGCCTCTGATTCTGCCCTGTCTACATCTCCATCACCCAGATTCCCTGTAGTGTTGGATGTATGAGGAAAACGACTCACTGACAAGTCTGAGTCTGACTCGTTATCTTCATGAGTTGGCCCCAATGGACAACTTTCTGATCTCCTCCCCTCTCTGGACGAATGGTAAAGACTTGAATGTCTCTGTGATTCCGTTTCACTACTACGTATGGGGTGGGGTCCCACTTGTCTTGTATCTTGTTTCTTCCCACGGCCTTAGCCACCTCTACTGCAGTCTTCAGCCTCTCGTGATGATCTCTCACCCAGTCACCTAAATTATTAACGCCACTGTCCAGCAGGTCCTTCCCTCCCAACACATCCATGGGGAGTCAGGCATCTCTACCAAACATCAAATAGAATGGCGGGTAGCCCGTAGAAGAGTGAATATGGCTATTATAGGCTATGACAAGCTTAGGAAGATGGTCCTTCCAATTCCTCCTCTGTTCTGCTGGTAAGGTCCGCAGCATGTCATGCATCGTTCTATTGAACCGCTCACACTGTGCATCGCCCTGAGGGTGGTAGGACCTGGTTCGACTCTTTCCAATGCCATAAACCTGACACAGCTCTTTTATTACACTTGCCTCAAAACATCTTCCTTGGTCCGAGTGTAGTCGAGCTGGGCAACTATAGTGCATGAACCAAAGTTTCACCAGCGCCTTTGCTGTGGTGTGTGCCGTTTGATTCTTTGTCAGCGCAGCTACAGTGAACCTGGTGAACATATCCGTAAGGACCAGAACACTTTCATATCCTCCATTAGACTTCTCAAGTATGGTATAATCCATTTCAAGGACTCAAAATCAATTTCTTTAACACAAGTTTGACCCTTTATTTTAGAACATATTACAATTAAATCTATTTCTGTAATGATTTTAATTGAAACATGTATTAATGAATTACTTAAAGAACGTTTACATAAAAATAAATGCCTTGGAGGCAACACAAAGATGGTCGGAGTTGTCACATCTTTCCATACTCGTGGTTCAGCTATAAACCTACTGAGGGTATTCATATAATACGCAGTGAGGATTACAGTTTATCCCTTGCCTTTTAGGTAATCACCTATCTAAGGAAGGTTGCCAGACAAGACCTCAGCTAAACCTTTTGCAGACTAAATCATGTTTTACAGGTAGTTATTTTCATTTAGTTCTTTTGTTAGCACTGTACATGTTAGCAAGGTTTTCCCTCAGTTTGTAAGACATTTGTACGATTATTTTTTCCCTTTGTGAAGCATTTTGGTCAACCACATGCTGTTTTAATAATTGACTAAAGGTTCACCTGTCAGGGTCAGCCCCTGTGGTCCTACTGTGTCCCTTCCCCGTTTGGCCAGCAGGCATTGCTGGTCATCCCATCCTTCATGTTAGTCTTTGAGTTTTCCCCCTGTTCTCTCTTGACCTCATGACTGTCCACTCCCTTCTGTCCTGTGTTCAAATCCTGCCGCCTCTGTTTTTGTATGTTGCTCCCTAGTGTTTAATTTAAGTGTTTCTAGTTGTTGTATCTGGTGATTTTGTATATGGTTTTTGGTTTTGTTCCTTGTGCCCCTGCTTGTC
>JAODLC010000042.1:1852593-1871746 GCA_026781145.1 Hippopotamyrus pictus | reverse complement strand
TCGTTAGTTCTATCTTTTAACACAGAACTTAAGAACGACGTAGCGTTAAGAAGGCTTCGGGAAACTCACCCCAGATCTGTGTTACATTAAGGCAAAAAATCCGACTTGATGATACCAGGCTAAATGAAGCTTCATGAACCATTGTCTGTATTTTTTAATTTCATGAACAACGCAACAGTGAAACGCGATCCAAATACATCCCCATCAGCGCCATAAAACGGGGGTGGGGACGTGGCCAGGTGTCCATGGCTCATTCATACACATGAAAGCTGCTACATGTTCAATGAAAGGAGCCAGAAATAGTGACATGACTTAGCTTTTTCTTATTTATTTATCCAAATGAATGTTGCATCTACACCATTTCGTCATCTTCATGTAGCCAAGACTTTGGTGATCAGATATCTGGGATCAAAACAAACTTCCACCATTGCTTACTATGTACTTTTATAATGTTTCTGCAAGTGTTCCAATTAACTGCGTTTTGCAAACTTTTTACAAATTAAAAATTAATAATTTCTAGTTTATCATAACAAAAACAGGGTGGTGTGGTGGCTAGTGTGGATACCTCACCCCTATGGGAACCAGGGCTTCATTTCCCTGCACCCCAGCTCAATGTGTGTTCAGTTCACATGTTCTCCCCATTAATCAAAGTGCACCCAGAAGTCATGCCTCATTTATTTCATTACATGCATAGATGTCTAATTGAATTCCCCTTCCATTTATCAATGTGAGGTTACTGACACTTTTGTCCTGAGCCCATGTCTGCTGCTGTTAAATTTGATATATACCCTCATTCATGGTCAGTCTCTTAAATTCAGTTCAATGCAGGTGTAATGACACATCATGTCATTATGTACCCATAGTGTACAGATTACTAACATAATCATTTATTACTAGCATTTCAATTCCAACACGGTCTGCCATTTTAATCAACATCACAGCACCCATGATTAATTTATAAATAATACTTCTGACACAGCCACAACAGAAAATTTTTGTACCTCTCTATAAATGTCAAATTGGCTTTTTTGTGTCAATGATTTAATGAGGTCAGGGATTTATCTTAATTTTACTTTAACAATGTATTGTCATGACAAAACATGTCTGTACCATGCCATAATTTTGTTTTGGTTCACTGTAACATATAATGTATAAAAGACCATTTAGCTTCTTGATTTAAAAATTCAATCATATAATTGTTTAAGTATAGAGATGCTTTCCTCAGAAAAAAAATCCCAATTTCATGGAAATGCAATGTGAAGACAGTAAAGGTGTGGTTTTCCTAAACCAAAAATAATGTCTTAAAAAAAACAAGAGAAAAGCATAAAAAATGAATACTACTCATGAAAATCATGTCTAGGATTTAAAAACAAAAAGAGCCCTACCTCTGTAAACAGTCATTGTTTAACCTAACAGTGCATATTGTCTTATATTGGGAAAAGTACCATAAGACAAGTTAGAGTGCAGTTAACATTTATTTTGACAGCTTTACCACAATGTCCATCTCCACATCATTCTCAGACAAAGAGACAGGCAACAACACAATGAGGACAAACCAATTTTTGGATAAAAATCAAAAATACCTAGCACAAAATGTCCTTTAGGTACAGATAAGACAGGTGTTCAATAAAAAGGCAAAATAAACCATGATGTAATCTATATGCTAAAACACAGCTATCATTTTATTGGATGTGCTGTCAAATGGCACTTAAAACCTGTTAAATTTAGACAGAGTAATGTGTTTCTGATACAGTATGAATTATATTACTATAAAAACCTATAAAATAAGTCATTACATTCGATAAAAGCAATGTAATAATATGGAGGGAAAATCTAATAAGCAAGACTGTTGAATTTAATCATTTTCAAATTGTACAAGCCTTCATATGTATCATTTGGCACTATGCTACTCAAATTTAAAATGATTATGATATTTCCCAAAAGTATATTTGGAAACCATGCAAAAAACCTGCCCACTATGTATAGTGATCCAGTATAAGGTAGTTCAGTCGGTGCATGAATAAACTATGGTCTGTAAACACTGCAAAAAGAAGCATCTTTGGTAACCACCAAGAGATAAGAGCACTGGTCACTGATAATATCAGCAGCATATGAATCCAATGGAGTAGTTACTGCAGAACATGACAAATGCAGGTATTGTTTACATTGAACTGTCAAACATTAAATCGACAATTAAGAAAACGAAGCAAACTAAACCTATTTTTCGGAATAACATAACTGCATTTGTAAGTAGCAATCAAAAGGCACTATGCATGTCATGTGACTGTATTTGAATATTTACAGAAAAACAAAACGCAGAGTTAAGACAGACTGTAAATCATAGCCCAGTACTCACTGAAGAGACAAGCGTTTAGGTTTCATTCCAGTTTACACTTCACATTCTAAAAGATCCTATAACCTTTCAGTGTTAATTATGTTAAAAAGCATAAACTGTACAGTGGCTGGGGTGTAAAGCAAGCACAGAGAAATGCGATTTGTGATTTAATGCCCTTTTGAGATACCCGGACCTTAGTGTGGTACTGAAATTAAATGAATATTCCCAGTCAGTAATGTTGTAGCATGTTGTTACACATTCATTGTCTTTTAACAAACACAATGTCAATGCGGATGAAGCAAAAACCGTTTGTAAAAAGCAACCACATGCATGCTTTGGGCTTCTTGTGTGGGAATTTACTAGGATGCAGTAACAACAATATGGTATAACAGCATAATATAATCCTTAGAGATGAACAATAAAAAAAACACACAAATGTTCAATTTGCAGTTACATCATGTTTTGGGGTACCATTAACCTAACTAAAACAAGTTTTCAGTAATTTTCAATAATAATGTTTTTGCAGGTGCTAAGAACATGTAAAACAAAATCATAGTGGGTTTGCAACAAAAAAAAAAATAAAGTGATTCTTTTCTAAATGCCTAGATTTGGAACATTCAACAGGACTTGCTTAATACAGTACAGGAAGAGAGAGGGAAAGTATCTAGTATTTGCTGACAAATCCTCCATATTCTTGAAATATGCCAATGGCAGCACAGTGTGGTTTGCAAGCAACACCACTACTGCAAGACAAATATTTTTAAAAATATTTTCACAGTAAAAAGCATTATTGGCTAGGTGATCTACGGCCTCATTGAACAAAAGGTACATGTTATAGGAACTGTCCTAGCTAAGCAGCACAGAAGTTTTCCTAGCTTTCCAGCAAATCTGTCTCAACAACATTTCCAAAGGAAGTATATATACACACCAAATAAATAAGGTACTTTTGGAAGCTCTGACAGCTGAACTCAAGGAAGTAATTCTTCCAAAAAGGAGCATTTCAAACTGAAGCCCTACTACTCCACAAAATGAATCTGTCGGTTTTGACAGAGAAGACAGACACTTTATGGTATCTTTTATAAGAGCCAGGACTACAGAAGCCAGAATTTGCCTTGAACATTTTGTATTTTCATATTAAGAAACATTCCAAATCTGGGGTTAAATATAAAATTTGACCATGGCATCAATATCTATTATATACAAAACAATATTAACAACACTGAAAGGCTGCCTTGTGAGGTTGGACTATAAAGTCTATAGCTTCCAGACTGATGTTCATCTTCTCAAGCACAAAATAATCTCAACGTCTAAGTTTTTATATTAAACCATACAGTACATTTAAAATTTACATGATGTGTTGGTAGCATTCCTATTAAAAAACTGAGTTACAAAAGGGTCAAGTCATAAATTAATGCATTTTAAAAAAAGTTAATTTGCGAAAAATTAAGTGTCTTTGGCGGCAATGGATACGAAAAAACATAAAAATTAAAAATCCTCAAAATGTCAGAAGCTTTATAGCATTTCATGTTATTAAATCTGACTTACAGGTGTTAAACCCAGCAGACAACACCACATCAAGAGCTTGTCTGCATTTATAAGTAACGTCTCTTGGTTAATTGTGGATGGTTTGAATTATGAATTATTGCCCCTCAAGAAATAAGACTTACTCCTGTTAATCGAAATATAATCAACACTCAGACAGAAATTCTCTGCAGCAAACTCTGTTAACGTTGGTGGAGACTGAAGTGTTATCCTCCGATTGCAAGGGCTTATAAAACGGCCACGTTGACTTCTCTGCACTGTATAACACAGGGCTGCAGAGCCCTTTATCAGGTACCAAGTGGTTTGAAACCGGTGTTCGGGTTTTCCGGTTTGGAGAATGACCTACTGGCTGAACCTCTAACCTATCATTAGGACCACATGTTAGCTTAGGTTTTTCTTGTTGAGTGAGAGGAGTCTGCACCTGTTCAGCTCCCTCTCCATCTGTTAAGGGGGCCATAAAGGTTCCCGCAGTCTCTGGTTGCCATGACGTCGTTACATTGCCATCATTGTTCTTCAGCTCGCAGCTGGCAGAGTTCCCATCCCTTTTATTATGCAAGGAAAATGCCTTCTTAAAATTCATCTCATTTGGAGAAAAGGGATTCAATGACAGGCTGACCCTTGATTGCACAAGGTACGTGTCACTCATCTCAAACTCCAAACTATCGGTGTCTAGGGACCTGCTTCTCCTGTTTAAGGTAAGTGGGGCCGAAACAGACTGATTGACTTTTGTAAGGCTAAGATGCCGAGGGAGACTAGCAACTCCCCATCTATTATTGAGAAACAAACTTTGTTCATTGAAGTCAAACTGTCGCGCTTCACATTCAACAAGATCCTTCTGCAGGTATGACTCATTATAATCTTCAAATGGTGAAGCAATGTCCTCATCAGCTACCATCTCTACCTGATCATCATATTCCCCCTCATTTTCCATATCTACTATGTCAAATGTGACCATGGACGGAAGCACCTGCATGTTCTGGGCAAAAGGAGAAGTAGATTCGGAACTGGTCAAATTTCCAGAAAGATTATTGAAAAGCTGAGTGTGTTTTGTGAAATCCACCAGTGCTTGGGAAAAACAAATCGTCTGGTCATGCTCAGCTTCGGCCTTCATTTTGGTGGAGGGAATACTTTCATTTTTCTCTGTCTGCGAAGGTCTTCTGGCGCCTTCATCTATATACAATTCAGAAGCCTGTATCTGATTTGGTGTATGTAAACCATGGGTGCAAACTGCATCTGTTGCCAAAAGAGATAGTGACTTGTCATATACCTCATTCTTGGTAGTGTTTTTTAGGCTTTGTGATCCCTGAAGCAGACTTTTCTCCATTGAATTTGATATATGCAAAGGACTCGGCTCTTCCTTAAGGCAAGAATAATGCTGTCGATCTAACATACATTCACTGGGTTTGTCACTGGGGAAAAACCTGCCCCTTCCCAACACAGTGTGTTCTGGAAGTGGTTTCTGTATACTTTGCAGTTTAGAGCTCAGGAGCTCATGCTGAATTTTAGCCAATCTGGTATTTTCTGATCCAGCAAGACCAATGTTAGGTGCAAAACTCGTATGCAAATCTGTATCAATGCAGTTCAATGTTATGTCTAAAAATTCCAAACTATCTGGGTTTGATTTCTGCATCTGAAAGGAAGAACCCTCCTTTAGAGAGGGGCTCATAAGGCTGTCATCTGGCTCAAAGAGCTCATAAAGGGCATCACCGCTGTAACTATCTCTTGGTAGCCTGTCACCTCCAATTCTGCCAACTTCATCGACCCCGTCATCATCAGCTCCTGGTGTGGTAGAATCATAGTAACCTTCATCACTGTTGGGGACTGATTCCTGATGCTCACTTTGAGGAGTTAAAACATCTCCAGGTGTGATGACAGTATCTGAGACATGAGAAAAGGTGGTACCACTGTCATCATCTATATGGGGAGAAAGAATGTCTGATGCTTCAGGGGTTATTTCAGGATTTTTATCAGGTTCCATAAAATCACTCTGCTGCCTGGGAGCATAATCAGTATCTGCTGCAGCTTCACTGTCCCACAAGCCCTGAAGATACTTTCTGTCAACTTCATCAGGAGTAGCCATTTCTTCCCCTCCACCCTGATATGTGACATAGCATGAACTCCTTTTCCCAGCATTACGAGCCCTTTCTCCAGACACACTGTTTTCAGCAACGCTGTCGTCATCTTGGTCTGCAATAATGTCTCCACATCCAGTGAGCGAGTCAAAGCTTTTTAGCGAGGACACATCGCCAAATATCAGGTTGATCTGCTCAGATGAGTGAACAGAAGGTTGGATATTCTCTGTGCAGTTCGAGTTGATGTCCGAAAGGTGTGTAATGGAGTTGGCACAGAGGTGCTCTACAGTTGTATTCATGACTTCTGCATGTTCTATCCCACCACTGTCTCCATCTCTAAACATCTGAGTTTTCAATGACTTCAGACTCTCTCGGTCAGACTTGGAGACATCTTTTTCAGTTATCAATCCCTCTTTTTCACATTCATGAGCAATAAATAATTCCTCTTTAACATTTACTGAGGCAGGCACATTCAATTCTTCCAAATTACCCAGAGGTTCTATATCATGTTGATCAATGCTGTACTTAACATGCACCACATCTTTTGGGATGCCTAAATCAGTCTTTTCCATTTTAACATGTTTATTCTTTTTATGACGTCTGATGCTGCTGAATAGCCCTTTCAATCCCTTCTTTGGACGTGGGAAAGACAGAGATTTCTCCAAACTAGGTTTACGGTCACCATTCTCTAAGTAAGATTCCCCTTTAGTAATTTCCACCCCTTCATTGATACTCATAACATTTGCACTATGAGAACTGGGCAGGGTCTTTTCAGTAGAGCCATTTTGATTGTGGTACTCAAAGTCTCCTGCTGGGACATCTCCCTCTCTTTTGGCATCTTCCCAGCTAACCTTGCTAATGCAATCATGGGTTTTGCTCTTAATGATCCCCTTCTTGGAGGATCCCTTGCTATGACTCTTGTTTCTCCCTCCAAAGAAGCTGGGCAAGGCACAGATGCTCCTCCGGCCACCAAAGAGTTTAAAAGCAGTTTTCTTTAGCTTTCCAGAAGGCTGTAACTCAGATGGGGTCGCATCTGCACACTCAGATGGGGTCTCTGCTTCAGGCTGCAGGGCCTGGCTCCCCCTGGCTGTCTCCTCACAGACATCAGACAAAGGCATTGTTTCCCTCGTCAACTCATTTCCTCGACTGGGTTCCATGGCAACCGTGTCTATTGAAGGATGCGCTCAGCTATGAACATTGCCGAAAACACTTGTCAGGTTCTTCTTCGACATGGTGCAGTGCCGTGCTTTTCTAAAATTCACAAGGTTCAACAATTAGGCTGTGAATGAAGAGAAAAAAAACAATATTAATTGCTAGTGGGTCTTAAAACACACACATTCCCACCATCTCTGTATATTTACAAGCAAACAACACTACCAGATGATACACAGGACTAGCAAGCTGCTTTGATGAATAACATCAAGGCCAATTCAAAGCAGAGATGTGGCATACAAAAGCATTAATCACCGACTAATACAGAAATGCTCCTGGGGGGATTAATCACCTCAGGCATGACCTTGATAGGCTCTCAAAAAAAGCACAATCTATGAAAATGACTTAATGACATTACTTGCACCTATTTGGTGAATGTTATGCAACCCCAAAAGGTTGCCTCATTTTATTGTCTTATATACATCTTCTAGAATTCATTACAATAGATGACACCACATTTCCCAGATCGTTTTCTAGTAATTCAGTATTATGACGAGAAAAACATGTAATTGATATACAGGCTCAGACTGCTCAGGAACAGAAAAGCAACTGGACCAGTACATCTGGCAACATACTACAAGGTTGAAAAGGAGGAAAAGTAGGATTATTTTCAACTACAAAGACTGGATGCTTTAAAGCTTTCAAAATATACTGAGCATAACACGACTAGAAAGGTAAAAAGGTACCCTGTCTATTAAAAGCAGTAAGTAATAGATCAAATAATTTTTGGAAGCAGCATAAAAATCAAAAACGAATACCTTGAGAGCATAAGGTCTTTACCAACTTTCATTTACACCGTTAGTATAATATTAAATAAAATATTCATGTCCTAAGACAGGGAAAAATATTGTTGCTGGACTAAATTCAGATAACCTCATTTAAATTTTTAAATTGCACCGCAATCAAAGTTGGCCCCGAGATCGAGATTTCTCTAAATGAAATTTTCAACAACAAAAAAACGAATAAACTGCTAGCATTTTAAATGCTTTGATTTATTATGGGAAATCGGCCTGCTATCAAGTTAATGTTAAGGTATAACAAAACGGGATATGAAACCATCTATTGGTTGCAACTAGAACAACGGACATTTACGCCAGACAAAACCCAACATTAAAAGAAGCGGCTACGCCAATAAATACATTACTTGGCTCCACTATGATTTCATCTATATTACATGAACTTTAGCGTGACAATCTAAAGTCAGCCTCAACAAATCTGAGCCCAAGAGAACTGTAGCTTGGCCTACTTGTTATCATTTATTCAAAATGGGAATGGAATTTTTTGGAAATGCTCAACAATGTAACCGACATGCGGTTCCGTCATTCTACATAAACCGCTGCGAACAAAATAAATGACTACATCTGTTTGTCTTCTGCCATTAATCACAGAACTATTCAGCGAACTAACGAATTTAAGATTACATTTACAAAGGTAGCGAGTTACATTGTAGGGAGAACTTCTTGCGTTAATTCAGTAAGCGTTCGCTTAGAAAACGGGTTGATATTTGAGAATGCAAAAACCGCCCCACCTTATTGTTCAAATTCCGTGGCTGCAATCAGCATTACCTGTAAAAAACACACACAGGATAATATAAATCCTGTTTACTGTATTCGACGTACATTGTTCGCACTTGAAGAGCCTCCTGTTGGAGTAATTCAATGTCTAGCCAGCTACATACTGGCATTTCTAGTACAAACAAAGGCGGGATCGCAAGCTAAGAACAGGTTGATAGAAGTTTTTGTCAACCAATAAGAAATTAGAACGTAGGCTGGTGACCAGCGTGTTCTGGAGGAACGGGGAGTTGGTATATAATTATAAAAAAATTGCTTTTCACATTAACGGATAAGAGTATGCTCCTTCTGGTATGCCTTAGTGTTTATATGCCACTGTGTATTATAAATTATCTTTAATAAACGGTGCTATAGCTGTTACATTTTAAAAATTGCGTCATATAATTGCAGATAAATTTCGTTTAGGAATTGCGCTGGTTACGTATTTCCGGGTTCCCGGTTAAAGTTTCCGAGGTGGTGAAGGTGTCGATGTACCACAAAATTAAAGTTTCGGGCATGTTAACGGCGATTGTTATGAATATTATTTCTCGCTGCCAGATGATTTGCGTAGTGTGGATAAAAGAGCTCTGTTTAAATTTGAGCTACGGATGCTCAAGTTTCATTTTTTTGGAATATTTTTTTTTTCCATTTATTCATACTAAGTAAACAGATAACATTCACTCCGACCCTGATCAGGATCAGCGCTCAGGAAATGGATAGATGGTCGAACATATAAATGTGGTTCGTAGCTCCTTATGAATATGCAAGTGCATTCGGGAAGCGCATGGTATGAGGTGATGGGTGCCATTCAATTCCAGATATGCTTATTGAGGCATATAGTTACAGTTATTTTGAATTGTCTCGCATTGGAATATATATCCAGATAATAAAATGTATTTATAAAATTCAGATAATGGATTTAACAAAATCAAATAACTAAATAGAATGTGTACAGTTGGGAACAACATACGGTTCTAATATTAGATACATTATGTCCCTGATGTTATTCTTAAGATCTCAGAAACAACGTGGGTCTAATCAGAATTTAGCCTGCAATGTTATAAAACGATCAGTACAATGTAACAGGTGGCTTTATTGATCATTTTTTGTGGCATCCTC
The DNA here is from genome assembly GCA_026781145.1 of Hippopotamyrus pictus. NCBI lineage: Eukaryota > Metazoa > Chordata > Actinopteri > Osteoglossiformes > Mormyridae > Hippopotamyrus > Hippopotamyrus pictus. The sequence goes on along the minus strand of JAODLC010000042.1, from coordinate 1,861,916 downwards.
CACATATACAGCAACTATACTTTAGGTATTCTAATTTGCTAAATTTAAGATGCTGACCTTGGTGTATTTTTCTTAGTATCTTATCAGCCTCGATCAGATTAAATGTAATATATCCGTACAATTTGAGATGCCTATTTAAATTCTCAAGATTGGCCAGGAGAATTTTTTTTTATAGTTTTTGTAGTTTATAGTTATTTGTTAGCATACTATTCAATCTGTTAGCATGGTGATTCCAGTACTGGGGGGTTCGAATCGCACCCCTTCTGTGTGACGGGAGTTTGCCCTTCCTGTGTTGTGTAGTTTAGGTTATTTACGTGCATGAGTGAATGTGCCTTGTGATGGAACGAAATCCCATCTACAGTAAGATGTATCAGAGTCTTGGGCTTTATATGCTCAGTCCACCCCCTACCCACACAGACACACACAGCCCTATTATAAATACTTGTAAGAAGGATGGACAATATTAATTATATGAATGTCTTAAAAGAGCAAGAAACTCATCAGTTTCAGTTGTGTTTTATCAGACAGTTAGAGAGCTTTACTCTCCAAGGAGCAGGCCCCAGAAGTGGTATTCATAAACTTTGAAACCATAGGATTTAGTTAAAATGCAAAATACATTCCTATTTTCATTCATTTCACAGGGTGGGCTAGCATTACTTTTGATTGTAACAATGTATCCTGACAAAATGAGGTTAATGTAGGAGGACAGAGGACATCTACATGTTACAATATAGCATGTTTTCCAGAAGTGGACTTTATCGTATATTATTATTACTTCTATTTTCAATTTATAAGCCTTATATAAGCAGACAGGAGTAACATTTATTACCAACTGCACAATCTACTGCAACAGAATTTCAATAGAATCCACCTTATATGCATATAATGAAGAGAAATTGAGGCTAGACTCAGATCACATTGATACTGCTTCACTATCAATAAAAAGAAGGTATTTGTAAAAAAAAAATAAAAATAAAAAATACTCATGTGGAAGGTATAACAGTGGAAGACAGTGTGTTTGCTGACTCTGTGCCTAACAAACACCACTCATGTCTGATAGTCTGTCAGGTATAATTTGTAGTCAACTGGAAAAAAATTTATTTACTTTAGTCACCACCTTCAAGATTGACTTGCTGCCAGTGCCTTTAGCCCCAGAAATGCATCAAAACATCCCTATACATAAACACCCATTTCTTTCAAATTGAAATTTAAGGTAACGATGTATCCAAAATGTTCCTTAGTCCACAAAACTTTGGATGAAATACCAATATATATAGCATATTTTTTCAGACCTGTTTACACAGATTTTTATATATATCTACTAGTGTGTGTATATGTACACACACAACATAATTTAAATATAGTAGTATTTCAAGTACATAAAGGCAAAAGAGATGGAAAATGTATTCTAATCATGTCCCAACCACTTTCCCTGGTCAGGGTCACGGGGCCTGGAACCTATTCCAGTCAGCACAGGGTTAAACACTGATGTCCACCCTGCATGGCATGGCAGTCCATCACAGGGTGCATATACACACACACTCACACAGCATGCACAACTTAAAAACTGCTATTAGCCTACTAGCATGCCTTTCAACTGTAAGAGGCAACCTGGGAAAGAAGGGGTGGACATGCAACCCCCCCCCAAGCCTAAGTCGGGCTCAAATTCTCAACTGTAGAGGGTCGAGGCAACAGTGACAGTCACAATGCTGCCCATGTTCTAAGGCCAGTAAACTTGGCTGTTATCTGAGTTTCCTAGAGAGAGAGAGAGAGAGAGAGAGAGAGAGAGAGAGAGAGTGTGAGTGAGTGAGTGAGTGTGTGTGTGTGTGTGTGTGTCCTGTCCAGAGTCCTCCCCTGCCTCTTCCACAACCTTGTCCAGGATGAGGCTGGATGACAGATGGATGGAACCAAAAAGCAGATGTACACCCTCTTTCCAACATTAAATATGTGCATTGTCAACCTTTTACAAGTAATACCTTTATTGTATTATGTACAAGGCACAGTCTTGCTATATCAGCAATAACGTTAATCAAAATGTTACACTTCTTGTTGGCATTTCCCTATACTTTAAAAAGTTCATTAGAATTGGTGGCATATCCAGGCAGTCAATGCAATCCATCCTGTTGATCTTCCTCAAGTAACCTCGTATAGCAATTCTGCACTGTGACATCAGGGATTTTGGACAGCCTAGAAGAAGCACACAATTTGATCAATTAATAATTAAATACACTCTGATAAACCACACTCCATAGAATTATTGTTGAGCTCTTAAGTAAACTTGTATATAGCCCATAGAATAAACTGGCACATCCATAATTTAAGTGCAAAAAAATAACAGGCTAGTTTTCAAGTCATACAGTATGTAAAAATGCTGTCACCTCTTTCCTTCAATAAGAGTTCCACGGCTTCATTCTGCTTTGTAGTTTTCTCTATGATGAGAGTGGGAATGTACACATTTGCTCCAAAGTCTATCAAGAGCTTAATGTACTCAACCCCACAACCATGTCTTAGACACATCTCAAGAACTGTCTTGGGCTGTTTGATCCTTCTGAAGAGCTTCTCATCTGTGCAATTGTAATCAGGATCAGCCCCATGTAGAAGCAGAATCTTGAAACAATCCAAATGTCCATAAACTGCAGACAGATAGAGAGGCCCACTTGAGATGGATGCATTGGAATCCCATAGTACAACTTTAGATCTTGCATTTACTTCAGCGCCATGCTGCAGAAGCACCTTCAAGATTTCTACATCTCCCTCTCTGGCAGCAGTCAGTACTGGGGAGCAGTTGTTGTTAATACTGCCATTTGGGTTGGCTCCTGCCTTTAGGAGCGTTAAGACACAGCTGAGGTATTTCCCCCTAACAGCAGTAAACAGAGGGGTCTGAGCCTTTACATCCAAGCTGTCCAGTTCTGCTCCATTGGCCAGCAGAACCTCTAAGCACCTAAGGTGACCTCGGGATGCTGCCATTCGGAGAGGTGTACCCGGAATTCCCCAACCACTTCTTCTGTTGATGACTTTCTTAAATCGCTCTTGGGAAAGAAGCTCAGCAAGAAGAATGTCATCATCGTCGGACACAGCCTGGATAAGCTGTTGGCTTTCTTTGCTGTCCTCTCTGTCCTTGGGGTTTAGGTGTAGCATGAAAAACCCTGAAAGGAAATCGACAGTTTATGTATTATTATAAAGCTTATAGAATTTTGGCTGTATGCGTGCTGGGTGTGTAGATCCGTTCCTACGTCCAGCAGGTTGTGACTCCAAATCTTATGACCGGTGTAATATCACCTGTGACCTAGGGCTGGGCGATATCATATGAATATTATATCATACCTGCGCAATAATCACCAGGGCTTCACATGATGGGCAAAACATTTGGCTGGATGCCAGCTTTTCGGTGCCATAGGGATGTTTATTTACGCCCACAATTTGGTAAGCAGATTATTATACGCCTAAAATATTGAGGCATTTTAGACGCCTAAAAGGTAGTAATCAGCCCTACTGTCACCTCCATTACTCAAGAACTGATGGCTGACACTGCTCTCTGATCATCACTGCTATGCCAGATCAAGATCAAATCAAACAATCGCTTATCGTCACATAACTAGAACAAGTGTACTAGTGAATGAAAGTCTTGAGTCCAGAGTTCCTGCTCATCAGTGCGGTACACCAAATAAATTCAACATGTACGCAGAACAATAACTGTACAATAACATACACTATGCATATGCACAGAATACAGTTTGAAACAGACATTTATACAGACTATATCACTTGGAACAAAAGCATTTGCTAAATACCTAAATGTAAAATTGTTTATGCCTGCACTTAAGATTTTATACTGCTTTGTCAACTGTTGTCATGTGCTAGTCTCAGTGATGTGGCAATAAATTAATCTGATCTATACATACATACACCTGTTGTTTTGATGTTTTTGTTTATCAACTTAAAACATCTAATGATGTGAAATGATCTTCAATTGGAGAACATAGATAAATCTTCAAAAAAAAAGAAAGTTTCAGACCAATCATAACTGATTGTCTAACGCAAAAAAAAACAAACATTTTTTCTATATGGATTTTGGCATTTTTGGTATTGAGTTTCAGCCAGTTGCATGAAGCAGAAACTGAAATTGATTAAGAATGCCTAATTAATCTCAGACACTCCAAAAGACGAGGTGGGTTGTGGAACAGAACTCCCATATTAGTATCTGGTGTGATCACTATTTCTTGATAGCAGCATAGCACATCTCCTTTGCACAGATTTACGTAGGCTGTTGATTGTGGATTGTGGAATGCTGACCCACTCTTCTACTATAGTATAATATTGTATGAAATTGGTAAATCTGCAATACAGTCCCAATCCAAAGCAATCCAAATGGATGGCTTGTCTGTTGAGCATGCAGGCCTTGGAAGACCTGGATCCTTCTGAGCTGCCAAGAAGTGTGTAAAGATCCTTGTGACATGGGGCTGTGGATTGTTTTGCTGAAAAGGTAGGTGATCGCGGTCGATGAATGGTATGACAATGGGCTGCAGGATCTCATCACGGTATCTCTGTGCATTCGGCTGAGATTGGGATTCATCTAAGAGGTGGACTGTTATCCACCTGCCAGTGGCCATCAGAGGCGAACTCTAGCCCACTTGCATTGGGTATGACACCAAACCGAATTAACGTAAATCAACACCCCCTATAAGGACATAAAGCATGAAAATAACCTTCCCTAAGATGATTTATAATTGTCTGTGTAGACATTCTTCAATTGTGCAAATCGGCTGTCTCAGCCATCTGTGAGGCTGATGACCATGTATGTGAAGTTGCCTGATATGACACATGGTCTGTAACTGTGAGACTAGCTAGACGTACTACCAAAAGCTCTAAAAATGGTGTTGGTGGCAGCTTATGGTACAGAAATGGACATTCCTGACTTTGGCAAAGGCTCTAGTGGATGTCTTTGCACAAACTTCGGGGGCATTGTGTTTCTCAACAAAAACTGCACATTTCAGACCAGCCTTTCATTTTCCCTATAATAAAGAACACTGACATAGTGATTATGCTGCTCAATCAACATGCCACACCTGTGCAGTAGGCGAATCATCAATAAATTAAATACAAAATTTGACCAAAAATTAAAGCGCTTTATTTGGCAAATTCTGAGACATACACTCTTTATGTACCCACACATACATACCAGTGTTTGTTTTTCAAAACTGCTGCAACAAAGAAACAAAACCAAAAATGTTGCATTTATGGTTTTGTTCACTTATTTTCCAGGCCTATGAAGAACTTAAACGTCATTAACCTAAAGGCCATTACAAAAAAAATACTGATGGTATAACAAGTTCTACACAACGGGAACTCTATGCCAGTTTTGTGAAATACACTTGATAATTAAAATGCCAACCACCAGTCAAGAAGTGAAAATGTCACTTTATACAACAGTTCAGTGAAATCCACGTTCACGAATACCCAAAACTACTGTTGAAAGATGCATTTCTAAACACCTTCTACCATTAATCTTAAAAAGTGAATTTTAAAGCTACAATAACGATGCAGAATATTCAAACTGCTCGTAGGCCATAATATTTACACCACCAGTAGCAACATTTTCATACCAAAAAAGCACGATTTAGTCGACAAAATGTATGTGCTACACAAAGGAAAAACTAAAATAACCCAAAGAATAAAACAACCAACTCAGATTTCTGTGATCATATGACAGATCCACAATACGGGTTTTCCATTTGAAAAGCCTATAGAGTATAGCCTGTCGTGTTTACTGCTACCGCAGTATTATACTAGAACGATGCTGAAGTTTCCGATTAGTTAAAGCAGGGCGGTCATGCAGCCCTTCCGAAGAAAACCGGCACTTAGAAATTTAAACTCTTAACCGAAAATATTATTTCAGCGGAAACTGCGGCCCCGAAAGAGACTCATCATGTTTGTGGGCCTGAAGACACCAGGCTGGACTGAAGGCTGCTGTGTATTTACGGTAAACTGGATACACTTAGTAATGCAGCAAACCCAGCGTACACCTCCATTACTTATAATTTTAAGTAAGAAGGTACTTGTAAACGATCCGGTCGATGTTTCTTAGATCCGAATACGGTCATTTACGCGTAATGCACGTATTTGAACCTCAAATAGCACAATGCCATTTTTGTCTTCAATCCCGGACAGAGAACCTTATAAAAGCCTAAACAGCAATTAAGGGTGTAACTCTCCATAACTAAGCACGTAGCTACCTCTGCTCTAGCATAGTATTATTAGCAAATAAATAAATGAGCCAATAACAATTACTTACCCACTACATAATACACGAGCGCAAGACTGTTAAAACTGTTTTTAAGATACAAAGAAAGAGAACTTGGAACAATCTTGTTATTAAAAAAAGAACATTTGTTGTTTCCTTCCGATCGATGCAAAGTCTGAGATCTACTCATTGCCTGCAAACGACTCGAAGCCTTTTGATTGACACAACACTGCCCAATAATCCGCAGCTGGTGTGAAAGTTGTTGTGCTTACGGATGCTCGAACGGTGGCGCTGTCAGCAAGCTGTTAAAAGCACGATTGACGGTCCACTATTTTAAAGCCTAGTATTATCGAAAGCAATTCTAAATATTTTAAATAAATGGACAATACTCGATAAATTACAAAATAAAAGTAGCTTATTTAAAGAAAACGAAATCAACATATAAACTAAAACAAACACTTCCACGTGAGAAATATTTACTCTATTTAATGCAAGTAAAAAAAAAAAACAAACAATAAAAAAAAAACAGTGACCTACTACGGTGCGGGTTTGCGGCGTCAGCACGAGCCTGAGCAGCCAGTTCAGATAAGTTGATTAATTATGTTTTTTTAGGTGCTTTATAACCTCCCCTTAATTTAGTTTAGTTAGTTCCTCAGGTTGCCTGAACCTACATGTCTTGCTTTTTTAGAGGAAATTGCGACCCAAACAAACTTTTTAAGCATAATCTCAGTTTCATAAAAAGTTAGCCATATTTTTCCCATAGCTGTCTTCCATGTTTCAAAAAAAAAAAAACGCATCAACATATTTTACTTGTTATGCTTATACTGTATATTAAGTATTTAATGGTTAAAAGTGGTATGTTTATGCGTTTTTCATACAAAGCAAATATCTATTTCTTCTTAAGTTTAATTCAATTTTAAATATGTTTTTGTAATACGTGGGTTCTTGTGTGAATGAGTGGGCATTTTCATTAAAGACCGGGGAATAAATGTACAGTGGGCTCCGGAAATATTGACACCCCTGATTGGGAATGCACAAAACTACATTACTATAAAATACGGCCAAGCCTACTGGCCGAGGCAGCCAGATTGTCGGCCAAAATTGCTTGATATTTGATGGAATCCATTAAGCCATTGATCTTAACCAATGCCCCAGGACCTCTTGAATTAAAACAGGCCCAAAACTACACTGATTCACTACTGAATTTCACTAGGGGAATGAAGTACAGGTACTTTTCATTGTACATGTTTCCGTTTCAACAACAAACACCACAGTAATTCTTTAGCTCCTAAAGGGATGTTCAAGTGAGAAGTTGGTCAGTCCTTTATTAGACAAATTCAACTTATACAGAAAGACTTCCAAAACAGAAACTGCAAACTTTTACTTCATAACTATGTTGCAACTCCTTTAGTATTCTGACAGTTGTGTTTGAACAAGCAAATTTTGAAAAGCAGCATACTTATGTATACTAATATTACATTGTATAATACTTATACATATTGCATGAAATTACAGGCTGTAACACTATAAAATAATTACACAGTATTATCATGAATCCAGAATGTATGGATGCCATGTGCAGCCTCAAAGCCGTTTATTAGCTTCCAAGCTCAGGTTGTATTCTGAGGACTGGCACCAAAATTTCTCAAGATTGAAAAAGTAGGTCAAAAACAAAGTTGATGGGATGCAACACAAGAATAACCACAGTAGCACAAACACAGGGCAGCAACAGCTACAAGCACACAATGACCAGCTGGGGAACAGAGTCAGCGCAGGGTAGGGACTTGAGTACACTAAACAAGGGCTTCAACAAGAGATAGCTGTGAGCAGTAACAAATACCAGGAACACAAACAAAAGTGAGGGCAAGCGACAGATAAAGTATCAAAACAGCAAGGGAAACTGAAATAATTAAAAACAGGGTTTAAGTACCCACAACACATATACTGTACATAGATCGATCAAGAAAATAAAGAAACAAACAAGCAAAATTACAAACATAGTAGAAGCTGGCCTCTGAATTTGTTCTTCAAGCATTTGAGAAATTTGTCCTCAGAATGAATTAATTATTCAATATTTCAGCTAATAATGGTACAGCAGATGTAGCCAGGATGGTTATCTGCTTAGAATGCGTGCTTATGGAAGTAGATTGGCTGCTTGCCATCCGAAACGGGTACTTTGTAACCAGTGGTTGTGACATACTGTATCATGAATACATCTTGTGACTAGGGTACCTGGAAGAGATAAAATTCCAGTCTAACATTGTGATTTGCTGAGAAGCATTCCATTGGTGACTTGCTTCTTCTTGTAAAGGTTCTGCTTCTGCAATAAAGTATGGTTTCCTTACATGCACTTGTATCAGTATTGCCCTAATGTGTGCTTCCCTCTTATTTTAAATGAAGGGTCTTTCCTATTAAGGGAGTGCTGGACTAATGGGGGGAGGCCTGGCAGCGTGTATATGTGGTTCATGTAGATGGTCATCCTCAGTCATGGGTAAAAAATTGAAGTACAGTGATCCCCCGCCATATCGCGCTTCAGCTATCGCGCCCCCGCAATATCGCGGATTTTCCCCGACGCATCCAACGTTATCTGCTTATCGCGTACCTTGCTTGTGGTCCGATTGTTGTGAGCAAACTTTTCGTTCTGTTTTAAGCCCTACGATTTAAGGCTTAAACTATTTTTTAAAAAAATATTTATATGGTCTATCTCTATCACATATTTTCATTTATCGCTTTGAACGCGTGTGGGAGGGGTATTTTAAGGATTAAACTATTAAAAAATGTTTATTTATATGGTCTTTCTATATCGCAGATTTTCATCTATCGCTTTTAAAGCACGTGGGTGGTGTATTTTAAGGCTTAAAGTATAGAAAAAATGTTTATTTATATATATGGTCTTTCTATTTTGCGGATTTTCACCTGATGTTTCTGGAACGTAACTTCCGCGATAGGCGGGGGATCATTGTATATTCACAGAGAACTAGTGACCACACACTGAATAACATTTTACACACACACACACACACACACACACACACACACAGAGAGAGAGAGAGAGAGAGAGAGAGAGAGAGAGAGAGAGAGA
>JAODLC010000042.1:1831162-1852493 GCA_026781145.1 Hippopotamyrus pictus | reverse complement strand
AGACAGAGAGAGAGAGAGAGAGAGAGAGAGAGAGAGAGAGAGAGAGAGAGAGAGAGAGATATTTCTAATTATCTTTTAGGGACTCTCCATTCATTTCTATGGAGAAAACTCAAATCCCAATATGACTCCCTTAACCTCTACCCAGCCCTAACCTTACCCATAAGTAACCAAACAAATATGAGACTTTTGCCATTTTAGTTTTTTGATTACATTCGCAAATCTTTGTGGAGACCTGAAAAATGGTCCTCACAACATCAAAATAACAGGTTTTTATCACATTTTGTTGGACAAATAAAAATATTTTGACGTGCAATTAATGAAATTCATAGTCAAATCTCTTCAAGGCACGTTTTAATGCACTAAACTTTAAATATGGTTCTACCGTCATAGATAAACACCATAATGGAGTGAGATGAATTTGTCACCATTGTCACTGGTGTAACAATGGAGGGAATATTAATTTTTACCTCACCTGGTTTTCGGTGACCCAGTGTTTTTCCTCTTGAACTTGATATGCAAAGAGGTGTGTGTTTTCTCTAAAACAATCCCATTGCCCCTAAACTGTATTGTTTTACCCACAAGAAACACTAGAACATCCTCTCTAATAACATCCGTGATGATACTGCTGTTGATCTGATAGGTCACTGCATCAACTGATACATGTGACATAAGCAGAACTTCTTCCTCTATCTGAAGAATGCCAACTGTCAACGCTGGTGACATCTGGGAAGAGTGTGGCAAATGTTGATGAAATTGTCAAGATTACTGCTCTTTTAAAAGTATGATGTTTGCTCTCAGATCTCATACACCACAACAGTCTCCGTGGCCCAAACCTACAAAGATGTTGGGGATAGTGAATGAGGTATTGAAGTTTTAGTGTGAAACACTCAGAGAAGAGGGCTTGAAATTATGACAAAAAAATCAGGACTAAGAACTGAGAAATTGCAGCTGACTTCTCTGGATTTTCAGTGACAGTATTACCAATTTTCATGCACTTTAGACAGACATCTCTGTACTGGTCTGTCACAGGAACATATTGTCCAATTAGAAATAGCAGAATTCTGCATAGACACCAGTTTTCAGCAGCTGATCCATGGAATTTACTCTGCCTTATAAAAAGTCAAGCAATCTTGTGATAAATATTCTTTTTGTTAACAATTCCAATTTGAAAATCATTCAACTCTGCATTAACTGTGGTAATAGAGACAATGTGTCTTTTATGTAGATATTCAAGTACTTTGCCCGGGACTATAGGCATTACAGTGGTGCTTGAAAGTTTGTGAACCCTATAGAATTGTCTACATTTCTGCATAAATATGACCTGAAACATCATCAGATTTTCACACAAGTCCTCAAAGTAGATAAAGAGAACCCAGTTTGTTCAAGATGCTTAACAGATGCTAAACTGAATATCATTGTGATGAGCCCACCTGTCACACTGAAAATCCTCCTGATGTTGCTATTGTTATTAAGAGCACAGAGGTATTAGCAGCCAACTAGAATGTTACTTGCTAAAGTACGCAATCTGAGATGCCCATCTGACCTTAGTCTTTTGAAGTGTTCCGAAAGATTTTTCTTGAACTGGATGGGACGAAGGTGATCCTGAAGTTGCTGGCTTTGTGGAACAAACTCCATGTTAATTTCAGGATGTTTTTATCACCTATCAAAAAAAATTATGATTTAATTACTGGTAATTTTCTTTGCTTTGGAGAGGGGGCCATGCCTTACGGTTATAATTGTTGTTCATTGTATGTGAAGCATTTGCGGACCAAGGGAAGGTGAATGCTGATATGCATGTCTGAAAACAAATCAGCCCCAAAAAAGTGAAATGTACGAGTATGTTTTCCACTGATGTATTTGCTTTTGAAAGACTTTCTTCTGGTAGCCAGTTGAAATGAATCTGCCGTTTTTTCTTGGTATTTTAATGGCCGTCTAACCCATTGGGGTGTCCCCCAAGGCTCAGTTCTTGGTTCCTATCTCTTCTCTTTTTATATCACCTCTCTAAGACCGGTCACCCATTCATAACCTTTCTCCTACTACTAGTATGCCAATGACATCCAGCTATTTCTTGCCTTTCCTCCTGATGATACCAGTCACTATTCAGATCTCTACAAGCCTTGCTGACATCGTTAAATATCAGGATATTTACCTCCAGTTAACTCTCTCCAAGACAGAGCTTCTTGTCTTCCCTACCAGCCCTACAATCCACCATGACATCACTGTATAGTTTAGATCATTGAATGTCTACCTGGAAGCTAGGGTTAATGATAGATGACTAGCTATCCTTTCCTGAGCACTTAGTAGTGATTTACCCTGTGTAACATCAGGTCTTATTTGTCTGAGTATACAGCTCAGCTTCCAGTCCAGGCACTTATTATCTTGCAGCTAGACTAAAGTACTCCCCCTGTTACCACGGTTTCAGTAACAGTTTACCATGGTCTGAAAAAAACTGGGGATGATGCTGATGGCAAGATTTTGAGATGTACCATGATGCTTTCACCCAGTTTGGAGCTGGATCAATCCTCCCCAAAATCCCCTTGCTTGGCTCCTTATCGAAGCCAAATATATTGTTTTCCAATGTCCAGCTTCTTTCTTCACCATCCCCTCTGTCCAGCTTTTCCCACCGCCAAACTAAAGTCCTTCTCCACTATTGTCAGTCCTGTGGAGGAGGGTTGAAATGCTGCTGAAATCCTGCCTGATATAGCACCCCCACACTCCATTGCTCCACAACTCTGCCCTGAATATTGGAGGCTGCACCATCTCCATCTCATTATGGTTGCAATCTGTTATTTCCACTCTGACCAGAAACATTCCAATATCTTTAGACCAGGTACAATCTCCTCTCTACCTCCTGTTTTTTCTACCTCTAGCTGAGGTCCATGCTTTGGGCATGTAGTGTGCCTCTCTCCTCTCCCGCTTCATCCACTATGCCTATTTGCCTCAACCTTTTCATCTCTGTCCCCTTCAAGTCCCTGGCACCTTTCTTCATAAGTTCAGTTCTTTCCCTTCCCATTCCCTTGTCCACTGCAGTTCTTCTTCTTCTGTACTTCTCTTTCCCTTCCTCACTTCCAGCAGAGGCTCCAGATGTCTGCTTCCTTGGCAGCTAAGCTGCTATTAGCCTCCCACTGGAAGTCTCCTGACCATGTAATTCCCTGTGTTTGGAAGTTCACCGTCTTCAACTTGACTCTAGTAAAATCGTCTGCAGCCCTGATTCATAAGTCTTCCTGCTAAACCATTCAGAGATCTCTTCAATACATGCAACTAGTCAGAAGCTGGCTGGGAGAGGGGTCATTTATGAGACCATTTGCCTTGTACTCTCTCTCTCTCTCTTTCTTCTTCTTGTTATGTAGCTTTTTTACCCTTCTCCTGGTCACACTTGTCCCTGAGCATTTGTTGCTAACTCTAGCTGCACTAATGCCTAGTTGAGTTCTTGACTTGATCATTTGTGATATGCTATTTACCTCCCACGTACATTGGTTTGGATAAAAGCATCTGCTAAGTCTCAGATGGGCAATTTTATCCAGCAAGGGCCATTGGGTATGCAGGTTTTCACAGCAACTCCCTAATTAGATTAATAGTTAGAGGATCAATAGGCTGAAGTGTCCTCACACCTGGGTTTGAACAGCTGACCTAAAGGTTATCCCAAAGACCTGCATACACACCGGCGCTTTGCGGATAAAATAGCACAGGGGTGGGCAAAGTAGTAAAATGAAAAAAAGAAAAAAAAAAAAATGTCTCTGAGCTGAGAAGTACTTTGTGAAAATATGCTTGGTTAGTATATAGACCTGTCACATCAGCCATCAGTCACCTGGTCTTGTCAAACGAAACTCCTGCTTTCAGTTGTATAGCTAACAGCTGTACCATTGACGGCAAGGAGTTTCCCTCAAACAAGTCATTTTCAAAAGAGAATTTAATAACAGGTCTGAGCAACAAAGCAAATAAATGAAGAAAACAATGGAAGGAAAAAGGTGAAATACCTTTCTAAAAGGTCTTAGATAACATATTACCTATGCACCCTTTTACTATTCCATTAATTAGGTCCTGCTATACTGCAAAAAACCCAACTATGTCAATTATGGCAGACAGACAGATAGAACCATCTCCCACAACAGCTCTCTTAGTTGAGACTCGATATGGTTTGGTTTATACCTCAGATATGGTACTTTCAGGTCTAAGTCCACAGCCACAAATGGATTTGTAAGCAACATGCAATACAAGGGGAAGAATCTCATGAAAAAGAGATGCTACATATCAAGAACATTTATTTTTGTAAAAGATGGGCTTCTTACAAAAACAACCAACACATACAAAAAAGTAAAAGAACTGTACAGAATAATGTTTTAAAGGAAAAGAAGATTCTAAAATAATTCTGTATGCCTAACTTCAGTTATTTCCCCATTTCAGTATAACCTGTAAACAGCTTTTAAAAATGTCACTGAAAAATCAAAAATATAGTGACACAAAAATAACCACTTCAAAAGCACTGTTTTTTAATACAAAAAAAAATGAAATTACATATTTCATTAAAGGAAGATTAAAACCTTAAAAAAAACCTCCTTTTAAATGCATAACAAATTTCTCATAAAGTTACTGGAATGTAAGCAGTTACTTTATCAGGCTCCTAAATTATGTACAATACTGTTGTATTTTAACATCACAACACAAATTTTCACCGTGGAAGACAAAATCACATGAATGACTGGAGTGTTTCCTTAGAGGGTCGTGTTCATTTTAAGCCAATTTTCATTTACTTAACGTATCACTCTTGACAAGTTAAACGTGCTTGTGATGTGTTCGTATTATACCTCTTGTTAAACATGGCTTGTATCATCTGAAAGATACCTCAAAAAAAAAAAAAAAACTGGCTAAATACATTAAATTGTAAATATAAGAAACATACCATCTGTATTTCAATGCATACAATATTTTGCATACTGGAGCAAGAAATTGTTTCTACACTGTCAAATCACTACTGCAGAAATACCTGCAGCAGTATTTCTCCTTCTTACCATCAAACAGGTGCTGTGAACGACGCCAGTCCAGTATCTTACAATGCCATGCATATGATGACACCAGCTGATTTGTATGCAACAAGGCAGTACATTTCAGCTTGTATCTACATCACATTCAAAATGGGATTTCAAGACTTTTCATCATAACACAGAAGTGAGCATCACAGAATTCTCAGTGGCGTTTAGGTCAAATGAGCAATACTAATGGTTGAGGCTTCCCTAGCCAAGCAGTCTAGGTTAATATCTAGCCAACCGATACATATAACATCACAAACTATTACAACAAAAATCAAGAACTGATTTACTCAAATTAACGAAAATGTTAAACAGGTATATTGAAAACTGAAAACTGACAAAAAAATAATGAAACAGCCAGTGTGTGTGATAATACTAGACACTGATCATGTGTAGATTCAGTCAGGTGTACAATCTTGAAAAGTACTGCTTTAACTGTGCAAATAAAGAACAAAATGCCTCATATAATTTGAGAAACACTTATACACAAAATTTGAATAACGTACATTTCCAGTGTCATTCGCATGTTAACCAGGAATTTAAAATTATTTTTTTACCAGTTAGATAAAAAATGTTGTAATCTAGATGTACAAAGTATTCTGAACATACAGTGGGGTAAACACTAGCAACATCCCACTGCTTGACACATACAGTATATTGAAACTTGCATAAAACTGATGTCAGTATTCCTCATCTATGCCCAAAATACACAATATCCATGTATTGTGCACCAAGATGCAATTCAGGGTATTAAAAAAAAAAACTGTACACTTATTTCCCCTACAGAACATGGGGAAAATTGCAATTTTACATAATTTGGCTACTGTCCTGTTTACTTAAGAAACTATGAAATTGTGTATTATCATGTGTATCATGTGTATTAACACATGTATACATACATTTGAATTTAAAACAAATTTTATTCAAATTAAACCTAAGCAAAAAAATGTTTGCAAAATATAAAATTATATAACAGAAAATCTATGAAAGGCTGGGGTAAAGATGGAAAATATGTTAATATTGACAGAATTTATAAGACATATTGAGAAATATTCCTTGAGAATAACCTGATTGACAAAAAATGTAAAAATTTTAAAGTCCAGTTTTTTAAATCCAGTTGAATTCTAATCCCTTACTTGACTGAATTCCCTTAACATATAATCCTTTGTATGTCTTAATCACTTTAATTTACAAAGAAATAACCACTTTGGTTAACTTTTGCAGCATCATCTCATCTGTGAAATGCCTTCACTCCATTTTGTTGTTGAAGTTCTTAGCCCATCAATTATTACTCGCTGTGCTTGTAGAACAAGTTTCTCAATAAAAAGGACAGAAACGAATGAGCCAATGATCCTATGAGCATAACCATTGTGAAAACTGTAGACACCTTTGGTTTTGCAACTGCCATGGTAACCCATTTGTCGAATATCAGCATACTTCTTCCAGATCTCTCTAAGTGGCAAGACTTGCTTTTGAGTTCTCTTCAGTGCCATTGGTATGGGAGAAAATATCCACGGCTTCATCACCAGTAAAGGAAAGGGGTGCAGCTGGCACAGGGTAGGCTTGCCCACCAGACACATTGTCTGAACCACCTCGTTCTGGCAGTCCGTCGACTGGTGCCAACCTCTTTGAATTGTATAAGAGAAAATTTCATGCAATTTATCAACTTGCTTACCACTTGTTATATATCAATCTATACAGTTGCTGACAAATTCATGCCTACCTTTTGAAGACTCTCAACCTTCTCCTCATCCTCTCTCTTTTGTCTGGTGAGTGTCAGTAGATAATCCAAAACTGACTGCTTTGGATGCATGCCCTTATCAAACCGATTATACATACCACACCAAAGCCTGAAGAAATAGATTTCTAAATCAGTTCATACTCAGAGTAGACAAAAACTTGGCTTGTTGCTTGAGGTAATGTCATATCAAGTACATGGTGGGTGACTACTCTATCAAAGCAGTTCTATAATGGTTGACCACTAGCATACAATGTTTTGCTAATCAATACCTCACTGAGCTAATTAATTAATTGTCAATCAATCAATCAGTTGAGCTGGTGGTGAAATTTAGCCAATACATGGAATGGTTAAGGTGCCCCTGAGGGGAGGTTTGGGAACTGAAAGAGTGTTCTTCTAGCCGTCCAACAAGTCAGTAACTTTTTGGAGAATGGAAAAAAATACTCGTATTTACTGAGCTACCGTTTTCGTGCATAGATTCTAATATTAAATTGTGAGCAAAGATACACTTACTGCCTAGATAAATAGCTTTAAACATTTTCTTTGATGTTTGCACAGTACTGTGTACACCTGTGTACACACACACACACACACACACACACACACACATATAAAACATGGACATACATTCATTAATTCTTCCTTACTTGAAATTGAATGGTAATGTGTTTGGTTTCAGCACGTCAATATAAAAGGGACCTTTATATAGTGGATTTGTGAACTGCTGTCTTTTCTCCAACAGAAATGGCCAAACGTTGTAAGTTTTTTCCTGCAGCCTGTAAAATAAAGATAAAACTCAGATATATCTGCACAAAGAAGAAGCTTTTATACTTATTAACACACATTCTACTTCTTTTACTAAATTAGACAATAAATAAGAATAAGGCCAATTAAGTTAATGAACTGACATGAATCAATCACTGTCTGCAATAAAAGTATTCACTTTCTCAATAGGGGTGAGACAGAAAAAAACTCAAAAATGAACAGATCAGAAAAGGAATACTTACTTCATTTCTAATCTCTCCTTTTCACAGTTGCCAATGAAGTTACCAAACTGGCAGGCATACACATGGTCATGGATTTCAGTGAGATATCTCTCATTAAACTCAAAAGCACAAGGGTACTGCTCCATCAGATGCCAGAGGCACTCAACAAACTGAGTGAAAACAGGTGACACTTCCTTGGGTTCGCCTTCTAAATGGCCACACCTAAAAAAACATTTGTTACACATAGTAAAAAGTTGTAACAATCTAAATAATTATTACTAAAAATACTAAGACTATTTATCCCCACTTAATTCCCAAATACATGGAGCCCACAAATTCCTGAGAAAAGGCCTGAAATGATTGGTGTACATCACTGTGTACTGGACATCAAGAATCTGTGATTAAAACTGCCTGGCTACATATTATAGATGGAAAACTGAATATTGAATATGAGCCTAACTTTATCGTTGCGAGACATTCTAAGAAGTAGAATTTTATGACTGCTCCATGTTCACAGAAGCGTGCTCAAGACCCTGATTATCTTATGCAAACAAGATGGTATGTTAACATTTTGACTCTACACAAACAATAGAAACAAAGCTTGACTGAAATAGTTAAATTCAACTAAGTTACTTTCTGATGGATTACAGCCCTACCCTAACAGTAAATACTAGGTAGAAATGGGAAAATAATCTGGATGAAAGATACTGAACGTGAATACCTTTGAGTGAATTTGTGCCCCATGGATATCCATTCTTTTTCTATCAAAACCTTTAAATGAGGGGGGAAATTAGTTAAAAGAAATAACCATGTAAAGCAACAGAACTGATAAATAATAAAACATAAAAAGTAGCAATTTAACAAAGAGCTGTATAAAGTGAATCTGGAGATAGTCTAATTTAAAACTTTAACAGCCCATGCGAATGGGTCCACTTCTAAACACTAGACATGGCTGGTTCAACAATAAGGAAAAGATTAGCGACTAGTGTAACCGTACCATCAAACCCATCATTGTTCTGTAATAGGGGTCCAGGAGGACAGCAGCCAGAGAGCAGACCTGAGCTGTACGATCCCAACCATCTGAGCAGTGAACCAGTACACTGGCATTTTCTTCTGTCACAGCCTGCAAGAGGAACCGGCATAAGTTAAAAAAAAAAAAAAAAAAAAACTCAGATCTTTACTACAGCATGTGCATAATCATTCTGCCATATTCTGATCATGTATTATTTCCAAGAACATCTTCCATCCGACTGTTTCCTGTACCCGCTTGTCCTATAGAGCCTATGTTGGAAGCCCAGGATGGAGCCCACCATACTGCAGGGCGCATACACCATTCCAAGAACATCATTCCAACTCCAAATCATATCAGTCTAAATATTTGCTGGATAGAATCATTGCCAGGTGATATACTTGCTGGATTGAGAAAGGACATGTGTTTTATTGAAGTGTACATAATAAGGTAACTTTTATTACAGGTGAAATAGACCAAAAAAAGAGAGATCTAATGGATACTGAAAAGAGAAAAATTGTGAAACACCATTCAGAAAGATGCAAGACTTGAAATTGCTAAAGTTTTTAGGTGTGACCCCAGCATGATTAAACTCTATGATAATCATTAAGTTTTTATACAGAGAAAAAATTAGGAATTCACTGACAAAATTGTATTTGTTAAAAACTTAAAATAATATTACTTTAATAATTATGCACACACTGCTTACATTTAACCACTTGAATTCAACAACTTTTCAAATGAAGAAAGTGAAAATAAAATGAAAATAAATTAACACCAGTGGTAACATTACATCTCAGAAGTGTGATCTGGAGATAGCATTACCTTCACTAAGAATATTCCAGCATCCATTATTGCTTTAATATGACGCAACCAACCAGAATTCTCCAGTCCAGTTAAGTAGTCACTCATCGTGGGTGATTTCACTGCACACACTGTTGACAAAATTAATAAGTACATTTCTGTACTAGATAGAACATTTACAGCAGATTGTGGTTTAAGCTGTATCTGTATATTCTTAACATAGATTAGTGAACACATATTAGTAATGGTGTTGAGTAATCAAAGGTTATGGTAAATGTAATTGTGTAAAAAAAAAATATATAATAATAATAATAATAATAAACAACCTTCCACAAGCTTCTGTAGACTGCTTCTCATCACGTGGATATTCTCAATACCCACAAACTGAAAGCGGATGTTGGAGTAATGGTCCTCATTCTCATAACCTTTCCCAGCAGCTCTATTGGCCATAGCGTTCAACTAGTGGAAAAAAAAGAATTGCGGAATTTGTACGAGAAACGGTAATCTGAAATCCAGTCATTAATCCTTTTTTAATGCAGAAATGAGTACCTTGGGTCGGGTATCCACCACATACATGTAGGAACTCTTGGGATTTGCCTTGCTAATGGCCTGCAGCATCTGTTCATCTTCCACACAGCGAGCACTGAACCCAGACAGAGGCTGGCTGCAGCGGCAAATAGCAGCCTATGGAAAGGGCGAAATAATGATTATCATCAGAGTCAAAGGCAGCACCCCTGCCTCCCCCTAAAAAGGAAACACAAGATTCTGGAATATACACCAGCAATTAATTGGGAAAAAATCTCTCTGTGGGTGTTTCACGATTAAACTTACACTGTTCTCCTTGTGGAAGTAAGACAGGACTGGAAATCGTCCCCTGCTCCTGAATTTGGAGCTGCCCACTATCGTGGGGTTGCTCGCTGCTTTTGGGACAGCCAGCCGAGCAGGATACGTACTGCAGATCTATGAATCACGACAGGCAGTACATGGATGATCGTACGGGCATTAATGAGTGAAGATTCACAGTGAAGAACAAATAGTAGGACTGTAACAGTACATGTATTCATCTTTGCAGTTTGGTACATCACGTTCAGTTCGGTACGTACAACACAACAAATTAATTCATTTATTGACACTGGCAGAACCTAAATTCACAAGATGATTTTCAATTTAGATAACATTATGCTAATTGTGGCTGAGCTGGTTACGACAAATGCTGGTTACAGTCAGTTATAATGGCCAGTTTGAGAACATTTTGTTCTTTCCATAAATTACACCAGCACCAGACAGTAGCTGATGAGACCAAGGCTGTCTGTTGGCTGATATACAGGACTTGGATATGTTGGTGGAAACACATCAGTCTCATTTGAGACGACATCATCTTAGTGTGTGTACCACCAGAGCAAGGCTGAAAACAGCCTCTCACCAAGGCATCTAAGACACTTTTGCCAGGAAATTTAGACTGGGCTAAAAAAATTAAAAATAATTACTGCTATTGGGGTCTTCATCACTGCAGATATGCAACTATATTCAGTAGCACAGTACGTGGGATTTAGACAACATTTAGTAGGATTATAATTGTTATGATGTTATATTTTTGATTTTTTTACATTGTAGATTAAAGACTTATTTTTACAATGTGCAAATAATTACTTTTTTTTAATCCAGACACATTGCTTTTGGTTTAAAACTGCTCCTAATTGTGTGCAGTTTTAATAATAAATCATTTCAGAACATATAATGTTTTCTCTGTGGTACCAAAACTGCACTGAGCCGTGATCCCAAAACTGAACCATGAACTTTCTGTACAGTTACACTCCCTGCAAATAATGCATTGAAATTATTCATATTCCACAAGACAAATGACAGCATGTTCATCTCTATATATAATATTTATACATTTATAACCTTTTTAAAATTTTATATTAAAATTTTATATTAAGCCATACTCACCCAATACATACCAACTGCCTGCATTATGTCTACCATTAGGTTTATGCTAATTAAGCAAAATACTTATCAAGGAATCAAAAGGAGGGAGAAAAGCACTTACTCCATAGTTCTTGTTAAGATCAGTCAATTCCCACAAATCATTAGGCAAGCCCATCCTCTCAAACTCCATCTTCAGATTTACAGTACCCCAGCCAATTCTTCTGTCATTCTCATCTTGTTTTGGGTTGTACAGGAAAGCATATAATTCTTCATATTTTGCTGCCAGATGAAGAACACAAACAACCGTTACACAAATAAACACAGAGTAATCTCCGGAACGCTGAGAAATAGATCGCGATGCGTCATACTCCCTTGAATTAGAATTGTAAAGCAATGAACACAAAGCATGATCACTGTACCTCGCTGCGACAGTTTGAGTAACTGTACCTGGCTGTGACAGTTTGAGTAAGGACTGGAAAACATCTTGACAGTCTCTCTCCCGAGGAAGAACAAAGTGAGCTACACGGAAGTTTTTACAGTGGATGAGGAGGGGGCACCCTGCTGGTGTAAGGGCCAGCTTCTCAACTGTAGCTATGTGATGGTGTAGAATCTGTCCAGCAAGAGACAATGACAATTTAAAACCATAATTCAATTAACTTATCCACTAAAACGATTATGATTTGACATGTAAAACTAAAAACTTCAAAGATGACAATGTTACAATATCTTTTATTGCCTGCTCATATGATCATAAATGATGAGTGCCTATTTCTCCATAAACACAGGTCTCTACAGTATTTACACGAATGTAATTTTAAAAATATATATACCCAGGTTTCCTTGCGCGTCTCTGATGCTGTTTCCACGTAGATCAGGTGAGTTGTTGTCAAATAAAGAGTGCCAACTGCAGGCTTCCTGGCTGTGTATCTGTCCAGTAATTTAACTTGTTCTACCTGTCAGGTTATAAGTATAAAAATATTCTTTAGAATGGAATTGAATTATTTTGATTTTTAATAACTGTTATCAAAAGAAAATGGAAGAAACCATGACCTAGAAAAACACAGCAGTCTTACGATTAATTACAGAGTTACACATAATGTGTAATATTGCATAGTTTGAAAATTATGCAGCTACACAGAAAATATATATAAAAGAAACCATGTTTTACTTATGGGAAGTCTTATTTTTTTCTTATTTATGAGAGAGACCGAAAACTGAACAAAGAAATAAATGCTTCTGTCCAAATAACAACAAATGATTTTTTTTTAGCTTGGCAATGTGAAATGTAACTGTGAGCTGGGAAAAGCTAGATCAGTGTGGGGTTAGGGTCATTCCACTTTAACTCAACAAATTTCCCAAAAGAAAAATCCATAAAAAAGACAAAGGAGAAATTCTCGAAAATATTTTACATGATTTACATACTCAAAAGGTGTATTATGGAAGAAGTGGTTTAAAAGAGTTTTTTTCAGTTCAGAGCCTCATAACTCCTACATCCTTTTGAATCTAATTTTAAGTTGAAATTTGAATTCTTTCCATTTGAAAGAATACGTTCTTCTGAATTGAGTGAAAAAACACTACGGAAGAGGATTAGGGCCACCATGAAAATATTTTTTGAATTCTGACTTTAATGTTAGAATTCTAACTTTTTTTCTCAGAATTCATGTCAGAATTCTGACATTAAAGTCAGAATTCAAATTAAATTTTCATGGTTGTCCTAATCCTCTTCCGTAAAACACCTCCCCCACATTCCTTTTTTGAGGCACAAAAATAACATTTTTTGTACTATTTGTATAACTTTGGGGTGTGTCTCTTATGAAAAGGACCAAGTAACAGGTCAATGTTTTGTGTACAAGTAGTATGCATACATATGTATTTCGATCATTACAAAATATGTTGTTACTCCAAGCCGGTCACTGTTTTTTTCAGTTAAAGTTACAGAATGTTACAAAAGCAATATCATTGCCTGTTGCTGACTGTATGGTAGTGCTGGCTAAACTTGATACATGGGTGAAGAAGCCTACAATTGAGAAGTATCCCATATGCAGTACAGTGTACCTAAATGAACGTGTTACAATCATATTTCTATACAACAAATTTAAGTTCATGTATACTCTTAGGAGCAAAGTGATATGTTTTGCAATACCAACAGTAGTCAGCCAAAATAAAACACCTACCTAAAACCAAATCATGTAGGTATATTGCAAGTACATTACAATACAAATCTACATTTAAATGCACACTTTTGCCATGCTGAACACAAGATGAAGGTACTACTTAAATCATAAAAGCAATACATTTTGTAAAAATGTATGGGAAAGCGATTAAGTGACTAGACTACCATATAAGTACTTGTATTATTCAATGCCATAGAATAAAACACAAACCACACATTTCAATTAAGGGGTACTCATCCGCATACAGCTTCTATTCGGCTGCAGCTATATTCAGCATTTACAGTGTCTACATATTCGTCATTAGGCAAAAGGAAATTAAACTTTCATAATGGCTATATAAATTTCTTCTGTGCAATATTTCAGGCTGCAAAGATATGGAAAATGGTACTAAAATTGTACCAATTGTAAGGGGGTGTTGAAACACGGCTATGCAGATTCCTATCATCACGACACAGCAGCCATGCAGCACGGAAGGCTTATTTTACGCCGTTCTAAGTTTGTGTTTAGCCACTAGTACGTTATACATTAAAAACCAGGATGTCTAGCCTAAAAGCGGTTAATGATTGAAAACTATTTTAAATATCCTGAAAAGTACAATACCTATTTAACCCAAACTAAAATTTTAGAACAACTATCGGATTTCTTCAACACTAATTTTGCAAAATATATTGTTTCAAATAATCATAGCGGGAATATATTAGTTTCTAATGCTAGTTATTTCTAAGAAATGTTAAGCCTTTAAGAAGATAATCACTGCGAATATTTCTGTACATGTTTAATATGCGTATGTCAGCGTTTATATTTTAGGTACATTAAAACTGCAATGTGAAAAAATACATATAACATGCCTTACACTTAAAACAGGTAATGATAAGTGTGAATCACAGCACAGAACTTAAAGGACCTGCTGCTAGCCTCAACAGAATTCAAATTCAATTCCTAATTAGAAAGACTGAGCCAAATATAGTTTCATTATCCATATATGAACTAAATAGTTTAATATACTCTAGATATTACCTTTGGCGTAGTGATATATTCCATGGTAAAACGACGGTACAACGACCGTACACTGTTTTCAGCATATAGTTATGAATCTATTACTTTACGAGATGAAATTTATGACCATTTCCGGAACTCTCATTTCGCCATGTTGAGTGTGTACGGTCCAAATCAGCTGAGCTCATAAAATAACGCGAGAGTGTGACGTAGCAGGCAAGCGTCCATAGCTAAAAGGTACATTGGCATAAGAGACTTTAACATTTATTCACAGAGCTAGGATCAGTTCACTCCGCCTAATCCTAGACATAAGCAATAGAAATCATGGAGAAAATCTGATCCTAGATCAGTGCCTTAAGGGTAATTTTACTGTACCTTACGTTCACTTTAAAGTTCGTTCTTCATTGCTAGTGTGAGTATAATAGTGACTAAGGGCGTAGACCTACACCTTGGTATATTTCTTGCTAAACTTATTACTCTGAGTAACTATAAAGCACAAAATGAAAAAGAACAATATAAATGGCGTTCCTCGATTAATGTCATGCTTCATCTTCATGTAAGCAAGGCTAGCCTGATACGAGACAATTCTAGACCAGCTCTAATATTGTACTGGCACATCTGGCTGAATGAGGGTAATGGCTAAATGGTCCACCTTTAGCCCAATGCTGGCTGGAGTTAGCAGTGTTCAGTTACAGTAGTTTTTATCTGGCAAAAAGTTGGCTGTCTGATTTCGAATACTAGATAGCGAAGCACTAATAGCGAGTTTGAATATCTAATTAAATGTAAACTCAATGTGTTTTTGTCATTTTACTTAATTCTTGACAGTACCATATTTTTATTTGTTTATGTAGTTTAAAAAATATGTTATGTGATGGCATTTGTTTCACACATGAATATGCATTTTACTTTTGTGTTTTTTACATTTATCTGTTTTTTTCCTTACACATTCATACATGAAATATATTAAGGAAAATAAGGAATGATTTGGCTTAAGTGGGTTAAACTGTCAAGGCTAAAATTAGATTTTAAGCTAACACAATATAATTAGCAATTCCTTTGGGGCAACTATTGCTGCATGTCCAGTCTAAGTAATTCCTTTAGCTGACTGGTTACTTTAAGTTAGTATCTATAGTTTTGTGTCTTTTAAACTGAGTTTGGTTAAATGCAAGAATTTTCATAACCAAATACCTTAGTCATCAACTCAACATCTGTTGTGGTTCCTGGGGTTTGTATGATGGACATTGTGTTCTGTTACAAAACTTCAATGCTTTGTGAAACTTGAGGGGTGGGGGAGGGGTAACCATTAGTTTTGTTACATTCTCATTTTATTGACATAATGATATGTTTTTCAGTTATTTCTATCAATGTAACTGCAAACTGCTCGAGCAATTCTTCCACCAAAGAAAATGGGAGTGTGAACTAAAGACACTGATTACACAATTCTATTGTGTAATCTATAGATGCTGCAATTTAAATGTCAGAAATGTAAAAAGTTCATATAAAAAGGTCATTTTAGTAAAAATCAAATTCTATATAAATACATTATATATAAGCAGGACTGTCAAAGTCATAACACATTACATAACAATCATTACTTTGATTGCACAAGCACCAAGCCCAGATTTCACAACCAAAATTCAGTTAGAATCTCATGGGGAAGCTGATGGAGAGGAAAGGTGAGGAAACATCATTACATAGCTAATTTCATTTAGAAATTGAGAATAACAACATCGTAATTTGCAATATTTATTACATTTTATTGAAGGCTAATATCTTAAAATGAGGATCTTTCCAGTTATTAAGTGCACATTCAGTTGTTGTCAGGCTAATGTCTTTAGAGCCAAATGCCATGTAGGTTTTATATTTGGATAGTTTTTTTGTTCCTAAACATTCACCTTCTGTTTTGAGAACAGTGTCATTAACTAAGAACAAAAGAGTCTGTCGGTGGACATAGTGGAGGAAACCATTTTTATGTCATAGTTCTTTTATTTGACCCATGCAACACTGGTAATTTATTTTTGTTTTTATTTTGAGACTTCTGTTTGGAAAATATACATTCCTATAATGAATATACTGACTATGTGTATCTTTTTTTTGGATGGTTTTACAAAACAACTGTATATGTGATTCATTTAAGTTAAAATGAATTCTTTGACAGCCCTCATACATATATTCTCCACCACTGAATTTCACCAAAATGACACAAACAACCACCTGTCAAAAGCATAAGAGTACTGGACACAGTTACTAAACAGAGCATCCTAAAACAGACTGCAATTACCAAGTTTCCCCCAGGCATACAGTGGAAGGAGAGTAACATTAAACTCACGATCCGGTTTCTGAGTGTAGGATGCTATGTACAGCCATACTGGTCATACAGTCTGTCCAGTCAAGCCTACTTAACCAGAATCAGATAAGGGAAGAAATCGCAAAACACAAGAAGCCTATGAAATACAGTCTATACTTCAATGCCAAAACTCCAAATTGTGAGCAGGATAGTTCTTTTGGGTCTGAGACAGAAACTTGCTTGAATACAAAACAACAGGCATAGATGTCATTTCACCTTGTTGTACCTGTGACAAGACAGTATCAATACTATCCTGTGAGGCATCAGAGAGCAACATAAAGGTCTGAACCAGAGCTAATACTTAAGTGTGTGAAAGAGTCATTCTCAGCTTCTCAAAAGCATCGAAAGTTTCTAATAGCTAAAACAATGTGGTGACACCTGTTTTAGTTTCCAATTACCTTTGTAGTTACTCTTCTGACCAAATATCAACTTAAGAAGTGGCCACTAGCCACTTAATTAGGCAAAGAAAAATTCTGAGAGTAATTGACCAAGCCAAGACACAATCTGATTCTGGTAAGACGTTATATCAGCCAGCTCCTTAATCTTCTAACTGGTCACTTTCAAGTTGTGACTGTTGAACACAATTTTTAGGCCCTGCCATGCACACCAGCTTTCGGTATTCATTGCCCAGCATTATACCACAGCTGCTGTCCAGAGACGTCACATGCCGCTTCCAGTGAGCAGTCTGACCAGACATTCTGTCCTTATAGGGGCTACATTTTTAAGAGTATATTGGAATATTATAAAATGCTAATTTATATTTTCGTCTGACAAATTAACAGTGACTCATTTATTCTATTTTTTGTTTGTTAACCGTGGGATAAACCAGTTTGAGGTGTGTAGTTATATGAAAATAATCAACTTCACCTGCCATCAGGCCGCGTTACACCAAGTTGTTGATTATTTTCTTATAACCGCATACCTCATGGTTTATCACATTACTTAATGACCTTTAACTCTAAGCCACAGAACCAGAAGTTTGTGGCAAACACACCATCATGTGGACCCCAACAGGTATACTCAGGAAGACACCATACTGAGAGTACTGGTTCCCTTTACCATCTTATACAACATCTCAGCACCAAGATCCCTCACGTTGGAATTTTCAGAAACAGCTCTATGGCTTTTCTCCACATAGAGGTCAGCAAGTGTCCCTCGTGCTTAACTGGTAAAGCAAACTGCTTTCGTATTCATTCTGCAGATGATCAGGTGTCAGAAACCCAGGGCTCAATCACCCCCGGAGGCATTGGTGGTGAATCATGTGCTTCTCTTTGCCAGTTAGCTTAGTCTTCTACCTTGTCAACTTCTGTTTTCTCAGTCACGCTTTAATTACATCAGTTCATTCACAAACAGAGCATGAAATCTATACTATTGTCTCGGAACATCACAATTTCTGTATCACAAACAATCATTTTGGGTGCTTCATGCCTAGTATTGTATGCATCAATATATCCGTGACTGTCTACAGTATGTCAGGCCCAGTTCCTGCCTTGTCCCATTCCTACTGTTTCAGTTCTAAGTGTTTAGTGATGATGACCCTCACCTGTGTCTTGTTCCCAGCTCTAGTGTGTAGTTAATTGTTATGGTCTGCACTTGCCCCTAATGTAGCCCTTGTTATAAGTGTATATATGTATGAACATTTCCTCAAATTATCTTTGGCCACAACCCACAGGTCAGCACTGTCTACAATAACCAGGAATGACCGCTTCTTTAAATTGCATTAATGTAATCATTTTTGTTTAAATCAACTATAAACATACACTTTTCAAAAACCTATTTACAGAGGTGCTGAGATAGCGTAAAATCACTTGATCACTTATGTGTATATTCCTGGATATTGCCCGATATCCGTCCTCACCTACGATGGGAAAAGCATGGAAAAGATCCTGTTTTTTTCCAGTAGTTAGTTATGTGATCCAGTTGATCATGGTCATGTAGAATATCAGTTCAAAGTATCTGTAAAATTCAGCAACTCTAACACCCACCCCTGGTGGCTTGTTTAGTGTTCCAATAGAGGCCTTCCACAGCATCCTCTGAAAAGAAGAAGTTGAAGGGACTTGCAGAAGTGTGACTGTCCCGTGTGCTCAGCTGCAGGCCAGGTTCCCTTGCAGGAAGTGACCACAGTGATGATGGAGTTGCACTGTCATCATTTCCTGTTTCAGCTGACATTGTGCTTTTTTGCTTGCAAGGGCAATGTTCTCTACATCTCTGTAACATAATCAGTGAAAACATACAATTTGCCATTTACTGTATAATACAGCAGCCATGACACATATTTACAAGTATTTCCATCATTTACAACTGACATATGCATTACAACAACATACACTAAAAAAAACTAATTGTAATTATTGTAATCATATTTTATATAGCACACAATATCAGGTAGCTTTACAACTGACACAATTTTTTACTATTTACTGTGCAGACGGAGAAGTTTCAGCATACTTCCATGCAAGCTGCTTTATGACAGAAGTATTGAGCTTGGTAAAAAGACACATAAAATTATTTGTTTGTGAAAGGACTATTCTGAACATGAGAGCACAGACGTTTTATATTGATGCAGTGCCTGTACAGTGTTGAAGGAGGTAATTATCTCAACACATAAATGAATAAAACTTACACACAAAAGCTTCAACAGAATACAGTTAAAGCTCAAAATGGTAAAGTTCTTCCTGACTGTCCTCACTGCTTTCATTAAGGAGAAGTTGCAGTCTTCTTCACTCTGCTGGCCAAGGCTCACCTGGATCTGGCACGAGGATTCAGCAGCAGAGATGTGCGTGTATTTTTCTGAACAAAACCAAACCTGTGTTCTTGTTTATGGGAGTCAAACTGGCCGTTTTTACATGTTTTCTTGACCCACTTAACGACTGCCAATTCGCCATGTCATTATCACATGAACAGCTCTGTTACTTGCAAATGGCTGGACCATCAGTGCTGCATTCTGACTCAGAGACTGTTGTTCTTTTTATTCCTTTCACAAAGCTCTAAAAATACATTTAGTTTCTTCCTCTCTATATTTGAAAAGTAGAATGCTGAAGGTTTCGGGTGCAGAGGGTGTCATGTCAAAGAGACACAGATACAGACCCCATTGTGATTTTCTTCTGAGATCAAATGTTATTGCTACCTAGATTGTTTTTGGCCAAAGACACACAAAACAAACCTCCCCACAGACACAGTGAGGTGTACATTAAATCTGTATAATGTGCCACATCCCATACTTGTCAAAACTAAAGACTAGAAAATAAATAAATTTTGTTATATTAGCGTTTTAACTTGGGAAGACTAGTTAAGATGAGCATGCATACAAGCGACACCCCCCTCCCCAATCTAATAATTATTCCTCCCACACCCTCCAACATGCATCTCTAGCCCCCCTACAATGAGCTTGGGACACTACATTTTTCATACTGTTATACCATTGATTAGGGGGAGGGGGGTTCTATTTTCCTGAAGGAAAATACCACAGTATGCTGAAAATGATTCAGAAATACCATCCAAGTTCACCTTCACATCTCCCCACCTCTCCAAGAAATTTTTATTAAAAGCCCAACTTCGTGTGACTTATATCAGTGTAGTCAGGTTCATCAGATCTGTGTCTGTTCTTTCACATGCCACCACTGACTAGGACTGGGGCTGTGTGATATGATTCAATTCCCCTCTACAATAAATTTTCCCAGTTTCCCATGATGAATTTAGTTGACCAGCTATCTGACAGCTGCTACTGCTAAAATTTTTCGAGTAGGGTGGGGGTCTGTGGTGGTGATGAAAATCAATGCGAAGTTTATTTTAGAATAGTAAAATATTCATCTTGCACCCCACAGTTTTAGAACTACTGACCTACACAATGTTCTTGGGGAGTTTGAAAAATATCCAGATTCAGATTCACAAGATGGCTTCTGTTCTCTCCTGCCACCCAGCACTGCCCCGTCAATTTTGGGGCAAATCGTTGATTTGTCAGCTGAGCATGAGAGGGAGGGGGGGGTCAGAAGTTTTGCTGCCACTAAGTGGAATGGCTTAAGTTTTGCTGTGATTTGTCTCAAAAATGTAAAAGGTCCTGCAGATCTCTATCCATACTGCAAAGTTTTGAAAAGATCTGACAAAATCAGGAGTCTGAGGCTACCCTTCTCTTTGTTATCACTATACAGCGCTCCATCAATTTTTATGCAATTTCTCTCAAAATTCGATCAGGTCTAGATTTTCATGCTTATAATTTCTCTACAAAACTTGAAAACTCTGTCTCGTACACTGTAAAAAGTAATACCTAGATCTAACTTATAAAAAGTGAGGCAAGTGGCTGCATTGGATGTTTTAAGTTGAG
>JAODLC010000042.1:1807614-1822429 GCA_026781145.1 Hippopotamyrus pictus | reverse complement strand
TGATTGGTTGATTAGATAATTGCATTAATGAGAAATTGAACAGGTGTTCCTAATAATCCTTTAGGTGAGTGTATAATCTGAGTATGTTGAAAAAAATCAGTGTTTCGGCATTTTGCAAATGTGTCCTAACTGAAAACTTCTTAGCCAGGGATGATAATGTTAAAATCTCATACCCAACGTGTTTCTCAATACCAAGACTGCAAAGAGCATTCTTGCTAAATTGCCTCCCAAAAATGAACTTGGGACGCAAAGAATCATGGAATTGGTCGCGTTGGTCTTTGATATTTGGGAAGGGGCAAGAACAACATCCAGGAATGTTTAGCATCCTCCATACTTCTGCTCTTGAGTACTGGAACTGTACTTCAGCAATGGAAGATGATATCAAATGGGTTTAGCTAGAACGCAGGAACAGTCAAGTACGCATATCGATCAATACCCCCACTACTGGAGATGCATGCCACAATTCTGATTATATTGAGTTTGCATATTTGCATGCATTTCATCCAGGCCCTTGGGTGTAATCCTATAATTGAAGGCATGTGGGTTATGTTGCCATTAAATTGTTAGTACTTTGAAATATAGTGTAATTTTGTAAATGGCGTTCCCTGACTAGGTGGCATGGTGGAGCAGTAGCTAGCACTGTTACCTTCCCCCTCTAGGTCCAGGGTCTCCATCTCTGTAGAACTTGCATTTTCTCCCTGTGTCATTGTAGGGTTTCCTCTGGGTGTGCTGGTTTCCCCCCACAGTGCAAAAAACATCCTGAGGTTAATTGGCGTTACCAAATTGCCTATAAGTGTGAGTGAATGGTGTGAATGTGCCCTGCAATGGGTTGTCACCCCATCCTGGGTTATTCCCTGCCTTGTGCCCATTAATGAATAAATTAATGTAAATAAATGTTAAAAGACAATGCCAACATTTCAGTCACAACAATCATGATAGTTACATTTTTCGGAAAATTTCAAATCCACCAGGCTAGTATGAGGAAAACACTGCTCTAAAATCATAAGCAAAGATTTTGAACTCATTTCTGCAAGTCTAACCGTCTAGCTGGAGGAAGGGGCACTGATCAATTATGCAAATTCCAGCAGGGTGATAATGCTGTGGCCAATCAGACCTTGGAATTCAGAATACTGTAGTGGCTGCAAAGAACCCGTAGTACTTATTATGTATCAGTGTGGATTACAGCTGGATCTGTAATCTGAAACAGATATACCACCTATCTGGACCTGTGTAACCAAATACCAGTTTCTATTGATAGCTTGCTCTGAGAAAGAGTGCTCCAGTCTTTTCTGTAAATTCTGATGTGAATTTCTGATTAAATCTGAATCAGCCACTCTTCCCTTAATGACTGCCAAAATTGAAAAGCCTGCCCTTCTGGGTAGAAACTGGCTAAAAGGATTTAATTTTGGAATGTATTCTTGATCAGGTCTAACCCAAGTTGTATACGGATAATATAGTGTGAAGATGATTTTCAGGCCTGTGAATCCATGCTTTTGAAAAACTAGGTTCAAGATTCAAGATTCAAGAGATCTTTATTCTCAGCCCATTGATGTACATGTATACATCTGGGATGAAATATCATTTTCACATTATTATGCAAACATCAGGGCCCCAGCCGCCTTGGCAAAAATGGAGCAGTTACTCTCCACACTTCGGCCTACATATTAATCCGCTGAACATCCCTGATGCTATGCTTGGCAATCATTACTGCCAGCACTTTTTAAAATTCTCACTTGCTTCTCTTTTGAATCAAAAAATATCTCAGTCGCTTGGGAGGAGACCAACCAGTCATAGCCCCCAGTGACCCCTGGGTTACTTAAATCAGCAACACCTGAAGGTCCATGCTGATGTCAACCTAAGGCCCCCAGATAAGTTAATCTGCCCCTGGAGGCAGAAGAAGATTTCTAATACTGCTGTTTAATACTTGATCACAATAAAGGAGAAACTTGCGCAACAATCGACTCCAACATTCCTTTCTCTGGCTTTTCTCCGGAATCTTTCATAACCCAGTTCTTTTCCAGAACATGGCTCAAAGTGTGGTTCCTCCTAGTTTGAAATTATTCAGGTTGCCAGAAAAATAATCAGAGGGCCCCACCCATTCCCCCTTGCATCCTACCCGAGGAGCTTTATCAGTCTGAGACGTGACCCATTGCTTGGGGTTTCTGGGAAGGGAGGGCTTATCTCACATATCACACATTTCTCACATTCTCGTTTCACAAATTCATTTTTTCTTACAGCTACATCAACCCTTACAACAGGGGTGGTCAATCTTATCCAGAAAGGGCAGTTGTGTATGTGGCTTTTTTACTGCGACTGGACTGAATGAATGAAGAGTCCTCATACCTGGGTCTGAACAGCTGACCTAAAGCTAGTTACCCCAAAAACCTTCATAAACAATGGCCCTTTGCAGATGAGGCTGCCCATCCCTGCCTTACATTCAGGTTAACAGACTCACAAAATTATAACTGAACTGTTGCAATATTCTATTTGTTTGCATAAATATATGTCTTGATTACAAAATACCCTGTTTATAGATTATGGACAAATAAGATTAATTAATCACTGTGAGTAAAACACATTACCAGTATTGATAATAATAAATAATATTCATTTCTTAATTTGTATTTATCAATTTTTAATTCATTTCCAAAAAGGTTTAATTGATTTTTTTTCTTTAATTTCACAAAGATCTATATGGATATGGGTTTAGTCTGATAATAGACCACAGGCCATTCTGAGCTACTTAATGTTGGAAAGTTGCAGCGACTACATTTTCACAGCTAGAATGTAGCGTTGGAAATTTTCAAAGCTTGGGAACACAGATGCATTATTGAGGTACCCCTTACAAAATACGGACCCAATACACAATATGAGTGGATATGTTCTGTACTTCGTCAGCATGGAAGACTTGCCAGTGAAACAGAGTGACAGCTAGGAAATGAAAAAAGACCCTGGGGCCTTACTTATCAAACTTTGAGTGAATTTCATCGTGGAAAAAATACGTACGCAAAAAATAAATGGATTTATTAAATCTGGGGTAGGCACATTTAATTTTGAAAATGTTGGAACTATCTTGTAAATGTGCATACGTGCACAAACATCCCTTGCCCTCAAATTCCGACATGCATATGGCATAGGGGTTGGGTCAGAGCAGTCAGGAGATAGAGATGTGGTACTCAAAATGAAAGCTGCGTTCCATACCTCGGAGGTCAGAACTCGCAACTGGGAATGATATCACACACTAGTTAATAGCGTTCCAGTACACCAAGTTGGAAAGCCATTTAACAATACCAGGGACCTGTTTGGAAAAACAAGATTGGCCTTTATTTTCGTTCACTTTCATTTAGCCCAGACTACCTTAAATCTGACAAGTTGTCCGCTTAAGCATCTTGAAACTGGCCCTATTTATTTAATTGTTAGCCACTGTTAGCAATATCAGTGGATAACAGCACATTACACAGTATTTTGCACATAAAAACACCACAGCAACACGTCCACAGATAGGGTACTGTGTGTACGACCGATTTAATGAGCCACAAATACGACATTAACTGCTAATAAACAGTATAAAACTACAGCTTTAACTTTTGTTGATAAAGCATGCAGCCATCTAGAATTCTGAGGTCGGGGTTGTGTCGCTTCGGTTGTTCAGGAGTCGGAATTCCAACTTCCAGTGCCAGAAATTTCTGACTAGGAACTCGGAATTATGAGTTACGTGTTCAAATGGAACGGAGCAATAACATTAATGTGATGTCGGCATCACAGATGACTTGCACGTTAATAGAACAAAATGGCTTTCGGTACTTTTTTCACCACTGATGTTTGCCTGTAGGAAAATCAATAAATGGTACCTGTCCAAACAGGCATAACACCGTTCTGCTCTCTGCGGGAATAACTCTGCTGCAGCCATCCACAAAAAGGCTGCATGCATCATGAAGAGGATGGGGGAAAACCTTTGGCTGCCTCATCCCAAGAACAGTCGAAACCACTGGAGCACTAATAGGATCAGGTCTGATGGGGACCAGAGCTGGTATGGTGCTGAGGTGTCAACCACTGCATGGCGCCACTTGAGTCCCAATTTGAGGCGGCCCATCCATGTAGGCGCATGGAATGTCCTGTCTCTTTGGAAAGATGACTGGGGAGTGGCCAGATCTCTGTAGGTGGGTATATCTACTTTTGGTCTGATGGCCATACTCAGGAAGTAGCTGTTGCTGTAGTAGATTGGCTCCTCCCGATGGTGTCTGATGTCACTCCTTGCAACGAGCATATTATGAGACATATTGGAACAATGGGACATTGTCAAGCAATGGAAAGAACAGTGTAAGTCACTCCTTATATCAGTGGATATTCCCTTTCATTAGGGTGTAGTATTGAAAACTTCAGATGGATTAATGGAGTATTGAAGATCCTATAGTAGTCAAGGGCTTCTGTAGTGTAAAGGCTGCAGAGGTAGATAAAATGCATCCAGAGATGCTAAATGCACTGGGTGCTGTTAGGGTGTCATGCACGATTTCAATGTTGTACACACAGGATATAGCTGGCAACTGCTAACTGCTGTAACCAGGGCGTAAGACTAGTTACCTCAAAACAGCTTAAAATCAGTGTTGGGGAAAAGGTCAGGGAGGGAAGAAAAGGGGTAAAGGAGCCGCTTAAGAGTTTTTCTGCCCTCGCCACTGGACAGCCTGGAGGACGCCCTGAGGGTCAGCAGCATAGCGAGAACTGTGCCCCCCTGTTTGGGGGAGAGGAGCTTTGAAAGCTGCACTGAGAGGACACGCATCGTAGAGAAGAAAATCACAGGAACTGTAGTTTTATTTTTGTAAAGAGATGTTAATGTTCACGAGTTAACATGAAAATGAAGGAATCAAAAGCCAATGTGTTGGCAATGACAAATTTTAATCATGACTTTTGGAATGAAACCTTTTAGGGGCTTACTCAGAGATAACAGTTGTTAGTAATACTAACATTTGTGTACATGTAAACAAGAAACTGAAGGCTGACCATATACTTTCAGTGACAATATTCAAAACAATTTTCTGTAAAAATTTCTCAAAGGGTTTTTATCTTATACACTTTAAACAGCTCAATATATACCACACTATGTCTATACAACAGCAGCATAACATTCTTAAATTTAGAGCATGCATAACCATTTAAATACAGTACTTGATGATTTACAAATTATGAAGTGTCACAGTGCATTGAAATGCATCATTCCCTCAAGTTAAGTTTTAGACATTATTTTGCCTTTTTTGTAGAGTTATGGAAAACCTTTGTAGAAAACGGATTTATTAGCAGTCATTTGCAACTGCGGAAAAACAAGCTGCATGACTTGCTTTTTAAGAGGAAATCACCTCTTGCACAATATACTCATGACAAAGACAGCTATCTGGCTGGTATAGGATCACTGGTCACACACAGTTCAACAAACCAACACAGAGTTACATAGAACATAAAAATACATAAAATTTATCTATTACTACTAAATTAACAGTACTAAAAAACATAATTTATGTTCTTCCATGAGACACCACTGGTTATTTACACTTATCTAGCACCTTACATGTCAAATTTATTATGCAAAAACACTTTATATTAGGCAGTGTTTACGAATGGAAAAACATTAGTCTTTAAAAAATTATGAGAATGTTACAAAAAAAAAAAATAAAAAAAAGATACGACTGCAAATATGTTGGACAAAATGTCCCAGTAGCCAAAGCTGAAATATTACGGGGTGTTTCCTCATTCATCCGGCTTCCTTTTTGGCTTCTTGGGGTTTCTGGAACGGCTCTTTGCTTTGCACAGAGGGCATATTGGAGCATTCCTGTGGATTTGCTGATGGCAAGACAGACATGCCTGAAACAAAGACAAGATTTTTTTTTTTTTAACTTATGTCCCTCCTCAGCAATAAAATAGCTGTCAAAAGGTTCCATTTGTATTTTTTACATATCATGGATGATTCACAGGTGAAAGAAGTATTTCACTTTTGGAAATGTGGGATAATAAATGCCATGTCATCATACAGTACACTGTGTAGTGCAATAAAACTAAATATGACATGGACTTTGAATATATGCAACACTCTGCTCAATATTTACTCTTTGCAACTGAAAACAAAGGTTATCATTGTCAGCCGACATTAATGCAAATCTTAACAGAATGTGTCAGTGCCATTTATGATTGACTGCACAGCAGACAGCACTCAGCTGGTGAGGAATGTTTTCCACAATCACAGGATAAACAACTTTCAAATGGTTACCTGAATAACATCAGCAAATTTATTTTACACATTTACTCTAAAAATATCTACTCCATCAATTACTACAGTGTTTAGAAAATAATAGTGACTTAAAATCAGATAACGCACCTAGAAAAGGTATTCAAAGCATAAGCAATATATAGTTTTGCTCCTATTTGCTGCACAAAAGTGTTTTAAGGTAGGTATCTACTAACTTTGTGCTGAGTGACTTCTGCACATTCTGCTTGACAGATCTGGTCTCGGTTAAGTTGGTTAAATGGTACTTGTGGATCACAATTTTCAAGTAGTGCCACAAATTCTCAAAAGATTAGAACTGATGATTCTGTGCTTAGGATCACTGTTCTGCTCAAAAGGTCAGCTTGAACAGACCCAAGCAGGTTAGCTTACAATACTGTACTGGACTGTTCTTCATCACCCAGCCACCCCCAATTCATTCAATAGGATTCCAAAGCCCGGCTGATGAGAATCATCCCTTCAGCACAATGCAGCGACGACCACAGTTCATTGTACAGATGATGATTCTCGAAGGTTCTCTGTGTCCAGTAAAAGCCTCTTTCTTGCCACTGTCCATATTTCACTTTCCATAATGTTTTTTTTATTGATTGATGTACAGTTACTACTACAATTCATCCAATGATATCTGTAGCTCTTTTCATGCGACTGTAGGTCCTTCTCCGATTTCCATCAGAAGTCAACTTCTTGATCAGAGTTGATGGACAGGCTAATGGTGTGTCCAAAATCGCATACGTACAAGGTCGGTATTGAATTTCGTTATAAGCCTACTACTCGAGTGTTAATGCAGTACACACTGTATGCATGCATGAGAACAGTACACATGAATTCGAACACTGTGGTCGCTGTCGTGCACAATAGCTGACCCTGATGTTTACCAATGGTGTACTGTGACCCCAGGGAAAGTTAAAAACTGTCAAAAACTAGCAATGGAAAAAAAATACAGTTAACTTATGTAACTGGGTATTTTTTTTCCTACTTAACTTTGTACAGAGACGGCACTTGCTTTGTCATCTTGACAAAAACTACAGAGCAAGTGATGTTTATCTCTGTTTGCCGCTCCAGTGGTCATGTGGGATAACGTAGCATCCATAGGTTGTAAACGTACAAATTTTGCAGGATATAGTGTCATCCAGGTACCGCTCACCTACTGTTTCAGCTATACTGAGCATTTGGGAATATAACTCACGTCACATACAACATTTGGCCTACTACACAACAAACAAGTATGCAATCCTAAATTTCCTTCACGATTAATAAAGTATCTCAGACTCGCTCGAAGTATTCCTGGGCAATGTAATTCTACTTCAATGATCCAGCAGGGTTTAACTGGATGCCCAACTACTTCTTTTGTACACTGTTCCTAATGTTCATATATATATATATATATATATATATATATATTGTAACATCTGTGCATTCTTTTTCAGTCTTCATCTGAATGCTTTTAGACTCAGTGCTTAACTAATAATCGTTAAACTGAGGCTTTTATCCAGAAAATAATCAGTTCCTTCAAAAGTACATAAGAGAAGCAAAAACTAAGCCACGCAGTCCTGGTTAGACTTTTTTCACCTGAGCAAATTAAGTTACCAAAAGTATAGGAGATAAAGAGTTGTGCCAGTACCATTAAATCACTGTTCTTTGAATTAAAAAATTCTATAAATCTTTAATTTTGCCCTACAAATTAAGCCGAAATCCCATAATGCAACTATTATTCATTCATCTTCCATAACGCTTATCCTATACAGGGTCACAGGGATCCAAAGTCCATCCTGGAAATACTGGGTGCAGCACAGGAAATAACCCAGGACAGGGCATGCACACACACATTGACACATGCAGACAATCTGGCAACCCAAATTCACCTCAGCTTAGTTTTTTGACTATGGGGGGAAATAAGAGGACCTGGAGGAAACCCCATAAAGCATAGGGAGAAATTCTACATAGGTAGAGCATGGCAGGGAAATGAACCCTGGTCTCCAGAGGGGTGAGGTAAGTGTATCAGCAACTGTGTCATGACTTTTAAACTGCTCATTCAGGAAAATTACCATTCTGTCCACTAGCACTGGCATGGTATAAATATGAATGATTTATGATATTTCTGAATAATGTACCTCAATAAACAAGGGGACCTAACTATTAGCAACAAATTATGCTAGTGGTTAGGGCTAACAGATTACCATGCTAACTACACATGGAAACAGTGCATATTGCCATATTTTAAATTTACTTTGACAATTTGATTTTTATACATTCTGGACTGTCATTTGTGCACTTCAAATTTTGTTTTGTGTATGTGCACATTTTAGTACTACTAATACTACTTTAAGATTAGTCTCTTACGGACAACTTTACGAGAATGGCTCAACCTAATTCACCACCAACAGAATTATGAACACTTCCTGTATTGTTTCAAAATGGGACATAGCATTTTATTTTTCAATACAGGACATTCCCATAAAAATAGGGGAGGGGTGATGGGGTCAACTTTTACATGGGTTATGTTTTTAATTCATTATTAAATCTGGTGAGCAGATCCAGCTTTAATTCTTCACAGAATAAAAAAATGATGTAACGTCATTCCACTAATCCACAAGTTTCACCGCCAGGACTCCACTATTAAGAGCACAAGCTATGTGATCAAGCTGCCCTGCATACAGCAGACTGCTCACCTTCATCGGTGGAGGCTGCTGCCTGAAAGTAGCTGTCTGTCTGGCATCTTGTTTCCTCGCAACCTGAAGCTGCTGAGCAGCTGCTGCGGCAGCAGCAAGAGACTCTGGTATCGGGGGCTCTTGAGGTTCTGTCTGCCACTCTGCTTTCTGCTTTTCGAAATAACTGGAGAAAACATTCAATTGTTAATCAGGAAAGTGGTACAGGTATCCATTGACTTATATCCAGGTTTCGTCCGAGAAGTGAGGACATGAGTCCAGAGGTGGTTAGTTCAGGTCCAGAAAGTTTTAATCCAGACCAAGGTTTTGTTTCCACCAGCCAGTTGAGTATAAAGAGTCACAGTCACAGAGTACTCAACTAGATGGTTGAAGCAAAAACTTGGCCTGGATTTGTATTTTGTAGACCTGATCTTTTCACCACTGCGTAAGTCAATCTGAACATAACTCTGTGATGGGGAGACAAAAGACACAGTATTGCACACATTTAACTAAACCTCTAACGCGGGAGCGCAGCTGGTTTGTTTTGGTCCTTGCCTCAGGCCGCACACGTGGTAAAATGTCTCTGCTAATGTACATTACGTCTGCTTCGGACGTCTCTTGATAAATTTTATTCAGGCTCTTATGGGATGTAAGTACATCTTATGGGACGTTAGTGTGGCACAGGGAAGTTGATGGATGGGAAAGGTAAGAAAGCAATGTTACTTGGTTCATTTCATGAAAAAAATTAACAGGTGGGTCAGAGGATCTTTCTAGTTATTGGTACTTTCAGTGGTTGCCAGGCTTCTACTTTTAGAAACATTTGCAAAGTAGCCTATTAAAAAAAAAAAAAAAAAAAAAAAAAAAAAAAAAAAAAAAAAAAAAAAAAAAACAAATATATCGTGCGTCTCTATTCTGCCTAAAAATACTAAGATATGGTTTTTGGTTCACATCGGCCAGCCCCAACCAGTTTGATATAGACAGGTTTTATACTCACTCCAAAGATAGCTTCTCCTCCTCTTCACAGAGGTCTGGCAGCCTCTGGAGGCCCAGGGTCATCCTCAGTGCATCCACATGCTCTTTCAAGGGCTTGTACTCTTCATGGAGGCGGCGTGTTGATTCCAGTAACTTGTTCAGGTCATTCTCTGACTGCTTGATTGTGTTCTCCATCTGAAAAGAGAGGAAAAGAACAAAACACTTTAACAAGAAACTGGCAAAAGGGCAATAATTGGTACTATTAGGCTTGCACAATGTCATATCGTTATATGTGAAATACGCACAAGTAATACTGCAATATTTATAAAATAAAAAAGGAGATGAACTTACCAGAAATAACCTACAGCCAAACTGAACTTATCTACTTATTATCTGTGTGTCAAATCAGTTGGTGGGGTTGCCATGAGTTGTGTCAAGACTCAAAACAGTTCTAACAAATGCAATGTGGTTACTGTGCAAGTACAAATAGCGATGATGCTAAAATGTATACCGTGCAGCCCTGATTATTATAAAAAAAAGGTTCGGTAAGGGATGCATGTTGCTTAAGTTAGCCGTCTGGTAATCGTTTAGATTTGCGTGAGAAACTAATATCTTCCACGTAAGTGAAAAATAAATCGGTAACCCAAGATTAAAACCATGGCAATAGGGATGAGGGTGAAAGAGCACAATGGAAATCATCATTTCAAATAATTGCCCCTCTCAAAGTATTATTGCCCCTCTCAAAGTATTACTGCTTACCACATTGATGTCTGCATGAATGAGTCTTAGCTCTTCCACATGGGCCATCTTCTCCTGCAGCAGGAGGTCCATCTCCTGTTTGTACTCCTTAAGATGCTTCTCCTCAGACTCCAACGCTTCAAACTCAGACTTCAGTCTGGACTTTATCTTCTCCATTTGAATTGTCTTGTTTCTAGGGGAATAAACAGAACAGAGCACTCCAGAACAGAGAAAATCATTAAGTGTAAAAAAGCACATTAACGTTTATATATGCTTTCCAGATCAGTCAGCCCAATGAGAAAACAAGAACATAAATGTGGTTGTTCTTTGCATGGAAAAGTACAATGCAATAAGTTGTACTCCAGCATAAGAATAGCTACACATTAAATTGGTGACCTAAACTTAAAACGATTTCCCCATTTCAAAAGCAGCTAGTCCATCATTTAACGCTTCTCAGCACTGGTCATATAGCTGTTATTTTGTTAGTACAGTGTTCTCAGTTAGAAAAGCATGACGCTTGACAATGATTTGTGTACCGAGAAAGCTAGCTAGCCACATATCTAAGTGGCAGTCTCCATGCAGTGAATAAAGCACTACAATATGCACAGAAAAGATACAACGCTCCTTAAACTAATTCTCATGACTGGCTAGCAATTTCTCTGTCTATATACTAGTCACATATTAACCATTTTAATTTCTGGCTTGAAGAAGAGAATTTTGTCTAGGGAATAACAGCTAGCTGAAATATACTAATTGAAACAACTGTTAAAACAGATAGCAGTTCCCGAACTTACCTTATCTCTTTAATGTTTTCTAATTTACACATAATCTCCTGCTCATCCGTCATGACTACTACGCTGAATTTCAGGCTTTTAAGGCGGTGCTGGCAGAAAGAAGCAAAACAATGAAAGAATCACCAGGCCACCCAAATTGCGCAGCAGCTGCAGAGGTTCCCGGCTCTGAAGCTGGACCGGTGACGTCACTTCCGATGTTACACCATATTTTATGACCTCCCTGATATGTGACTCTAGGGGCGCTGTTTCACATATTATTAGGAATAAACGCAAGGGTCTTGTTCACGGGCACTATCCCTCTGCGCATTTCACTTACTGTAATTATTTCACCTTTCACAAATAAGGTACCGCAGTTAATTTACATTTTTCGAGGCAGCAGCGTTTCCATTTTCCGTTCCATCCTCTTATTTGTATTTCTTAGTGTTGTCTCAAAAGCTTGGAGATAACTCTTGGCCATGTTCTTTTAAAATCAGTAACCTATTCGCGAATTATATAGGTGCCTGAAAGAGTAAGTAATTTTCAGCTATAAATCACATACCTGGTGTTGCAACAATTTTTTTACGATTGCTCACTTTTTTTTTCAAGGGCGATTCCTGCAACCTAAATAGAACTATCTACGAAGCATAGGCCTATATTAATGTTAATGCAGATTTCAAAT
Organism: Hippopotamyrus pictus; assembly: GCA_026781145.1. Lineage (NCBI taxonomy): Eukaryota > Metazoa > Chordata > Actinopteri > Osteoglossiformes > Mormyridae > Hippopotamyrus > Hippopotamyrus pictus. The sequence continues at coordinate 1,810,351 of JAODLC010000042.1, read as the reverse complement.
AAATAAATGTTTTAAAATACATGATAGTTATTCTTTTCAGATGTCTTATTTTACTTTCTGATTGTTTATTTGGCGTTTTAATGTTGTGTATTTAGCGCAGAGGGCTAGTGCACGTGAACAGGAACCTTGCATTTATTCCCAATAATATGTGAAACAGAGACCATATGGAGTTACACATTAGGACAGTCACGAAATGTGGCGTAACACCGCAACATGCTAATGTTCATTTTAAAGGTCTACTGTATAATATGCTCTCGAGAATACGTTAACAGAATACGAACTGTTACAAACAAGCCAATTGTGTAGATTTCGGTATGGACGGTAGGGATCGACATATGTTCCTATCCGTACTGTGGAAATACCGGTCGTGTTACGTGGCCAAGGCCTTCGGGGCTGATTTGGTCCCTATAAATGTGAAAACCAAACCTATGCGTCCTTAAATCAAGCTATATGACATGGGCTGGATTTTCATACAGGCTTGATTTGTGTTCTTTGTTTTATATATATTTTCAGGTTTTTAAGAATTCAAAATCCTTTAATTGAAGCATGTCAAGTGATAAACCTGAATTGTCAATCTGCAGCTGTATTTTGATTCTCTTTTAAAGGTTTTTGGGGATGTAAGAACAACTCGGACATTTCAAACCACTTCATTTCTGGTGTTCGTCTTACATGTAGAATATTCCTGTAGTAAGATGTAGGTTAATATCCGGGGACCAGTCTGGACTGAGTATCTGCTATCTTATAGAAGTCCTTTTAATATTCGTAAATTGATTAATCTGCTTTGATACAGTCGGTAGTGGTGGGATTGTGGTCGTGTGGGTTGCCTTACACCACTATCATTAATTTAACCCCAAACCTCTAAACATGCGATTAACACAGTAAAACACAGTATACTATGTAACACTTCTTTTTTAAAAATAAAATAAAAATAAAAAAATGTCATTTATTGGGCCATACTTTCCAAACTTACTTGCCACCACAAAATGTTCAGTTTTTGCGTTTGTGAATATTTTTTTTTCCAGGGGAGTATATTTAAGTAAATAAGGGGTTGCAGTCTTATTGTCATCGTGTGCGTTTGTGTCTTTTTTTGTAATTGATCTTCAATAAAATAGGGGTGTGCATTACAGAATGCGCTATAGGCTATTGGTAGATTGGCTCGCATCTGTGACCAGCGACAGGGGGCGGCAGACCTGTTGCTAAGAAACAGTTTGTAGGAGGCAGCTGGGATGATGCAGGAGGCCGGAGCGTCTTTTTGCCGTAATGCGTATGCGATGTACTAGGAACTTCACTCACATTTAAAGTAGCGTATATGTCTCTATCAGAAAACCAGTTTATAAACATTCAGGAGGCGTCGTTGTGAACTTGGTCTGTCGTTATATATATTTTTATAAATGGTTTTGAAGCTGCCTGCGCCAACGTGTCCTTTACTGCCCAACCCCGTTTCGGAAAGTGAACATTTTTTCCGGGTGAGACGGAACCTCGGCGCCGAGAACGGACATCCCGCACGTAAGGAACACGTAAGATCATAACCTTTTTACTTTTGATTGTTATTAAGGCAAATAATCTGACAAGCTGCGACATTCTTAAAGCAATTGGAATCACAAATAACTATCCTAAATGATCCTGTCATAATGTATTAATCATCATCGCCGTTTGCCGCTTGTTTCTTTTTAGGTTCATAATTCGTTACGTTATGTTCATGTGCACTGATAACGACAAAAAAGTTTTACAGTATTACAATTTGATGATGAGAACATCAAGACGTACATTACTGTATATATTATAGTAACTGATCTCAGGTCAATTCCGTTTTATAGGCTGCCATGAAATAATGAATGGTTGAAAACAACAATAAAAAACATCGGTCTTCAATGGAGAAAATGGAAACAGAAGCGTGACGGTTTGGCTCTAATTAACTAAACAGATCAAAACTTAGAATGAACTTGTTCGTGATTTTGTTAGGAGATTTTTTAAACTCATATTAGTAAACATATCTAGTGATATAAGTATACAGTATATGCGAATGTCAACATAGGTCTTGTAGTATAATTACATAGAGCTGTATTAAGATTAGATATGAAGTGATTAGTTTATCAGGTACATCTGCTATTTAACAGCTACTGCCTGTTCATACAAACAGAATCATGTGGTTGCAACTAAATACATATAGCAGGCAGTCAGTGTCACTCTAGATGGTCACTTACTGTTTGACTAAGCATTAGAAAGGGTAACACGCACAATTTAAGAAATTTTGAATGTTGTGTAATTGTTATTACCAGACAGGATGGTTCCAGCAACTCAGAAACAGCCTTTCCGGAACAATATTAGTAGAGACCAAAGTAGTACCAAGCATCTCCATCCCTCTAGTTACACACAGTACTTCTATAAATATTGGTAGGGACCAAAGTAGTACCGAACATCTCCATCCCCCTAGTTACACACAGTACTTCTATAAATATTGGTAGGGACCAAAGTAGTACAGAGCATCCCCATCCCCCTAGTTACACACAGTACTTCTATAAATATTGGTAGGGACCAAAGTAGTACCGAACATCCCCATCCCCCTAGTTACACACAGTACTCCTATAATATTTGTAGGGACCAAAGTAGTACCGAACATCCCCATCCCCCTAGTTACACACAGTACTCCTATAATATTTGTAGGGACCAAAGTAGTACCGAACATCCCCATCCCCCTAGTTACACACAGTACTCCTATAATATTTGTAGGGACCAA
>JAODLC010000042.1:1785222-1799965 GCA_026781145.1 Hippopotamyrus pictus | reverse complement strand
TATATACATACACACACACACAAGCTCGTGTTCTACTCGCAAATTATTCATAAAAAAAAAAAAATTGTAAACGTACTTATACGTTGCCGCGCAACTGACTCGTATTATACCGTATTATAATGAGCATTACTAGGGTAACATAAGCAGAATTTTCGTGGTCGTCAGCAAGAACATTGTCATCGTCTAAACACTTTTTATTGCGCCAATGATGGTTTTTTTTTGTTTTGTTTTGTTTTTTTTTTTTAATTTGAACACAGCTTTACAGATGGTCTTTTTAGACGGCAAACGAATCGTTCGCTCAGTGTAAAACTTCTTGGATTTCCCCTAAACCTCCAAAGACAGATTTGCAGTCAGATATTCATTGCTTACATCATTACGACGCAGTATAATGCCTTCTTCTGGTTGCGAATCTAAAAAGGAAGTTGAATTACAAACTCTAGAAATTAGTTCCTGTTTGGAAAATCTGAATGTATCTGTAGTGATTTAAATGGCTTACTGTGATACTGAACACATTTTTCTTTGTAATTATACTATTATACTATTCATTTGAATTAACTCTGGGTTTAATATTACTTTTTACAATCTGTTATTTGAGATTATGTTTTTGTTGTGTGAAATTATGTAGCCATTAAGAAGACATTCAGAAAACTTTTACTTCTTTGCATCCAGGGCTATATACTGTGCCTCATTTCAGCAAAACACAGAAGGAAGGAGGACAGAACAGTAGCCCGGCTCCAAGACCCGCCGACACAGACTTCGGACAGAGAATATGAGTCTCAGGCTGTGATTCAGGTGAGGGAGTATGCAGCAGAAACCTCAGGTGACGAGCGAAAAGTAAGACGTGGTCCATGTCGGATGAACCAAAAATGGAGAAATGCTCTTCTGGCGATGACTCCAGCACGCTGAAGGTGACCCAAGATGCCAGCAGAGAGTCAGACGAGGGCAGCAGCTCGGAGAGTGAGATGGAGCAAGGCTATGGGAGCGGTAGGAAACAAGAACCGCTTATCTCTACCAAAGTGCACAGGCAACTCTGCCGCCTTCCCTGCCTGGACCGGCCCAGTTTCTCTCAGAGTGGCACTCTTCAGGATCTCCATGCTGAGGAAAACAAGTTCTGTAACAGTCTTCCTGCCAGTGAAAGGGAGCACCAGGCCAAGATGGATTTTGCATTGAAGTTGGGCTACTCAGGGGAACAGATTGAAACTGTGCTGAACAAACTGGGGCCCAGTGCCCTAATTAATGACATTCTGGCTGAACTGGTCAGACTGGGCAACAAGGGTGAATTGGAGGCTCCGGCCAGCAACTGCATCAGCACAAGCACCTTGGTAAGTCGAGGTGCTTGTAACAGGGAAATTACCAGTCCAAAGGTGTCATTAGAGGAAGAAGCTGTTGACAGTTTTGATAACCTGAGGCCTATAGTCATAGATGGCTCGAACGTGGCAATGAGGTGAGTCTCACTAACTTACAGATGTCAATATGATATTGTTCTTTTTTTTAACTATGCCTTGACCTGTCACACCAGTGTTCTTTATGTAGGCGAATGTTTCAGAACTGGAGGTTTATTAGTTATTTTATCATTTTATTTCTTGTAGCCATGGAAACAAAGAAGTATTTTCTTGCCGTGGTATCCAGTTGGCAGTGGATTGGTTTCTTGAGAAAGGACACAAAGATATCACAGTATTTGTTCCAGCTTGGAGAAAAGAGCAGTCCAGACCCGATGCCCCTATTACAGGTATCAGAGGCCATGATTCTTCAGGCAATTTGGACTGCGGCTTATTATCATTGACTGTTATATTGGGTGGTGGCATTTGATTATGTTGCAATACAGACATTATGTACTTTTTTACAATGTTAACATTAATGTTCAATACTGGAAGACTCTTTGCTAAATGAAGTACTGTACTTTCATTTTTGGTAAAATATTAATGAAATATCTGTTTACTTTTCATTGCCTTATCCCATGATAATTTAAATTTTGAAACTGCTGAAAACATGTTTGGAATCCCCAGTGAGATCAGACTGTGTTTCTTAAAGGCAAAGCATCTGATTGATTTGTTTATCCACACTGCAGAATGTACAGAATCTTTGGATACATCTATGTGTGGAACTGTGATTAATTTCAGCCCTGAAAAATGAATCAGGATTTAAGTCTCAAACTTTGCTGTCTGGTTTTAAATAATTGCTACGTGGTTCCTAGATCAAGAAACCTTGAGGAAGCTAGAGAAAGAGAAGATTCTGGTGTTTACACCATCCCGTCGGGTCCAAGGTAGAAGAGTTGTGTGCTATGATGATCGCTTCATAGTGAAACTGGCTTGTGACTCTGATGGTATCATTGTATCCAACGACAACTACAGAGACCTCCAGAATGAAAAACCAGAATGGAAAAAGTTCATAGAGGAACGTCTTCTAATGTATTCTTTTGTGAATGACAAGTAAGTAACAAAAAGTTTGAAGGATATCTGTTTTTTACAAAGAGTAACATTATTGTGTGACAGTAGCTTACTTATTTGCAAGCTACAACAAATAAAAGACTACTTTAGGTGCTTTACTTGAACGTAGAAGTTCAAGGATGCTGTAGAAAGAGAAGCTGCAGAAATCTGCAGGACAGCCCAGCTGCTTTTCAGACTGGTTTTATTATGAATGTACTGTATATGTGTTGAGCTAGCCAACATTATTTTGTAAAACTATAATTCGAGGCTTGAGGCACAGTGAGTGTATAGAGTTTGTATATTCTTGCCATTTCTCAAAGTACTGTAGTGTACTTCTACAATCCAAGGACATATGCTTAGTTGATTGTAAGTGTGTGTGGCTTGTATTAAACCGGCTTTTTGCCTTGTACTTGCTGGCACTGGCTTCAGGCTCACCCTGACAGTGTGATTACTGAAGTTAAATCATTTGAAGAATATCGCTCATAATGTGACATTTTCATTGCTCGCAATTAATGAATTATTGCTCAGAAATTGAAAATGACAGCATGGTACAGATTGTCCAATTAATTGTAATGTAATTTTAAAATGTAAGTTTAACGATTTCTTAGGTTCATGCCCCCAGATGATCCTTTGGGACGACATGGGCCAAGTTTAGAAAATTTCCTCAGAAAATGTCCCGTCGTCCCAGAGCACAAAAAGCAACCATGTCCGTATGGTGAGTGTATCAACAAATTATCCAAGATAGACGTGCTCAAACTCCAAAATGTAACAAAAATACTTAGGGTGCGAGTTAACAATATCAAAATGCAAAAAACCAAAAAGGAACCGCACTCACAACATACTATTCATGCTCTGAAGAAGAAAAGTTTATTGTCCCATGCCATGTGGCCAGCTTAAGCTTCGCTGTGGCTTTCAGCAGATTTAAAAGCATTACTAATTGTTTATATCTTTGATTTAACCAGGAAAGAAATGCACATATGGACACAAATGCAGATACTACCATCCTGAGCGAGCGAATCAGCCTCAGCGATCTGTAGCTGATGAACTTCGGGCATTTGCCAAAATGTCTGCTGTGAAGACCATGAGTGAAGGAGCTTTGGTCAAATGCAGCTCTGGGTCCATCGCCTTGAAAGATGAGAGCGGCTTCGAAGCGAAACGTGTCGCCCCCAAGCGGCAGTCAGACCCTAGCATCCGCTCAGTGGCTTGTGAACCAGAAGAGAGATTATTGTCCACAAGGAAAACAGAAACCAGCTCTGTGCCTTCCCTTGTAACTGCCCTCAGTGTACCCACCTTGCAGCCTGCTAAAAGCCATGTAGCTGTTGCCTTGAATACCCGATCTGCCAGCAGTCCAGCGCCTGGCTCCGCCCAGTTTATCCGTAGCTCTCTGGAGCATATGCCTAGCGTACAGTACCCACCGATCTTGGTCACCAACAGCCCTATCTCCTCTGTTAACTACAGTGAACATTTCACTAAGTATGACTCCGTGGGTGACCATGGGTACTATTCCATGCTGAATGACTTCCAAAAGATGAGCCTGAGCGGCAGAACAGAGAGCTTCTATAATACAGAGTCTGAGTATGTGATACACCAGCGAAATCATAGCACCCGTCCAGATCCTTGTCTCAGCCACTCCAACAGTAACTCATTCTCCTCATTTGGGGAATTGTATTTGAGTTCCGTGGACAGTAACCTGGAGGAGAATGTAAAAAGACATCAAACGTCCTCTCAAAGCAGGCTTCGGGCCTTTTCTCGTGGATTTCATCATGAAGCTTTGACCAGGGTACAGAGCGATGGTCAGGAGGAGCCCAAGCAGACATCGCATAAACAGCCTGGCCCCCACCTAGCTCCACATGTCCAGCATCCATCCATTGGGGCCAGGTCTAGCTGCCCAGGAATTTACCCCCTACCATACATGACCCACCCATCGCCGATCTCTCAGCCTGGCCGTTCCCTGGGCATGACTCGCATGGACAGCATCTCCGACTCCCGCCTTTATGAGAGCAACCCCATGAGGCAGAGGAGACCACCGCTATGCCGGGAACAACATGCCAGCTGGGACCCCCTACCCTTTGGGGCCGAATCCTTCCGATACCATTCTTACCCCTTGAGCAACAGCCCGATGCGGTCAGGCTGTGAACGTTTTATGGTGCGCAGTATGCCAGAGAAGATGGAGCAGATATGGATGAGGCCTTGGGAAGGCCTTTCCACCGACTACGTAGAGGGCCAGGTCGTCCCAGATCATCAGTATGAGACCTATCGCAATCTGTGCAACATCTTCCCCTCCTACATTGTACGGTCAGTCATGGAGAAAAATCCACATATGACAGATCCACAGCAACTTGCTGCCATCATTGTCGCCAGCAACTCTTGCCGTTAAGTATATCATTTGAAGGCAAAATGAGTGTAATATTATATATTTAAGTGACACACCCTGTGATTACCTGTGCATACATTTATATCCCGATAGGCACTATTGGGTATATCGGGACCGACACTTGAATTATGTGAGTTTTGGGGAATAGTTGACAAGGACCCTATGGGAGTGCATACCTCAAGGACATTAACGTTTTTGGCCTTCTATTTCAATCACCTCACTGGAGTCATCTGAACCACTATTAATTTGAAGTTTTAATGTTAAATATAATATTGAAATATCTGATTTTTTTTCAAGTACTCTTCATATTTGGAGTATATGAAATATTTTTTCAGAAAATACTGTTTCTGGTTAGGAATTTGTTAGGATTTTGAAAAAAAAGATGCAAATACCGGTAAGATGCTGATATATTGCCAAATCCTATCTAAAACTGTGCCATAAAAAGACATAGTTTTTTAATGATGCTTGTATTGACTGGTGGTTTAATTTTGCCTTAGTACTCATAGATATATCTCATAGTGTCTCTTTTTAATCTGTTTTATGACTGTATTTAAACTCGACAAATATGTGTTTTGAACCTCACCAACCTGCAGGGTTTGATGGTCCAGATCTAGATCTAGACGTTCTTGTAAACCAGGTCCATGAACCTGCAGGTCATATTGCTGTGGTACCTCCCTGGTTAGAACATAACCAAAGGTTTTGGCTGAATTATTTGCTCAGTCTTTTTCATGCCTTTGATTGTACAGTCATGTGCCGCATAACAATATTTTGGTCAACGACAGACCGCATATATGACAGTCCTGTAAGATTATAATACTTGATAAGGATACTAAACAACTATGTTACTGGTTTATGTATTTGCTATACTGTCATTTTTAATCATTATTTTAGAGTGTTCTCTTTCTAACAAAAAAGTTTACCAGAAAACACTGTATGATGTTCGCAATGAAACACAACAAAGTTTTTTAGAACGTATCCCCATCGTTAAGCGACGCATGACTGTACTATTAGCTTATTTGCTTCAACTGTGTCTTTCCGTTTTATAAAGCTAGCTAATAGTCTCACGATATTTTACTAAACCTTGCTTTTGATCTGACTCTGGGTACCTTTGCTTATGCATTGGTTCAGATAAACCACAAATCCATATCTAAATTGCATGCAGGAAAGGTATGGTAGCTGTCTTTGACTTAGAGGGTCATGCAACAAAGAAAAGACAGCAGCTACAGCCAGATAAAAAGACACCTGTATATCAGAAGGTGTTCTATGTGGCTGATTTAATGTCATGATGTCATGATGAGAAAAACAAAACATTGTCATGTATGTGCATGACTGCACATTGACAAAATAGGACTATGAGTTCGTCTATAATCGATGGATGGTTTGAAGGTGGGTACTTTCACATCAGCCAAATGCCTTGAAAAGACATTTCTTTGTTTTTAATGCGGAAAGGCTTGTATCACTCATTGCACATTATAAACTTTTTGCAGTAAAACCTATGACATTGATTTTTTTAGTATGTAAGAGAAGAAGGCATTGTACAGCCTTTAGTCTCTTTATGAGAGAGTGTGACGCTGCCTTAATGTTTCTTACCATGAAATTCCAGGCGTACAGCTGCCAACAGGGTTGTTTCTGCCATTAAGCTGAACGGTTTTCTTGCTGCTGTGTTATTTGGCTTTAAACCACTGAACTCAGCCCAGAGAGGGTAACTAAAACTATTCAGCATAGAAGCAAGTTGTAGACTGGTAGTTTGCATGTTAAAAAAGGTATTGTAGTTCACAGGATGTGTAACTGAAACTATCAGTAAAACCAGCCAGTCGTAGATTACCTCAGAAACAGATTTTAATAAACCATTCGGTTAACTGTAGTCTGGTTTATATTATGGCTATTAGTTTGTCTATTTAATAGAATAACCATGTATTTTTATATTGACAGATCATTACTTACTATTTCTCGGTATACATAATTTCACAATATTGATCTTTAAAAAAGGCACAGTGTATTACGGTTATCCTCACTGGGGATTAGGTGAAGCTAGAGATTGCAGGCATTAATCCCCAAAGCAGAAAACACATCACAAAAACAAGTTTTATAATATTTGTGTTTTGATGTAAATTCCTATTACATACAACATTTTGGTGGAATTCCTTTTCAGAAGAATGAAACAATATATGGAAAACTGTCTTGTCAAGGAAGGCATTTATTTCTGATTGACATCAGGTGCCAGTGATGTCAGAGTTGCACAATAACCTCAGTAGTTCTGCTGCAGGGTAAAGGGTCAGGGTGGACAGTGTAATTAAAAAGACTACTTGCTGCATGTTTGACTTTATGCCTCTAATTGGCACTATTTTTATGAGTACTAATAAAGATAAACATCATTCTACTACTTTGGCTTCTTCCCACTTGCGTAAAGAGGAATTGTAATCTGTAGTATAACAGGCAACTGCCGACGAGTGAGGGCACCAATGGGGAAGCATGTTAAAAATTTGATACGCTAAATCTTCTCAAAACCTTTACTTCACTGCAGTGAACAGCTAAGCCTAAATGTGTAGAAACAACCTTTGCTTGTTGATACAAATTGTATCTCTTTCTTGATTGTAAAAATATTTATAAAATGTACAGTATTTCCTTAGAATAGATTTACGTAATAGATGCCGTGATTTTAGTGACACCATGTGTCACTGGGAGTAGCCCGTAGGCATATATTTTCTCACTGAGCAAAGCAGTTTATTGACAGGGAAACTTACATGTGATATGACAGTGCACTTTATTTTTGTGTGCATTTGTGAAAATTATTCTTTGTATTTAAAACAAATATAATGCTGTGCAGTAATAGTGTTTTCATTTTTGGTGCTGCTGAACTCATATCTTTTAACGGAAGTGTGGGACCCCGACCGATACTGCAGATTTATTTACACAGTATCTCAGTATTTTTACACAAATCAAAATATGTATTGATTGTTTTGGGGTGGGGAGAATTGTCATTGTGTCATTCTGTAGTTTAAAGATAAAATTAATTCAAACAAACTGATTATGACAAAGTCTTGGGAGCAAAAAAATCACGACAGTTATGTCACTCTCTTTGCCACTTATCTTTGCCTTAAATAATGTGAATTGAATTGAAACTGAATTTTTAAATATTATTGTGTTGTATAAATTGTTCCTGAAGATTACTGTACGATAGTCTATAGTGTAGCTGATTACAGTGTGTCATATTTAATTACTGTAATTCTTATAGATTAGACAATGACTTTGCTTTAGTGCAGGGGTGCTCAACCCCCAGTCTCCATCGGGCCTCTGAAAGCTGGAGGTTTTTGGGAGGGGTTGGTCATTTCCAAAAATAAACTATATATTTTCATCCGAGACAAAAAAATGGAATATATGGCTTGCCAAAAGATCCACCATCATCAGAAGTTTGGAAATCCCTACTTTAGGGTACATTGTTAAATTTTACAGTTCTAATTTAACCTTAATAAAAAGTAAAAGATATATCTTAAAAACATTCAAATTTTCTCATTTTTTACTTTGACCTATACATACAGTATAGCTATTCTCAGGTAGTCAAAACAATTTAAAAAATGTATGCATTCAAACTAAAATATAAAAATGTATTCATGTATTGTGGTAAGTCAATTCAATTCTGTGCTTTTTTTGCGCTAGATATATGTATATAAATATTTGGGTCTGATGACTCAAACAAAACGTAAGTCTTAATGACAAAGTGTGTATGTTTATTCAAATAAAATGTGATTTGTGTGCAGTAAATTCAATGAGTGATATAATTTTTTTCCCCCCGAGAAAGTCCCTTCATTTAAACCCTGTTTACTTGCAGGTTTCATTCAGATATCAATAACTTTGATAGTACATTTCATCTGCACATTTTTTTTTAGCTTAACATGTAATGGCCTTAATCACCTAAACCTGCAGGAGTGTTTGTAATCTAATTATTACAATACGTAATACGTATTTGTATCAGTCATTATGTGTATTCTTTAATTTAATAGGATCTCGTGTTATATTTCTCTTCTTATTGTAATTTGATTAAATGTCCTTCCATTTTTTTGTATGTTTGTATTGTCTATTTTAATAATAATAATAATAATAATAATAATAATAATAATAATAAAACATCAGTAAATTAATACAGGTCATTAGACCAAAGTTGCTTTACACATTTGCGTTCATAGCCTAAATGACTCTCATTTTCACTGATTATCATGGAATTTAGCAGACAACGTACATTTTTTCTTTTCATTTGTTTCACAAACAAACCTCACCACCATTCATTATTCACATGAGCTGAATGAATTCTGTGTCCTGTTTTGATATAGTGTCCTTTTTTTTTAAAGGTAGGGCAAAATGTCATCTGCTGCTGGTTTAGCCTTGGGACCCACATTATTCCTTGGGGAGGATTTTTTTTTTTTTAATCACACACTCTGCGACCCACTAGTTCAGAAATGCTGATCTATTGTGTGGTGTGTGTCTACAGGACTGGGTTAGTATTGCTATATGATGGGGGAAAAAAAGCAAAACAGCAAGATGTATTAGTTAGTCTGATGTTGAGATGGCACTGACGCGATGGCTGGGAAATGGATAGCCAGTTTGGTGATGGGATGTCGTCTAGGCATAGATGACACCTGCAAAAGTTTGCTGTAGAAACCTGAATGTTTTAAAGCTAGACTGGTTTAATCAGGATTGTGCACAGCTGGTAGAATCACATTATAGGGATTAAAAGAAAGAAGAGCAACTGATTTAGTAATGAAAGCTTGAAAGTTTAGATCACCAGGATTCAAGACAACTGAGCTGTCGTTCTGTTTGCTACTTAACTTTAGCTTGCTAAAATGCCTACATAGCTTCAAAGTGTTCCCTTTTGCCCACATATTCTCATCATCTTATCAGAAAGGATGTTTTGTACAGATCGGCAAGTGTCCATGCTTATGAAATATAATTTTCTCCAAAACGTCTAAAGCTAGCAGGCTAACATCTATTGCTAATGATAACATGTTAACCACAGTAGGCATGAGCTTTCTAAAATAGAAAGTAACGTTACGTTAATGTCTTTACTTACCTCAATGTCATTGTGGAATGCCTTGAGATGTCTTTTTTGTGGCCACATTTCTCCGCCATCTGTGTGCCCGAATGGGAGACACGGGAAACAGAAATACTGCATAATAATAACGCGATTAAACGAGAGGAAATAATGTCTCATCTTGTTTTCGTCAACGAAAATGAAGAGACATTTTAGTATACTTTTTATTTTGTAAACCAAATTTAGTCTAGTTTTTATTCGTCAACAATATTACACGATATATTTCGTTATAGTTGTCACATGACCAGCATTTACGTTGCGTCTCGTCTCTGTCACGTCAAAAAGGTTCGTTGATGAAGATATTTCGTCAAAAATTTCATTGACGAAAACAACACTAGTTCAAAGTTAGTCTTCAGAAAGGTGAGATTTTTCACAAAAATGAGGTGCAAAAACATATGCTAGATTTTTGATGTGTGAAGACGGACTGAGAAGGTACAATAATAGTTTTTTTGGGTCATTAATTGTATTAACCACAACAAAGGAACCAAAACAGATGAATGAAGCCTGGGGGCTGATCATGCATTACTTCCTGGTAATGAACAAAAACCAACAGTCTCACCAGATTTCACAACCAACAAGTTGCCCATTTTCTTCAGTTACTCCCAAGACTGTGTACGTGTTCTGCAATAGACTGGCATCCGGTCACTGGATAGTTTACACACCAATAATCTATGTAGTGCTTTTAATTAATTACGATAAACTGCTTGGTAAAGCATTCCTTGACCATACAAGTAATTACATGGAGTAAGTGTTGTTGCACAAACTTGAAGTTACCAAGGGGAATCAGGAGGAGTTTGTCTGGTATTCGTGTTCGTCAGCTTCCCTTTAGGAGACAACAAAGATGAGCAGCAGACCTGGTTGAAGTTTCTTATTATGGATCATGCTTATTCCCTTTAACGGCCGTTTAGTGGCTGGTGAGACAGACGTTACCTAAATGTGTGCTGGAAATTCAGGTATCAAATTATGAAGCTCTTTATTAAAAGACCTTTATTTGATTACAAAAAAGTGTCTTGGGGCTTTGGCCTTAAACCGAACAAACCATTTTAAAAGAAAAAAATACAGTATTTTGCCTTGCTTACTGAAGTAGGTGCACAGTTTTATTGTCCAAATAAAAAAAAGCCATCCTTATACTATCTACAAAAAAAGTTTGACACTGAAAACAGAAAAAAAACAAAACCTTAAAAGAGGAAAGACTGGTACTGTAAAACTGTCTTAGTTGCTACTTTGAACATTGTGTATTGGGAAATGTAACAGAGAGGAAAAGTTAACTGCTTCATTCAATCACTAAATGGTTTGATCACTATTCAAAACAACTGTAGGCCGGATTTCAATTTGTTGAGGTCATTGTGTGTCCAAAGAGGGCCATCAGAACTGGAACGGATTGGTCCAGAGGTGCTGTGGAGAAAAAAAAAGAAGGTATTCATAAGAATGAGGAATGAAAATAATCCTGCAAACATTAGTTACATTACATTAGATTTTGGTGTGAGCTACAAAAAGAATTAAAATGACAAAAAACATTTACATTAAATAAATTTACAAATAAAAATATCTAAAAAGCTCATTATTAGACACACATGTAGAGTATCTTGAATGTAATCAAAACATGTTACTAGACTGAATTTCTAGAGCAAATACTTGAGAATAAACATTCCTTTCATAACCTGTTAAAATAAAATCTATGCTGATAATTCATGGAAAAAGTGCTGTAAATAAATTTGGGGGAAAACGTCTGAAAACAGTAATCCAGTACTCCAAACATCAGCTAACACAATCCTTGCCCTATCTACACAATCTCATCCTTTAAAGATGACTGCTAACTAATACTTATTATTTTAAAAAGGTGCACACAGCTTGTAAGAAAAAGCAGTCATCTTGATTTAAACTTATTTGGAGCAGAGTGTTAAGCAGAGTTACAGTTGGTTAGTGTGTTGTTAATAATTAAAATCTTTTCATTCTTTAAATACTACTACAATTATTTAAGCTGAGGCATTTAAATTTAAATGGAGCAATTCAGGTATGTTCTGCATGCGTATATCAGAAACCCTCCTCCAACATTTTAATAGGTGAACATTTCACTGATGCTAAACTGCAGTACAGTTAATCTCTTAATTGTGTTACAAATTTTCAGCATTACCACCATTTTGTTGCCTATTTTTGATTAATGATGTACTGTATGCATGAGCTTAGAAAAACCCACAGATGTCTATTTTAGGCTATTACATGTACTCCGGTTAGCATGATGCATATTTACTCCAATCATACCTCATTATGATACAATTTAGTATTGTACACTATACGAGAACTTTAGTTGTGGAAAGGGCAGCGTGACGTTTCAGCATCAAGTGTATCACCTCGCATCATCCTTTTTCAGTTTCAGTCTTGTTCCCACAGTCCCTCGGCATTCACCACACTAGTGTTCGCAATCTCCAAGACTACATATTTAGTCTACAAATCTGTACTTTATTGTTCACCCCATAGTACAAGATGCGAAAATAAAGAAAAACGATTACCTGCAACTTGTCAACATTAATAAATATACTAAATGTTATAACTGGTGCAAAGGTGACATTAAAACAATATCTAAAGATGGTTGACACAAACCCACTACCCACTGCCTGAAATATCGGTAAGGAGCGGCTCCTTGCTTATCAACCTAGTCATAGTAACAAAACACAGTTAAGTGATGAGTATCTGTAATACTATAACATAGTATAGTACAGTATAGTATCTCAAAAGGTATAGGGTATATACTGCAGGGCAAAAAAAAGAGGGGGGGAGGGGCAAACACTCACTGCACAACATTATGCTTTGGCTCTTTTTTTTTGCCCAGGAGTGTATATAATAATTTCATGTTTCAGGCAGCTGAACAGGTAACTTACAGGGAACTTACTTTCAATGATGGATTGAATTACTTGAGGGTTATTGTTGTCTCCAAAATACTGAAAATCTATCATCTATCATCTTTTTGGAATCATTGTGACAATGGTAATTTTTATCAACATAAAACTGTTTCAGTAAACTTGATTTCAGAATGCAGGAATATCTTGGGTCATGAAAGAGGAACACAATGTTTCGAAATGTCTGACCTCTTATTTATGCCTTGTGTAACAATTGCTTACACAACGCAAAGAGGTTTACTTAACCACACCCTTTTTAAGGAACTACACTTGTCTAGATACATAGTAACAGACATTGCAACAAGTATGATAGCCATATTTGCAAGGATCAGTTTGAATCACTTACATGGAAGAACTAACTTTATGGAAGTTAGGTTAGTCATCATGACCGTGATTAGTATATTAATGACAACACCACCAGGAATGGTTGGGGCAAACTAAACAAAGCACTCATTTCTGGTAATAGGGGATAGGGTTCAGACTCCCCCCCCCACCATAAGTTGTTACCTATCTTATCTACCTTGTTGCTTGGATGTTTTACTTTATTCAGGTATTTTTTAGCAAATGCAGATACAAATATCTAAATGTTCCACACTATTTTCTATGTAATGAACTAGTCTATTTATGGCCCCGTTTTTGAATCAGTACTAACAGTCAAAAAAACATCAGGGTTGATAATACTTCATCATACAATTGTTTTGTGATGCATCGTGTTGTGTGCCTTTATATGACTGATGCATTTTAACTTTAGTGATTGCAAACAATTAGTGATCATCAAAAGACTAGTAATGGGATGGTTATGTCAATCCATAGCCTGACAGATTTTAAATCTCCTTTCATTGGAACCATGTGTGGTAGGACTTCCTCGTTACAGTTAATAAATAAGGGTATGAAACCCACCTTGGCAAAGACAATCAAAAATTGTAAACAGTACTTTAGTTTGACTAGAGTGTACAGCCCTTTTAAAAATATTTTTAACCCAATAAACAGTATGTACCTGCAGTGTACACCAGGGGCATAGATTTAGGGTGGACGGAGGGGATGTGTCCCCACCAATATCCTCCGACCATTGAAATGTCCCCACCAATAATTTAATCCACTTAAAAAAAAAAACAATTGTGCTGTCAACATTAACCTAGATGCGCAGAAAGGGATAAATCACGTTCTCTCCTTGAGTCCTCCCACCCCCAAAACACATACGAACATTTTGATTGGCTGTGCATTTCCCTGCTATCATGTGAGAGGCTGCGGCTGCATTCAGATACAAGCAGCACCAAATGCTGTGGGTTTTTTTCCCCGTGCAAGAAGGTGTGTTGGGTGACACATGTGAGGATGGCAGCAGCAAAAAAAAAGAAGCTGGACATAAGGAGCTTTTTTTCCCAAAGAAAAGTGTGTCACTTCAAGTTCGCTAGTGAATCCATCAAAGTCCATAAAAGTAACGACAACAGTTAACGTTAATGCTAGTGGGGTTTTTTTTTTTTTTCCGCTTTGACGCACATTCATTATAGCAGGGCAGGCTATAGTCTGTGAATACGGACTTAAAACTAACAGCAGATTAAACAGCTAAATGTAAAAGTATAAATATGATCCCTGTCAGTTCTCCTAATCTAATGACGACTATTTGTCAGAAATCAGTCTTGTGAAAGAAATTGATATGCTACATACTAATATTGCCATTGCTAGAATTTTATTGACAGTTCACCAATAGACAATCCACTTCGCACAAATAGTTTTTAAAATGCATTCACTGACTTGGCAAACATTAATGATTTGATTCGAGATTTGCACACTAAGACTCAGAAAAAGTGAAATAAAATGATTGCTGTTTAAATGGCATGTGTTTATCCTGTTTTGTCAGGTGACAGAACCTAAACAACTGTGCTGTGTATCAGACAGTGATGGAGAGAAGGGGTCACAGGTGATGTTGAACGATGACTTGATATTATTATACCTAGTTGTC
>JAODLC010000042.1:1759374-1772081 GCA_026781145.1 Hippopotamyrus pictus | reverse complement strand
AAATGTCAGAGGCGGGGGAAAAAACCTCAGACTCCTGAGGTTAGGTTATTGCGGGAGTTAAAACCTCAATATCGATGTGATAAAGGTTAATCGTGCAGCCCTACCCTATATCATGTTTCACTGTTATGTCTTTTATGCATTGATACAGTCAAAATACATACCTTGTCAGCTAACCGTCTCAAAGAAGTAGCCACTTTCTTCTGCTTGCGTTCAGTAATCAGATTAACAAATCTAGAACACATACAATGTTTAATACACTCAACAGAACATACCCTGTAGTTTTACACACAGTAAATTCAAAGACCATAATTACATTAAGATTACATATCGACTTGAGTCATACCTTAGCTAATTAATAGCTCACTGTGAGACAGAAAACTGTTTCAGGTGTATGTGTGTACTTTTCATTTAATTGGATCATTTATACAAAAAGACACTAAATTAGCATTGAACATGGCATTTATTTGACTTAAAGGGATATAACTTACAAGTAAATAAGGACTCTTCTGATATGTTTGCTTTAATACAATTTGAATGGGGCATTTTTTTCCTGTCAAAACCTTGATCAAGGGTAACCCAGTAAGAGCCGAAATAAAAAACAGAACTAAAGGTATGAATCCTTTTCACAGAGAAGTAACTCCTCTTCCCTTATAAAACAATGTTCACCATTCCTGTAGATTAATCCCCAAAACAGTAGAGATACATCAATTAAAATGTATATAATATTTTATGTATATAAATTATATACTAGAAAAATCCACAACCTGTCACATGCAAGTTTTTTTTAACAGTTAAAACAAGTGTTAACAAGATCCCACCTTACAAGAGCTGTTCCATAAAGCAGCACAAGATCATCAGCATCCAGCTGTCCTGAACTGTCCAAAACCTGACATCGCACCAGATCTGCTGTGCTTTCGACAGCAACAGGAGTACTGCTTCCAAACCTTACAAAAATATGGATTAAAACAAAAAACTTGTTTAACACTCTGCAAGGATGCATTGTGTTGCTACAATTTACTTACATAGTAAATGCAAAAATATACTTGAACATATGAACCTTTACGTTGTAAAATAACTGTATACATATTTTTGGGCCACACTGTAGTTTGACACTAATTGTGATGGTGCCTAATGGAACCTCGCATGACCAATACAGAAGCTCTCACAAGCTGCAGACAGCATTTCTTTGCTATTTTAGATTTAAGGTTACAACCACTGATGGGTGTAAACTTCATTTACACTTTTATATATATACAGGGGTTAGCCAATGAAACAAACACCTTGTTTTAGACCACAATAATTGATTAGTATGGTGTAGGGCCTCCATTTCTGGCTAATACAGCATCAATTGAACTTAGGAATGACAGATACAAGAACAGTGGCCAGGACAGTATGTGATGCTGGTGGAGAAAAATGTTTCCTGAATCACTTACATGTTTCTCTTTATGAGAAGCCATCACCACATTATCTGCAGGTTATAATTCTGAAACTGTATTCCGTCAGTTTACTCATACATCTTCTAACTGCATAACCTTGTTAAGATCATGAAGGCTGCTTTAGACCATCCCAGACAGCATAGGGCCAAACCAAGCGAACACCCAGTATGCATAGTTCACAACTGTTAATTACCCTAACATGGTGAGAACAAGCAGACACTAAAGATGCAATGCAGCAGTGCTACCCACGGAGCCAGTGTAATCCTCTAAAAAGGTACTATACAAGTGGCATCCCAAAATGCTACAGCATAAATTCATGGAGTTCTGTTTAACATGCAGCCTCCCACGCACCATACGCATGACCAAAATATTTAACAGCACTTATTACATGATATTGTATGCACTGTACTATATTTCATCATTTGTTTTCAGCCCATCACTAAACTAAAATGCTAAAAGTGACACGTGCAATTCTGGAAATCTTGAGCTCCCCCCATCCCCCATTACCAACACCTCTGTTTGAATATTCAAAACCCTTTTTATTTTTTGCATCTAATATATCGTATCATGTACATTCAACATCTACAGATGCACACATAAAAGAATATAGAGAAATTAAAGAGAGAGTATGTGTGTGTGTGTGTGAGAGAGAGAGGAGTGTGAAACAATTATATAATGGTAGAACTATCGTTTAATATTATCGTCTTTCTTACCGGCTTTTCCATGCTGATATTCGCTGCAATGCGTATTTCTGCAGAACAGCATCGTTTGAATATAGATATTCAAGAACCTGGTCCCATTCTGCTTTGTTAATCCATGGTACTACATGGACTAACTTTTCTGCTGATTTACTTTTCATTCTAAGTTATCTGGCTAGCCGCAATGGCAAGTGTATTTTTTAAAATATACGAAAAGAGATTCAGAATCACAAATCTCTAGTTAGCTGGCAACGTAAAGACATAATAGTGAAAAATTTAAGACGGCAGACGGCCACCCAACGACCGGAAATGTGTAGGGGTGTTCCACCTTATTTTAAAACGTACATGAAAACAGAAATGGTTCCGCACGTCTATAGTTCCTACCCGCACAACATTACAAAGATTCAAGTAGTCTACAAAAAAAGTGTGCTAGTCTTATACTTACGATATATATTAAGCTAATTGTCAAGCGGTTATGATTTCAATTAATCCTAAATTATTTGGAAAATTTAGAATAGAAAGTTGAACGCGTGTGTAGTACGTAACACATATATTGCGATTTCACCTTAAAGGATCAAATGATTTTTATTGACTTATTGCTTATTTTACACCCCGTTCAAAGACAGGATTTCCAGAGGTGGAAATTTCAAGTCAAGAAAGTACAAATACAGACCGTGATTTAGTTTCAACCAACCAGTTGAGCATAAAGAGTCACAGTTACAGAGTACTCCACTGGTTGGTTGAAAAAAAATCCTGGTCTGGACTTGTACTTTCTGGACCTGAAATTTCCACCTCTGGGATTTACACATGGCCGGCTCAAGCGTAATCGAACTAAGCGGCTGTTCATACCCCAGCGGCCACCAGCCCCCTCCCATTCTGGAAAGATGACAAATGAAAAATAGCTTATTCAAATTTTATTTAGGCCCGAAAATTTTATAAGATTATTTACATAATAACTAAGTAACTGCGAATGCTAAGCAGCGTCCAAAAGAAATGTTTTGTAATAGTTATGCCAATATAGTGTTTGTATATGTTCTTGTAATGCAACGCGCTAACAGAAATACAATCGCATGATGGCAGCATTGCGTAAGAGTTGGGAATGGAGCAAAAAGAATTTATTGGGCCTGTCACACAGTAGTTTTATCTTGAAATGTCTTATTGATTCGTGCATTTAGTAAAATTGAAATTATATCGCTATTGTAATGTAAATAAAAAATTAAGACACTTTATCTTTTCGAACAGGGTATAGGCCTATATGTTATATTTGTCTCTACAATCTCCAAAGTACGATTTTGACTGTGACTTTCGGAAAGAAATCCAAAATTCTAAATAATATCGCAGCTATCCAATGTTCAGGACTTCTTAAACTGAGGCCTAAATCTAGTCAAGAAACAAATTTGATCAATTAATGTATATTCACCAAATCTCTATTGCGACATTTGCAAAATGCTTTTTGTGTGTGCAGCAAAAGTTTCTCATTAGGTATGGTTCAGCAACCACTAGTGAACAATTTCGCCTCGTAAATATTCTTGTTTAAATATGTTAGTCGCAATATGCTCTTCAGGTAACACATTATCTTCGTTAATCTATCGTTAATGCCTTTGAAATGGCATTGGCTGACCTAAATGAGGAAGAGAATCTAAGTTCTTGAATACTGACATTTGGCAAATAAAGCGCCGAAGTTCAGTTGTGCGTGTACAATGAAAAATAAAGAGTTATTATTCCTGATATATAGTTACATTAAATAAGCGCATAGTTCCTTCGTATGTCAAACATTCTTAACAAAATGTATATTAAAATTTAAAGCGTCACCCAATTGGTCACATCAAAGAAATTCTTGCATTTTTTTCTTCCTGGAGTAGCCCAAGAAATTCATTACATCTTTGGTTAAAGATGTCATGCAAACATTCATCCTATTTGGTCTAAGTAAAACTTTGTAACGCCGTTGTCTATGAAATGCAAGTCGGGCTTGACTATCCTTTTTCGTTTTCGTTTTGTAAATACACTACAAAGCAGGGGATATGTTAAGATAGCACGCCGAAGTCTTAATTTGACAAAGGGCATAACGGGGCAAATACAGGCGGAGCCTTGCTGAAAAAAACTCGACTCTTCAGTACATACTTTATTCACTGGGTGTGGTTTTAAGAGCCAACGCCGTTAGCAGGAAACGGAGCTGTATATCCTCCCTTTACCTGGAAACCGTATATTTATAAAAGTAACACTTCTATCCAAGAAGCAAAATATATAGACAGACAGAAACATACAAAGGAAAGAGGGAAGATACATACATATAACCGTAAAGTACTTTAGAGGCTGTCGAGGCCGGTTTTCCTTTCCGCGTACTCTGTCTGATGGGAAAAAGTTTTCGTTGAAGAATCAGTTGCTGAGGGGAAAAAAGGATCGAAAATGCCGAAAACAGTGAGTAGTTCGCTTCATATATGCACTGTTTTCACCAGCGTCTGCCTGTTTTATTTGTATATTGTAAACTCAACAAATCATGGTTATCGATAGGGAGTTTCTAGACGAATTAACACGAAGTCGTGATTTCATGAAGAGAGGAGAGGGGTGTCGTTATTATTGGCAAACATTGTGTTCGTATGTAGCGACTCGTTGAAATCCACATTCAGTAGATATTCAGATTTCTATATAATATAAACTTGGCAGTAAAACCAACGTAATTGTTCTTATCCTGTTTTATTTTGTTGCTTGAATTACATGATTTTAGGTGACTGATAAACAGACTGAGTTAAATGTTACTTTAGACTGATTTATATACAAAATCCATTGTAACAAAGCCGCCATCCACTTAGGGGGTATAAAAACCGTTAGTCTGCGCTGACCCGCGTGCCACAAAGAGTGTCGCTATCTGAAAGCTGATTGGCTGTTGGCCGTGATTCTCTCTAGTTGAATGGTCGCGTATCGTCTTTGACAGTTTCTTAAACCTGCATTCCGTAACGGGCTCTTCGACTAAAATGGTGTTTATACGGTTTCCGGTGTTTTTCCGCCCTATTTCTTAAAGATTTTACCGACGTAAGCAACGAAAATGCATAAATATCAGCAGGCCAAAGTACTCCGTATTCTGAACATCACGTCCTTGACCTTATATTGCATATCATGAATAATTTAATTGAAGTTACGCGCCACCGTACAATGAACGTATAGAAATATTTGAGTATGATGCTTTTGAAATTTACTTTTACAAAAACTAAGTTAGCATTTTTCTATAACCACTTGGGCAAAACATTGAGCCATTAAAGCATTTACATTTATTTTGTTATTGTGCATTTATTTATTTATCATTTCGTTTATCTACGGAAAATTTAAAAGAGCAACTGAGTCATATTATGACATATAGTAGTTGTTACTTATTTACAGCTTGAAGGTATTGTGTGTACCACAGACAGCGAGTTTAATGAGGTACTGGTGATTCAGAAAGAACAATATGAAAAAGTGATGGATATGGTAGAAACCTCCAGAATCCCATGGTATATGAGACACCATGTAAGTCTTTTTAAATTATAGAACATATTTATGTATTTATCAGTCTTAAGAAGAGATTATTATAAAGTATTATTCTTGAGCAGGGCTGTTTTCCTTTAACTAGTTCATGGAGCAGGCTGATACTGTTTTGACTCTTTTTGGCACTGATTCGCCTTCCCAAGGAATTGCAGATGATGACTCAAGACCTCTGGGCCTACGTCAGTTCCCAGTTGGCTCTTTGCTGACTCCCAGTGATTTTACGCAGCCTTTCAGAGCCATATTTGGCATTTTATAAAGCAAGCTTGGCTGTCTGCTCCCACAGGCCTGCCTTTATCACCACGCTTGAAACTTTCAGGCCCAACTTTCCCATGCAGATGAAACTCACTGCTTCTGACACAGAAAGGAAGAACATGCATATATTATTTTTTTTTTAGTTCGGGGAAATACATATGTCTGTTTTGTTGTTTATTATGAAGGTTTGCTATGTATAAAATGTCAGTGTTAAACAGATACAAAGTCATTTTTAGGCCATAAATAGGAACAAATTCCTAGTTTGTCATTTAAAAATTAGTAATCGACTTTACAGATTTTAATATTGGACGTCACATTACAGTCAGCATTGGCATAATACAATAGCCCATGCATAAACAGAAGAAAACTTTTCATCTATTTCTTGATTGAAAATGTATGTGGAAAATTGAATGAAAATACCATTTCTAAAATTAAGTGATGCGGAAATCAAATTGGTATGTAAGCAGGGGATTATATTTCTCTAGAAGCACACACAGCAAAGTGGAGATTAATGCTTTGTAATAACCTAAGCTGCAGGTGGTAGCCAGTGTAAAAGTTAAATCATGTGAACTATCCCAGTTATCAAATGGAGGGTGACTTCCTGGTTCCATAAGCTGAATTGTAATTATTTGTTGTCAATGTGTTTGTGTCCATGTGTGTTTGTGTAAGTCCATCTGTTTGAATTAAGAATGAACTCTGGCTGGAGAATGAACGTTCTTTTCTTCATAATGAATATCTTTGTATTATTTCTTGTGAAGCGTTTTGTGACATTTGTTCGGGAAAGGTGCTATATGAATAAAATACTTTTGCCCAAATTTGCAGTTTATATGAGACAAATTTGCCTACACTCCAGATTATTGTAAATGTTATTTGTATACATGGGTATTGAACTGGTCTGTTTCCATTTTTTGGGGGGTTGTTTATGGGTCATTTGTATGGTTAGTATTTGTGATATTAATTAGTGGTATACAATTTATCACCACAGTATGTTCGTATGGATATATAGGTTCAGGTGGCAATATTTGAGTTTTTGTCATGAGTTTAGCTTCCTTATTCAAAATTCATGGTTGTTCCTAATATGAATTCAAAATTTAATGCATAATTTTGCCTTTGTTATTGGTTATTTTTTCTGATAAAAATCTACTTTTTTAAAAGACAGAGTTTCTTTATATCAAATTTCATTTACCTTTTTACCTTGGTCCTGCAGCATTAAATCTGTTGAAACATAGCAAAATCCATTGATTGGGCACTGGCAGTAACCACATTGACTGGTGGTGGGTTTTTACCTGTTTAAACTTGTTATATTAAGTATAATTTTTTTCCAAGCTCATGTAAGTAAAAAAAAAAAAAAACTAGTTTTCAGCATTTCTCACCCTGATTATGTATGAATGGTTAAATGTTTATTATTTTTGAAAAGTTTCAGACAAACTAATTTCAGATCATCAGGCTTAACAGAAACTGAAATTTCTTTTGGCAATGGTTATTTTTAAGAATCAGTAAGATGTGTATTTAAAATCATATACAAGATTTATGAAACTCAAAAATGTATGAGTTGTGCTTCACTGTTTACAGGGCTAAAAGGTATGTAAGTCATATTTAGAAGTACGCAAGTATTTTACAGGACCTTAAAATATTATTCATAATTTGATAATAAATAAATAATTTGCTTTTCATGAGTGGTATACAGGCATTATAGAATTCTACCAGTAGAGGTCTATGTATCTTTTATTGACAGAAATAAAATGTCACAAAGTACAAATGATATGGGAGGAATTTCAGCACAATGTGTTGTATGACAAGTTTTATCAGTTTTTTTTTTATACATAAAAATATATCCAGCATTGTACCTCAAACTGAAATGAATATTGAAAAGCTGCTTGACCAGTTGCGCTTTGCAGCTTCAAAACATAAACATCATAAGATTAAATTTAAATGCCAATTTGTTAAAATTGTCTTACAGTTCATTAGAAAATTCTGTCGAAGGTTTTACAGAAACTTAAGTCAGACTAGCCATCTGTGTCTCTAGTTTGGATGAATCTGTAAATGATTCTTAAGAATAAGCTTTCATTTTGGTTGTTGGAATTGCAAAGGGTGCCCAATGATGGTAAAAGCAACCGATGGCATTTTTCAGAGCCTTCGGATGCTTTTTGTTTCAGTGATGAGCTAAGAATAGCCTGTGGAAAACACCCTGGTTATAATGGGACCCACCCTTAATAGGCAGAACTGCTCATTCTTAGTTCCTTTTTCGTTTTGAAATGTATTATTCTTTGCCAGGAAAGTAACTTTTGGACAACCCTTGACAGACAGCTTTGTCGCTTTGGAAGCTTAAAGAATTGGTGTGTCAGCAGCATGATTTATTTCTCAGTTTGTCTGCTTTAGTAAGATAGGATAGACCATATTATAATGGAGCAAATGGCACATATATCATATGTGGAGAGAACATAAAGTCTTTGCATGTGCTCCCATCTGCCAGAATGCAGATATAAAGGAAGGATATTTCACAATTACAAATGTAAAAATTAAGTCAACTTGGTTTGCATCATAAGTTGGTTGCATGGTGTCTTGGTGAATAGCAATGAACCGCACACCCCCAGGCTTGTGGCCAATGTACGTGTGAATTTTGCATATTCTCCCTGTGTTTTGTGGGTTCCTTCCAGATACTTTTGTTTCCTCCCACAATCCAAAACACGTGGTTAGGTGAATTGTTGCCTCTAAATTGTAGCATTTATATGTTAATGTGTGTTCTCCAATGGACAGCATTCTGTGCAAGATGTTTTCTGCCTGTGTCTTGATGAAATAGCTAACCGCATAATGATACTGTGTGACTGGTTATTTCAAGGATTCCTGAAAATACCAAAGGTGAATGTCATATGCACATAGAATTTACAAGAAAAGAGCAACCATTTTTAGATCTTGAATATAAATTTCTCTTTTTTTATTTCAAATTGATGGTTTTATTAATGTTGCTTGATGACCTGGTATTGGTAATGTATCATGATACCGAAAATTGAAAACGGTATGATTCTATAATTTTGCATATTTCTATATTCAAGAAGTTACGTCACGTAGTGGACATGCCAAACCTGAGCTGTGGGGAGAGAGACAGTCATGCGCATTTCATGTGTCTCTTGCATGCACAAGCTGCATAGATGGAAGTTGAAAAACACTGTTGCTCACTTCCCACCTCTAGTTGATAAGCAGGGTGGCAGAAGTGATATATGTCGTTATTTTGGATTTAAACTGAATGAAAAGGGTGAACCTGCAGAACTGACAGCCCCTGTATGCAAATGCTGACAACTGGGGGCAACACGTATAACCTGGTGAAGCATCGTTCTCTCACAAACCCTGTATTATAAAACGAGTTTAATGATCATCAAGTCTACATGATAACAGATATTAGACACATGAAGGTGCAATTTAGCGGTTATTATTTTGTAGCCTACATGTGATTTCATTCATATCCCTTTCTCCAGTGGCGAAAAACAGGCTGGACCAATTGACAAACAGTACAAGCACTTTATATTTTTAGGTTTATGTTATATAAACCTAACCTGAGTGTATTATTGATGCGATTTTGTAACAGCTGAGACCAAATTAACGGCAGAACCTATGAATGGAATGGAGTTTACAGTACAGTGGAGTTTATTAAATTAGCTGAGTGGAGGGTGGTTCCCCATAATAGAATTTGCTGATTGTGTACCCCCACCCCCCGGTCTGCAAATTCTATCGCTGAATAGCATTGCTTTTGACAATACTGTATACAGAGGCTTAATGTCTGGAAGGTATGAAACATTAGGTACCGCTTAAGCCTATTTTATAGTATTAATTTGGTATTGAAATTGAAGGCTGATATCTATATCAAAGTCAAAAATGTGCTGTCAATTCAACTCTAGATAGTGTAGAATGTCCAAAATAATGTGTAAAGATATTTTAATTAACTGAAATGGGTCGGCACCCCATCCTGGATCCTTGCTTCTGTTGTTTCTGGGATAGGCGCCGGATCCCCATGAACCTGCATAGGACAAGCAGGTGTGGCTAATGACTTGACAAATATGTTATCAACCAATTATTATTTACTATTTTTAACACAAGAGTAAAACCTTAAATGAAAAGCCATGGAGATTTATGTACACTTGCTTAAATTGTTTTATTAAAATAGTGATTTTAGTAATGCAGTGAAAAAATTATGCTGCCTACTTGAAAATGACCTTGGACTTTTCAAACTTTTTTTTCCCAGAGAACAGTCTCGTGTGATATGCTCTGGCTGGGAAGGTCAAGCTACCGAACTCTGTAACAGAGTCTCCACCCTGCTTGCCTCCCACGTCCTTTTCTCACTCTCTTCGAGCTTTGCTCGCTTTGGCTCACAGGAAGTGACAGTGCGATAAGTGGGTTGGATGGCGAGGGCAGGTTGCTGACAGAGAGGGGAAAAAACGCGGCCCTAATCAGTCACACAGCTGTTAAATAATGCATGGCATTGTTATCCTACTGACATGTAGGCCTCTGTCCGTTATGTTAGGCCTCTTCACGTCCTAATTGTTCCATTTAAAACAGAACATTAGGAAACTGACATGAATCAGAAGACAAACAGCATTAATGTAACTTGTGAACTGTGTGATTTTATTGCAGTCTTAGTATTGCAGATTATATTTTAGATAATGCATTTAATGGTATTAGGAAAGTAAGCAGAACAATATTATGCTTAATTCTTGTATGCACATATTAATAATATGCATATATAAGTATGCAAGCCTTTTACTGGAGTTCAATGAAACTGTTGAACTTGAGGTTGATTGTGAATTTATTTGCTCAGCAGACCAAATACAAGTCAAAGACTGGAAGCCATTTTAGGCCTGGAGACCTAGATACTGGAGGATGTGGTAACTTCCTGTAGTGGGGTTTCACAATTTGTGTTCTGAAACAGAAAGGACTGCAACAGCTACCTACAGCTACAGAATCAGATGTTCAAAAATAATGTAAAACTAACTTGCCCTCTTTCTCCAATTCCTTTGCTATACATATATTAATTAGATATTGGGTTAAAGGAGTTTGTAGCTATACAGAATAATTAATCCAGTTTTATTTAGATGTAGATTTTTTAAAATGTAACAATGCCACATTGTTAGTAGAAGCTGGATATTTCTGCAACTACATACACAGTGGGTCATATTTTAGCCCAGTGGACCACACCAAGCTAGTTTTCTGAGCTGCTATTGGATTATATGAAAGAAAAGCCCATTTAGTTTGGCTGGAGCAGAGGGTTTTAATTAAGTGTAATCCTTGTAAAAATTGCAAGCACTTTCATATGACTCTGTGGAAAGCAGGTATAGGAAAAAGAACTTTATGAAACAGTCCAGAACTGTGTTGAATTCATAACCAATGTCTGTGAGTATTATTTACCCTTGTTTTATAGTTTGTTACATTTGAGGGAAAAACAGGTACTGCCAAATGATACAATGGAATTTAAATCGTTTGCTTACTGTCTTCTTGGGTTTAGTGCAAGCATATAGGTATCTTAGTCCCTTATGGGATATTTTTCTTTCATTCCATATGGCAGTTCTACATAGACTATTTTAAACATAGTTATTGTAATGCTACAACATAGAACAGACAATTTTTTATGATTCATATTGATATCCTGTGTGATAAAATTTATATTGATGTTCATATAATCAAATACAGTGTATGCATATCTGTCAAATACATCTTATTTGTAGTTCAGTATTCATTGGAGATGTGACTAAAATACATGCACCGAAATACAAAATTTACCTTGAACACCATTATTTAATATAAATCTATGTGTGGAATATAAATAGCTTATTTTTCTTATTAATTTAATGGAAGACTGTGGGCAGGTCTGTACTGGGCTTATTTTCTAGACTCTGATGAGTCATTGTTATGTACGTTTAACTTTTTTATTCACATAGGAAATAGTAAAATGAGTGATCTTATGATATGATTTAAAATAAAAAACGTATTCTATGAAAGAACATTGGTTTGACTCTTGAAATTGATAACCATAGATATGTTGGCTCATTTGGTTTGCAGACATAGTTCTACAGTAGGTTACATTCTCAATTTGTATGAGGTGGATTTTGGGAAACAATATTTCATGCTTAGGCTATCAGCAGTAAGACTAACACAGAGATTCCATTTGGTCTGTACCAGGCACAAAATGGTACCCTCCCACCACAAAAAGTATAAACCTTCTTATCATAAAAGTAAAAAAATAAATTCTTATATGTATTATACAAGTACTGCTGTTCTGTTTAAGGCTTAAAAATGTTTAATTTGTTTTAATACTATATTACCAGTTAAGCAAATTATATCAAATGAAGCTTAAAAAATTGTAATTGGGGAATCTTTGGTAACTAAGACATCTTAAACTTTCATAGCAAGTGGGTGTGTTCAATGGCAGCCAACATTAGCTGGCCCTCATTCTGCTGGGAAAGACCTAAGATTAACTAGCATTTATCAGCTTGCTGCTGGATTGGTGTCTTTTACAGACGTGTCAGACATCTGTTGTGTGCCAGCTGTCTGGGATGCACAATTTTTCTAGCTGGCATTCACTTATGAGGGAACAAAGCAGTGGATACCACAGACAGATAAATGTGATGCGGAACTGGAATCTGGGTGAACAATCCAGGGAAAGTGTTTTGGATGCTTACAGCTTAATCTGTAATAACATTTATAAAATAATCCAGTTAAACAGTGATGTTCGAGTAATTTCAGGGTTCGAAATAGCCGGTATCGCATCGCAGTTTGCGATGTAAAAACACCCACCTGCGAAACAATTGCCTAA
>JAODLC010000042.1:1747893-1759274 GCA_026781145.1 Hippopotamyrus pictus | reverse complement strand
TAAAGCAAACATGTCTGACACAGCAGTGCATTCAGACCATTATTCTGCTTGCTGAAGCTGCCGGACAGGACACATTATTAAAAAAAACCCTGAATTTGTCATATATTATATAATACTTTTTCATAGATACCTTCCTAATGCATTATAATAATCAGTATAAGAATTAATGAAGCATTACAGCATCTTCCGTTGACAGCTATAAGGCATTATAGTGTTGATTATAATAGATAATTAATTATATATATATATTCTTATATATATATAAGAATATATATATTCTTATATATATATATATATATATATATATATATATATCAAAGTAAAGTTAAAAATAATAATATACAGACGCTCCTCTACTTACGAACAAGATACTTTCCGAACGGCCATTCGTAACTTGAATTGTTCGTAAGTCGTTATTCAACATAATTTGAAGGGTATACGCAAGTACAAAGAACTAGGATGCTGGGAGTACGCACACTACGCTGCTGTGCAGCAGGAGTAGCGGCCAGAAGTCGTACTAGGCGGAATTGGCGCACAGAAAAAAAAATTTATGTTGCGGACAGGAAATGGGAGCCCAACGAACACAATTTGGATTTACAGTCCTCTTTGTTCGTATGTCTGAAAGTTCGTAAGGTAAAAGTGCGTAAGTAGAGGAGCGTCTGTATATACAGCGTAGTTTTAATTTTTTTCCACACGTTGTCATGTATTAAAAAGACCCAAAATGTAAGTGGACTACTTGATTGCTATAAGCGAATTGTTCAAACAGTATTTGTACAGGAATGATTCTCTCCCAAGCTTTTTGATCCATATAAGCGGTTGATCACTATAACCGTGATAACTATAAGCAGTTTCCACTGTATGTATTTATTTACCTTACGTGAAACGTGACTTTTCAACTTAATCATTTATATCAAGATACTCAGTTCTCAGCTGGAAACGTCTTTACAGAGAAACAAAACCTTAGCAATAGAGGTGGACCGATATGAGCTTTTCAATAGCCGATGCCAATATTTAGGAGTCAGGGTCAGCCGATGGCTGATATATGCTGCCGATTTTTTTTGGCCGATAATTGGATGCTTTTTTGCATGGTAAAATATCACTAATACTAACAAACGATACACAAAATTTCTCAACTTAGCATTTATTGAATACTGACTTGTGTACATTTAAATATGAACTTAACAAAAACACAATACAACTTGTAAACAATAACTTAAACTTATAAACAATAAAAATAGCAGTATCAGACTCTCTTGTAGTGTACAATATAGCAGCAAACTCCTTATTTCTGAGGGAAGGAAAATACACCAGCCTGCTGCAGATCATATTGCACCTGGCTTTTCCCGGTGTTGGCTTGGTGAAATGCTGCCATACAGGATTAGATTTTTGTTCAGCCATCAGACAGCAATTACTGAAACAGAAGAAAAAAATACAAGGTTAGCATTTTCATTATAGTGCCTTCATCTTCAATTCATTCTACAATTCTAGTATTCCATGCACATTGAAACAATTACACTCTAATACATTTTGAAAGATAAATAAAACACTAGTAACTAAGTGCATCATGGTATGATGAGTAGTGTACAAGGCCCAAAACCTTTCACTAACATGTTGTTTATGTTGTTAGCAGACAGACAGCTTACAAGCCAAATTCACAATCAATATCTAGCGATCGCAGAAAACAAAATAACTTTGTCATATTACACAGCCTTGTATGCAAGGACAACATAACCCCCTAGTGATTGTGACGTTGTCGACAGATAAGCCCGTATAAAGGATAGACATGTTTAATGAGGAAACTAACTGCGCAAAGTCAGGCACTTTTTATCTAGACATCTGACAAATTGTTTGAATCTCCGCTCTAAAATCTCTAAAATAAGCATTGTCAGCATCACCTCAAGTGAATGGTAACCATGCTTTGAAACAATTTTCTCCGCCATGCATTGTTCTTAGCAGCTCTGTGTCTCTGGGGATGGTGCTGTCTGTGATCGGGGCAGAGTAACGCAACTCTCACACACACTGCAGTGTGTGAGAGAGCTGCCTGCTCCGCCCCACACACACAGAGTGAAATTCTCCGACACTAGAAAAAAAAACAACGAATAACATCGGGCTGATATGGTAACAATTAAAATTTTAACAATTAAAATGACTTTTAACCATTAAAAAAACGTCTGTGAGCCCACCAACAAGCACACAAAACTAACTGTCAGAATCAATGATCCTTAACGTTACCTGTAAGCTACAGTTGGTTGAAGGCTCTTTATCATTACGTTAGTTCCCAACAGTGTAATTCACGTTCTGTTTCAAAAGCGTTCGCGTTTTCTTTTAAAGCAACATTTCATAGCAAACCAGTTAAATAAATAGGTCTTGGAAAGATCAGAATTTAAGCCTTACCGTTTTCTCCCAGGACTCCAATACTTCTGGCTGGGGTCCTGCACAAGGCAGCATGGGTCACGTGTTCCAGGCAACAATAACACTGGGCTGCCCACAGACATGCCTGTCTGTAAATCGGCGTACTGCACTTGGATATCGGCCAATGCCGATACATTAAAAAATGCCAAATATCGGCTCGATATATCGGCCAGCCGATATATCGGTCAACCTCTACTTAACGGTAAAAGTTGATTTATACTTCTGCATTGAATCAACACCGTACGTACAACGTAGCCATGGAACCAACGCCTGACGTGCTCCTCCCCAGAAACGTAACTACACGTTGCAGCGACGCAGACCACAAGAACTGCGACTGGTTCACTTGGTAGCATTTGTGCTTTTAATAGGAACGAAGAAATCATACACCAAGGTGTACTTATATTGGTGATTGGACCAGAATCGTTAAATATATCTAACATTAAATAACTAAACTTATTAATGTTAGGTATAAATAATGCTTCAGTTTAATTTTCTCTCGCTTCTTCATAATTTGTGCAAAAGTTTGGTCTTTCTCTGCTAGCATTAGCAAACTCCTTGTACTCTGGACTATGGTGCATTATTTGATCAAATTGCTTTTGTTAAGTGAAGTACTGTCCCTTTCTCCTTTTGACGCTTTAGCGGAACACTTACAGTCTGAAAATGCAGCGGCTTTGAGTTTTAACGTCATGTTACAATTAAATGGTATCGGTCCTTGATATTGTACAATTTTTATGAGTATATGAGCACAGCACCGGCCCAATACCCAATGCTGGTATCGGTATCGGTGCATCCCTGTTATAATACTTAACAAGCTCCAATGAAGCTCTCATCTATAAAGTACTATTGATACTGTCATAGTGCAGTTTATTGGTTGGTATAAGAATTTAGGATGCTTTATTCTTCATTATGAAGGTATCCATCATGCGTTATAGATGAGAGGTTCATAATCCAATCATAATTTATTATAAATCTGGCAAAAATGTGTTATGCCTTTTCATAAATGCCTTTTTATGTGTAAGCATGATTATAGTGTTTTATGAATGCATTATAATGTGCTATGAATGTGTTCATATTTTCTTATAGACATGGCATTCATAGAAAGTGCTACCATTGGTGCAAACTAAAAATACTTTATTCTGTTTTTGTTTTGTCAATAGATCAGTGTGCGAGTTACTACAATGGATGCAGAGCTGGAGTTTGCCATCCAGCCTAACACCACAGGCAAACAGCTTTTTGACCAGGTAAGCATACCATTGTTTAATTTTATTGCAAATACTCTATATTCCACTCAATATACCATTTCAATTAATCTTTAATTAAGATTACTCATTTCTGAATCTACATAAAATGCCTGATGGTATATTTTTTCCATTACAATATAGAGAAGTAGAGAAATTTTTAGACAGCAGAAAATATTATAGTATATTATAACTGTCAAACAGAAACCTTGAGTGACTGATTGACTGATTGGGCAATGTTTCTTGACGACACCCAGTGAATCCACTTTCTAAACACCCGTCTTGCCCTTTGACAGTCATATACTTTCCTCTGTGTTCAACATGTAAAATTTTATAGCCGAGGATTTTTAGTGATACTTGGTGTACTTTCCAGTAGCTTGAATGATGCAACCGTTATGGGCAACTTTTAATTTCATTGTTTTTTTTCCTTCAGAAACTATTTGAGTTCCTACTTTAGTTTACATTTCCCATTTAGTAGCGGATGCGTCCTTGTTTTTGGCTTCATTAGATCACCCGCTCTCTGCCGGAAGTGGTATAATGATATCAGAAGACGGGGAAATGAATGAATGAATGAATGACTTTCTATGAATCTCTTAATTGCCAAATTAGATGGACTTGCCCTCAGTTGAGAAAAAGTGGCTGCAATTATAACCACAAAATATTATTTAATCATAACTATTAATAATCATACTATATTAATAATCAGGTAATCTACCAATTATTTGATTATTAATAAAGTAATCTTATACATTAGGGCTGCAAAAAGTGATTATTTTGATAATCAATTAATCATGGGATCAGGTGATGAACTAATTGATTAGTTGGGCCAAAACAACTAATCAAAAACAACTGTTTAAAGAAACGTGCAAATGCTTTATTTAAAGGACATTATGGACTCTGTTTTGATTTAGTGTAAAGCACAAAGTGCAAGTAACATCTGTGGGCGTGCCCAAATCCATTTCACTGTTTTGACGCTTTGACGCACTGTTTGTGCCAGCGCAAAATGCAAAAAGGTTGTCCTAACTCTTTTAATTATTCAGAGGCATGTTTTGGGCATAACACGCAATGAACCAATCGAAATGGCACGTCACCTAACCTTTAAAAAGCAGCGGCGCGTGATCTACTGTTAATTTCTATTGCAGTGGTGCATCTGCCCTGCAAGCCAGATCGCTTTTCGCTCAAGTAAATGGACGTGCTAGTGTGCGAGTTATAAAGGCATGAGAACGTCATCTACTGGGGCACCACTGTTCCACCCAAGCCGTTCGAGGGCAAGCAGGCCGTAGGTAGCAGCGGGTGCGTCCTCGTTTTTGGCTTCATTAGATCACCCACTCTCTGCCAGAAGCGGTATAATGATGTCAGAAGACGGGGAAAACAGAAGCTCAATGCTGAATGACCACAGCTGCTGGAAACGATGACTTAATTATACTTGTATGTGTGTGTTTTTTTTTCTTCTTCATTTTAGGCCTGCAGTTTGCAAAATATAAATAAAAGTACAGTGTTCGTTCAAACAAAACATAAACTAGTTTTTAAGGTGTTTTAAAATGTTCATATAAAAGGCAACAGGGCTATTATATTTGTACATCTCAAAATTTAGGTTCCTTACCAGGCTACAGACGATTCGCTCTTCTGCCTGCTGATCCCTCCTTGCCCGCGCTGCTGCCAGCCTACACTCCTTTGTTGGAAATCATTTGTTATTGACATACGCGCATAGAGTGAAAATGAGAAATGCGCTGGTATGAAACTAGCAAAACCACTTTGCATCACTTTTTGTGCCAGAATAGGGCCCCAAGAGTCACGGTTGCAGTGCTCGATTGTAAGGATTTTTCCAAGTTGTCCAAAGGGCAACCTCCTGGGTAACCCTGGGTTGCTTGCTCATAAATGAGGTTGCCCTGCAAAAAAAGGCTGTATCTATACCGTAAGTTCACATCATCTACAAGATGAACCATCTGTCTGTCTGTCAGTACCTACATCAGTATTGCAGAATATGATACAAACACTGTATGTAGATGTTATACATATCACTAATGCTAGATATCAAAAATGAAAAGGAAAAAGTTTGGGCAACTCATTTCTTCATGGTTAGCATTGTCCCAGTAAATTGCGCAGTTCATTTGTAGACTAACTTTAAAAAAAAAAAAAACTTTTTATGTAATAGTTTTGTGTAATACAGGGGTCTCCAACTCCGGTCCTGGAGAGCTACCGTCCAGTAGGTTTTTGTAGTTGCCTGAGAGAAAATTTGGTCATCATGTATGACTGGAGAACTGTTAAAATTGAGCTCGGAGTTGCAATAAAAAACACACAGCGTAGAGAATCTCTGTTTAAAATGATAAAGTAGTATGGAAACAATGGTCCACTGTCTTCGCTATATTAATCTTTCTATCGAATGTAATTTATATCATGCTATATGGTATTCTGATGGTATTTTCAAAAGGAATATAATTTCAGCATTTTGAAATCTTGACAATAAAATTCTGTATATCATAGTACTGGCCATGCTTCGTGACAACTTTGAAACTGTTCATAAAAGTTTACCCGTGTCACTACACTGTGTTTCTTGCAATACATCTGCCTTCTATTGATCTGGTGGAATATCATTGCTGTACACATGCTCCAACCGCGACATGGACAAAAGTAGTATGGAAACAAGAGTCTGTGTATATGACCGTCACGTCATATGGAAAATGAAGCATGAACTAGGCTTAACGTCTACCATCAATGTTGAGAACACACAAAGTATACAGTTCAACTGTAACCTGCAGTGAAAGCAACCTGGTCCACCCCACCATAGTAAGAATTAGTCCATTCATCCATCCATTTTCCAAGCCGCTTATCCTACTGGGTCGCAGGGAGTAAGAATTAGTATAAATCAATAAGACATGACTTAACGGTATATTAAATATATATAATAAATAAGGAACAGTAAACAGTAAAATACTGGGGATTAAGAGAAAAAAGCAAAGTCAAAATACAGTGATCCCCGCCTATCGCGGAAAATGCGTTCCAGGCCCATCAGTGATGGGTGAAAATCCGCGATATACTGTATAAAGACCATATAAATAAACAATTTTTTATAGTTTAAGCCTTAAAATACCCCTCCCACACGCTTTAAAAACATGTAAACTTATTAAAACAACACATATATGTGGATGATGGAGCTAAGGATATGAGTAACATAATAATAATAAACTAATAATATGTAATATGTAATATATATATATATATATATATATATATACACACACATACACACACACACAGCTCTCTCTCTGTATACATAATGGAATATATAAAAATAAAAACATATATGGCTCATATATTCTTTTCATCCTTCTTGATGAAGTGGACTGTCGATTCATTCAAGCCATAATGGCGAACGATGTCCGTGTAATGCTTTCCTTCCTGAAGCATATCCAGGAGTTATACCTTCTCCTGAATGGTCAAGGTCTTCCTCTGCCGCTTAGGTTTTCTACTATCAGAAGCTTAGAAGATGCAGGACGCTTGGGAGCCAGGCTTAAAACAAAAGAAAACAATCGGATCACAAGCAAGGTACGCGATACGCAGAGAACTGTGATGCGTCGGGGAAAAGTCAGCGATATAGCGGGGGCGCGATAGCTGAACCGCGATATAGCGGGGGATCACTGTATATGCAATATAGCTCCAATAAAGTACATGGTTAATGAATAAAGGCCAATTCGTACTTCACTTTTCGGCATGTGCTTTCAGTTACAGACAAATTCGGAATTTTACAAATTTCATCATCAGGGGTTGGCTGCAGAAAAGTGTGGTTGGTGCACGTGTAGCCTAGATTTCTATATCAACAGAAACCCTGCACATCCATGCACATTGAACGCACATGATAATTGATTAGGTATTTCCAATAGGTGCCAGCGTGGACTTTCCCAGATCAACAGTCAACAATGAAGCAGTACAGGGAGAGTTGTAGTAGTAGTAGCAGGTATGGTGAACAGCTGTATGAAGAGGGTCAGAGGAACAGTCATATCTAATTTTTCATTCTGCTAGACAATTTTAAAATGTTTAATTTAATTCTGCTAGGAATTTTAAAAAGCAGCTCAATTGTGGCATTTTGAAATCTTGCCCATAATATTTGCCCAGCGGATGGGGGATTATAGGTCCTGGCAAGTTTTGTTGTAAGTATTTCAAAACACTGTAGTAAACTGTTTGTCTTATTACTGTAATACTGTCCAAGCCTTGACTAATAACTAATAACTAAAAACTGTTCATAAAACTTTACATAATTTGCTACATTGCTTGTATTTGTATTTGTTGCAATACATCTGTCCTAACCTGACCCTATCCAATACTATCCTGGTCTGGTGGATTTTTACTGCTGTATGTATTGCTGTGAACACAACCCTCTGCATCCGCAGCTAAATGTATCATGAACACAAGCTGTCGTGCGGACGACTATCTCCAGTACGAATGCACACAAGAAGAAGTGAAGTATGACCTTGGCTTAAGGAGTGAATGTTTAATTGCAGCTTTCTATTAAGTGTTAAGTAGTCTGATGGCCTGAGGGTAGAAGCTTCTTCTGAGCCTCTGAACTGTTACTAAGAAACAGTAGAAGCACTTTCTAGACTTTTGCTTGGTAAAGAGGTAACTGTTGGGGTGGGTTGTGTCCCTGCTGATTTTGGCCGGTCTCCTCGTGCATCATCTGAGGTACGTGTGCTGCAGAGAGGGCAGATCAGTCTTGCTGATGCATTCAGCTGAATGTACCACCCCATGCAGAGCTTTGTGGTCCAGGACAGAGAAATTCCCAAATCAAGCTGTAATATCCATGGCGAGGAAGCTCTCTAATGCTCCAGACTAGAAGGCTCTAAGAATGGCTGATGAGACCTTGAACCTCCTCATGCGTGTAAGATGGTTTGGCCGATACCTGGCTTTAGATATCTGAAGAGAGTCACCCAATAATGAGAGTGTACCCATAAATAACTGTAAGCTACTATATGTGCTCTTCTGCCTCTTGGGATACCCTAGTCTGTCTCAGTCAAATTGTTTTGCTTGATTTACTTTTCTAGAAGGAAGGGAGACCAGGGAAGGTAAATCTGGTGCATGCTAATGTTTTGAAGCAATAGAGATGGTCAAGGATCAGCCAAAGAGAAGTAGATCTGAAGAACACTAATTTAAAAAGTTCTTAGATCAGACAAGGGCAAAGGAAAAGATCACTACTGCAGCGGTGGTCTTGGCAGACATGGATGAAATGTGCTGAAAAATCTAAGTAAACTTTTCAAGCAAACTTTGACTGTATAGTATAGCTAAGCTTTGCCAGATATATAACCTTACCACAACCAACTGACTGCCAGCTAACCAGCAGTAAGTTACTGTATCAAACTCCATTTTCAACAAGATTTCCCAATATTAACATGTAGCTTGACAGCTGTGGGTACTAAGAATGTTCAGGCATGTTCATTGTTTACATTACGCTTGAATGAGCCATCAGGTATTTGGATATGACAATGATGCGTCATGTTCCTCTTCCCCACACGGTCCCTCTCGTAATCAGGCAGAGCGCCTTCCTGTGTTTATGAGGAATAGCTTGGGAAGGATGCCAGAGACGGGGGGGGCGCATTTCAGGATTGGATCTCCAAACTAACATACCCTAGCTTTAACTACAACCAGATACATATTATCCAAGAGACAATAGACTTTGTCAAATAAGCTGGTCACTTCTACTGCTTCTTTAACTCCTTTTTAAAAACGTAAATGACACAGAAATAGTCTAAAATCCATGTATAGATTATGAATTCTCATTAAGATTTGCAGCAGATTTGTAGAATATAATGCTGCCTGGCGACATTTCAAAATTAACTGTAATTACACTACAGCAGAGTAATTGAGAAGGCAAATTTTAATCAATTCTTTAAAAAAAAAATCAAGTTTAGTTGAGTAATCTACATGCAAACTCCATACAACCAAGGCAGTGGTGTACGGCAACAACCCAATCCACTACACCACAGCCGATTATAATCATTTTCATCTTTGCTGTTGGACTCACTCACAGACAGTGTGATCCGTTTGTGAGAAATAAAAAAAAATGAGTGAAGTGAGCAAAAACTGGTCACCAAAATACATTTGTTTTCCACTGTATGGAAATACTTTGGATTTCATAGAGACAATATTGAGTAAAAGTAAGTGACTTGTCAGCACTGTTTTATGTTGGTTGCACAACTTGTACTGTAGCAACACCATCAACTTATTTGACACACTCTATCGGTATATAATGAGTTCTATTTGGCTACGGCTTATTTTGGGTAATTTTTTTTTGATTTTTTGTTTACTAAATATTTATCGCGAAAATCTCAACTATAGCTGGGTGAAAATGGGAATTCCACATATGTAGAGTTAAGACTGAAACTGGTCCCACATGTGTGAGTCAATAATGCTAACCACTGTGCCCACTGCTGACCAATTTAATCATTTTTTTTTCTAATTGAACGATCAAATGTAAGCTTGTGATTGGTCTAATCATAACATAACACCAGTGGGTAGTACTGTTGCTTGACACTTCCCAGGTTGTGGGTGCAATTTAAGTCTTTGTCTCTGCCTGCAGTTTGATGTTCTGCGAGGATTACAACGCAGGTGCTTCAGCTCCATTGCAGGAGTTTGTAACTATTACAATTAGTCAATTCGTAGTATTAATTCACTTGAGCCCTGGTAAGTCACTTTTGTCTCCATAAGAAGTCTCTAGATTTGTCACTAGGCCCTTTTTTGAAATAACGTTTCTAGGGGGATTTGAAAACTTGCTCATCTAGCAAACTGGTAACACTGCACATTAGTCAGCACAGAAAATGACTGCATGTCCTGTCAGAGAAAGGAATGTGAGAATATGTCTTAATGCTTTGTAGAAATGGTTTCAGCTAGAATTGGTGTTTCTAGCTCCGAGTATATCACAATTGTCTGTCTCTTGCTTATGATGTTCATGGTGTTAAATATAGTATTGTTTATGGCCTTAAGATGGATTCATTTAAGATTTCGACCCGTTGAACAATTTGTTGTAAAGATTTGTATTTATTGTAATGTTAGACATAAATTTAACCAATAGTATTATTTTTTTACCAAGAGAATCTATATTAGACTGTCATTTGTGCAGTTGTACTAGTTTGTCATTCTTAAGGGAAAAAAATAATCCATAGCTCACATTTTGGTTTACTCAACATTTTATTAAGGTCATTCTGCTAATCCTTTTTATATTACCGCTTTATCATCTTGGCAAAACATCTGACCAAACATACTGGCCAAAAGTTGCACACTGAATTATTAAAAAAATCTTCCGATCTTCCATTCGCCCATCGATTCATTTTGTGGCGCTTATCTGGGGCCTGGTAATGGCGGAAGCAATGTAAGCCTGGTCTTTAGATCTTATATATTAAAATTATATCGACGTTAAAAAAACTTGAAATCATCAAATTAAAAAAAAGACTATGTGACATTTACAGTTATGCAACTTACCACCTTTCTGTTTATATGGGGACAAATGAAATATATTGTGGCAGGCTAGAGCCTCAGGAGAAAAGGGTGCATAATGCCCCATCAGGCAATGAGAGCAACAAAAGTTGATCTGTTATGGCGTGATGGTCTGTTTAGGATGGTCACCCCCCCAGTATTTCTATTCAGATGGTCTGTTTAGGATGGTCACCCCCCCAGTATTTCTATTCAGATGGTCTGTTTAGGATGGTCATCCCCCAGTATTTCTATTCAGATGGTCTGTTTAGG
>JAODLC010000042.1:1716440-1742599 GCA_026781145.1 Hippopotamyrus pictus | reverse complement strand
TATATTATATTATATTATATTATATTATATTATATTATATTATATTATATTATATTATATTATATTAGTCCCACTGTGGTTTACTACCACTCGAAAAATGTAAAGTGTGTAACTATGTTTTTACATTGTTCGTTTGTCCTGTGAGGGATATAAGCATGAGTTTCATTGCACCGTCATCCCTTGGTATATTGTAGTTTTTCATTGCTTTATTGTCTTTTGAGAATTAGGCTAAAGTGTCATAATCCCTTTCATTCGTGAGAGTACAGTACTGTATAATAATGCCCAATGTACATTATAATTACTATATTGTTTTACTGTGTGTAATTTATCAATTACCATATGTTAATACATGAAAATCACGCTATATATGGTGCTTGAGGATGGTTTGCTATTATCCACGGTTTCTGCTTTCCGCAGTAGTTCTTGGAGTGTATCTCCCGTGAATATGCGAGATTACTGTATTATGTATTACATCTAGTAAGAAAGCCAGTGTAATAATAGAAAGATATTTTTTGTATTGTATTTCGCTGCTTATCAATTGCTTCTCTTACCTTACAGGGCACTGCTGGAAAATGAGAAGAAAAAGCGAGAACTTGCAGAGAAGGAAAAGGAAAAAATTGAGAAAGAAAAAGAAGAGCTCATGGAGAAACTGAAGCAGATTGAGGAACAAACAAGGAAAGCACAGCAAGGTTAGCAGCACAGGCTATTAATAAAATTAATTCTTGTGACTTGTAATTTCGAGCTACTGCTGACAGTCTCTATTTCATATGTGTTCCTTTACATGAGAATTTAATATATGAAATTTCAGAGGTCAAAATGAAGCAACAACCTCTGTGCCCCTAGCTAGAACTGGAGAATCTACTTTTCTGAAAAAGAACAACAGTACCCTAATCTTAGTTCCACTTCTATTTACCATATATACATGGTGGGTATTAATAAGTCTTAAAAAGTCTTCAAGCGTAAAATTCAAGTCTAACCAATTTACGGCCTTGAAAAGTTTTTCAGGGTCTTCAGTTTCAGTTGAGCAAGTCTTCATTTTTGAGTTCATACACATATTTTAGTCTGATGTCAAAAAATATTTAATTTAAATGTAAATATTTTGACTCTGAAGGGGTTTACTACGAAGGGGTTTAGCTTGCTTACCTGGATTACTTGGGGTTTAACGCTGAATTTTCAATAGAGCACATATTGCCAGAGTAATTTAGCCTGCAAGCTATCCTGTCACGGCACTAGTTTACTTCTGAGCAGGACATCACCATGGTACAGTAACTCATGCTACATGCCTAACACTGCTCTGGAACAGGTGATGTTTTACGGTCATGGATGGGAAACAGTGCTTGAACCAGTGAAAGAGAAGAAATCAGTACATTACCTCATATAATAAAAGAAAACACTCAGATTTGTTTTCTGAGCACAAAATAGATTTTTGTTTGCTCAAAATGTAAAACCTGCTCACTCAAAATAGTGGCACGTATATAACTCCATAGTCATTATCTTTGATGCACAAACCATGGGAAAGTGCAAATTCAGTTATTCAAGAATGTTAAATCTGCTGTTTTATATGCTCGTAATGTTGACATTACATTACATGGGACATTACGTGTCTTAATCTGTCTCTGTTTTTCCTGTTTTGAGTTTTTTAGCAGCAGGATTTCTCATAATTGAGTCACCCATGCGTTGATCGTCACTTTGTAAAGTTTGATTTATGATTCACAAATTAATCGTTGGACCTTTTTTTAAGACAAACTGGAATGAATAATGGGTGCAGTCACTGTAGTGTAAATTTATAGGTATTGATTCTGGTTCAGCATATTTCCTCTTCTAGTTCAGTCTTAAATTCGGCTGGAAGTGGTCTTAAAAGGTTTTTAAAATTCACATCTGGATTTCTGCAGACACCCATAAATTAGACACAGCATTACAGTATTATCTCTCCAAATAACTATACAAGATAAAGTTTTTTTTTTTTTTACTGCAGTTTTTTTTGTATGTGATTGCATGCACGCTTCTGTATATGTGCGTAGAGCTGGAGGAGCAGACAAAACGTGCTATGGAGCTGGATCAGGAACGGAAGCGGGCCCATGAAGAGGCAGAACGCCTGGAGAAGGAGCGCCAGATGGCAGAGGAAGCCAAGATGACCATTCTGCAGCAGGCTGAAAGCCAGATGAAAAACCAGGAACATCTGGTCTGTGTGCTTTTGGTTTATTGAGTTCACCTTCGCCTCTAAAACAGTCATGGGTCATTGAAATTTCAGTTCACGTTAGTCGACTCGTATTATAACGTGCAGCGCAAGGTTATGTGTCCTGCTTTGTCATTGTGATTTGGCAGCATTATTAGAAACATATGATTAAAGGTTACATTTACTAACATGCTTTAGCAGAGTATGTAGGACAATAGCTAAAATATATTGCAAAAGACACAAAATGCCGTTAACACTGTAATATGCAAACTGTCTTGAATACTAGAAAAAAGTCTTAATGGAAACAATTTTGAATTTTTCTTCAGGCTACTGAACTAGCTGAACTTACTTCCAAGATCTCCCTTCTAGAAGATGCAAAGAAAAAGAAGGAAGATGAGGCCCTTGAATGGCAACAAAAAGTATGTGCCTTCTTCCACCTTTTACAACATGTATCTGTTGTACTAACATACCGATTTAAGCTTCATTCCCTTAAATAAATAAATAAATCATAAAATAAATGCAATAAAAATGTTATCTAGAGCCAGGGTAAGTATATGGCTCTTAAAAGACTTGGTATCAGGTCATGAATTGATGCCATTTGCACAAGTACAGGTAGGCCTACATTAAAATGCTTTTTTCACATATGCGGGTACAAGGATACCGTACATGCACACATAGCTTGAGTAGGAGTCGAACCCACATTCTTGCAATACTTACTGTAATCAGTCAGGAGATGTGAGTGTCAGGTTCATGAAGTACATTCAGAAAAACCAAAATGATACTGCATTTATGAAGAATAGACCTTGATAAAGTGGGCATGTGACTCTTGACTGAAATCGCTAAGGGGAAAAAACTTAACTGACTCTGGGTTTTGGCAGGCCACTATGGTACAGGAAGACCTGGAGAAGACCAAGGAAGAGCTGAAGAACAAGGTGATGGTTGCCCACGTGCAAGAACCAGTCCATGCTGAGAATGAGCATGACGAGGATGATGAGAGCAATGCCGAAGCCAGCGCTGAACTCACATCTGCTGCAGCCTACAAGGACCGTAGTGAGGAAGAACGCATGACAGAGGCTGAGAAGAATGAACGCGTGCAGAAGCAC
Organism: Hippopotamyrus pictus; assembly: GCA_026781145.1. Lineage (NCBI taxonomy): Eukaryota > Metazoa > Chordata > Actinopteri > Osteoglossiformes > Mormyridae > Hippopotamyrus > Hippopotamyrus pictus. The sequence continues at coordinate 1,739,320 of JAODLC010000042.1, read as the reverse complement.
CTACTGGTCAGTATCTACGATGCCTGGTTCATTTGTATGCTCCAATACACTTGTTGCTTTAAACTTTACATTAAGATTATGTAGAAAATTATTTGGTTACACCTTACTTGAGGGGGCACAAAATACTTAATAACTCAGTTAGTACTGAAGTGCAAATCATGAACAAATGAAGTAAATGCATGAAATACATGAACCGTCATGATTGGTTAATGATGAACAAACAAGCCTTCAGTATGTAACTAACAGTTAGTTTCTGGATAATTAATAGATCTAGGTATTTTGTATATATCAAGATGTAAGAAAGTGCACAACTAACATATTAATAACATACTACACAGGACTAATAACCAAAAAATAAAAATAGTATTGTGGAAATAAAACCTACAGCACTTATAACTTACTTTTTGTGTTGTCTGCTGTCCTTCAGGCTCTTAGCTCAGAGCTGGCCAACGCACGAGATGAGACAAAGCGAACACAGAATGACATCATCCATGCGGAAAACGTGCGAGCAGGTCGGGACAAGTACAAGACCTTGCGGCAGATCCGGTCAGGCAACACCAAACAGCGTATTGATGAGTTTGAATGCATGTGATGCGTTTTGGCAAACAGAATTGCTGGAACCACTACAGGGGAATTAAACAGGGCCTTTTCCATTTCACTTCAAACCTGCTTTACACAAGATATCTTGTCTTCTACAAATAGGGATAATGCCAGACTATCAAAACAATCAAATATAATGTTATCGTGTTTGAATACCATTATGTGAGTAATGGGACTTGATGTAGGGTTCGTAAATTCCTCGTGTAAGGTTCGAAGTACATTCACAAAGCAAAGTATAAAATGCAGAATTAGTCATCCCAGTTATCGCTAAGTGAACAAGAATTCTAAACCTTTATATAGAGGTAACTTGTTAAATGCAGTCAAACTCAGGTGCAATTAAAATATGAAAATTACCTCATTCTTCAAGAAAAGCTTAAATCCAAATAATAATATGAAGACTCCCATTGGTAGTTTTGAACATTGTAATTTGTACAATAACAAAAATAATAGTCTAACAAAGAAGCAGGTTTGTTTGTTTTCTGGATGGCCCTCCACTGTTAGTAATTTCAGTATATAACATTTCAGCATCTTTAGTTTTATTCTATTATAAATTTTAAGCTTTTAAAAGTTCACCATTTAAGCAGGTGGAATCATTTCTTTAAGCACACTTTTTTTTTCTTTTTAAAGCCTTACAACAAAAATAATGTGCAGTAATGTTTGGCAAGTCTGTATTAGAATAACAAACAAAAATAAAAAGTCAAATTCTGGGAGGCTGCAGTTGGTTTTTTCCCTTTTTTGTAGTTGGATCCACATATCTAAATATTTCTTGTATTGAGTGCATTTATGAATAGGAGTAGCTGAAACTAAATAGGTTTTTATCTAACAAGTTAATGTTTAGTTTCTGTTTTTAGAAAGCCTTATTTGAAGGTTAGTGTATCAGGGATCTCAAACTCAGATCCTAACAACAGGCCTGCTGTTCAGTTGCAGAACATCATGATTGGGGTTGTGAATGGCCTACTCAACAACAATCAACAAAAAATAAATCCACTTTTTTGGATACAAGTCGGTTGAATTTATCCAAGCGTTTTATAATCATGCTGCATCTGAGATATTTATTCTGTCATTGTATCATTTTATTTCCAGACACACAATAAAATGCTAAATTAATTGAATACTGAAATAATTCACCATCAGCCCTAATTAAAATACATCAGATGACTTCTGCAGGATACCATTTTCACTAAATTGAGTTTGAGACCCCAGAATTACGGCAGATTTTTTGGTTATTGTGCTGATTCAATTAAGCCACAAAATGATTTATTACTACTGTAAAAGTTGCTGTGTAGCTTTTGTTAATTAAATTTTATTAAAGTTGGATGACTGTCATTTGGGTAAAAAGATGTTGATATTGCATTGTTCTTTGTAGCACAGACAGACTCTCAGTAAATTACAAGCTGGCTGCTTGATTTTTTTTTTTTTCCATTTAAATTGTTAAAATAAAGTTAAAAAAAAAATACAATATTTGCTGGTATTCCTTATTGGTAAAGTATATGCACATAGTATGTGCCGTTCTGGTTAACTGATGACACTGAATAGTATTTGTTTTGTCGCTCTCTCTGGGTAAGTTGTACCTAACTGAGACATTTAAGAAATTTTATTCATTTCATGGACACCAGATACTCATTCTTGTCTAAATACCTTCATATGTATATATGGCTCTCCAGAATTTTGCCCTTTTTATTCCAATGATGAAAATTCATAAGACATGTCACAGTATAGGGGTTTAACAGGTAGTAAAATTATGCAAATTCACCAGTCATAATTACTTCGTTTTATCCAGTTCAGTTACCCAATGAATTTCCTCTTTGAGACTCCAAAAATGGAATAACGGCAGCAGGTTTTTATGAATAGAACTAAATGAATCAATATGAATTGAGATGTATTTTAATTGAGATATAGGACCCGTAAGTCATTGCAGTAATGCATGTAAGTAAGATCAGACTGATTGACTGATGGCTTTAAAAACATTCTGTCCTTCTAACTATCTGCTGAGAATGAGTCATGTTCATAGAGTTTCAGGGTCTTATCTGTTACTAAACATTCTAAACTGCTTAGACTTCTGGCATCTGTTAAAATGAAAACGAGGCACAATACATTTTATTTAATAAATGTTGTAATCGGTAATTATATATTATCAAATAGAATTGTGCAAATATTTACATTATTGTCATTATGTGAAATACATGGTAATATGTGTATGTTTTGATTGAGAAATGGGTGAATGTGTGCTGTAGCCACTCCAGCATTTGAAAACAAGGTCAATATGTCCTTGAACGGTTTTCTGGAATGGCTGATAGACCTTGGTCATGAGTGACTGATGTACAGCCATGACGGCACAGATCCATCATTGTAGAATGTTTTCAAAATAGCTAGTTCATTTTCGTTCTTAAGTTTAAGGAATTGTTTAAACAATGTTTAGGAAAGAGAGGTTTTTGTAAGATGGATTGTTAAAATTAGGTAGTGTTATATTTTATTACCAGTAGCTTTATTGAATTCAGATCATTGAGCTCAAAACTGGATGTCAAATTTGGCAGCAACTCTAGCTTTAACTCGATTTAAGTAGATCTACTTTCATATTGGCCTGGCAAAACGTAAGCCAGTTTTAGGACAACCTAACGAAAAGGATGAAGCATATGTTACCGATACAAATGATCAAATTTTTAATCTTTTTAATAAATGGTTAAATAAGTTAATGAAAATGAGAATGAAAAGCAGAAGTAGAAATAAAACTGGGGAAATTCTGCAAAATCGTTGAATCTAGTTTTGAAATCTTGAAATGAAACAAAAGCCTAGCAACAAGTGAGAAGCAAACATCAGCCCTTTGCAGCCCTGTATTTAACCACCAAGTCACTCGTAATGCTCAAAAATGAATTTAAAAGGTTGCCGAAGAATCGGTTTGGGTCTAAATCCTACCCTATGGATTCCTGTATTTAAATGTGAGTTAATTTAATTTCGTGTGTTTTGGCCCTGCCCATGGGCTGAGCTCTATTCAAGGACAATGGGGTCTGTCTGTAAATGCTCATGTAACAGCCAACCCTCATGCACACTTGAATAGCATGGCCAGTTTCGTGCGTTCCTGCTCCCCTATTGTGGGCCGCGTTTTGGGTGCACCTCTCAACTCAAGCTACAGAGTGCCACCATGCGTCTGGCATAAAGGATTCGGCCCGTGCTCAGTGCGCAGTGACAGCACTCAGGACACCAGGTAAAACGTTTTGGTAACTTAGGATAGACATGCACTTATTTCCTTTGAAAATCTGTATGACCAAATCTGTGATTTATTTATATATATATATATATATATATATATATATGTGTGTGTGTGTGTGTGTATATACAGACGCTCCTCTACTTACGAACTTTCAGACATATGAACAGGACGTAAGTCCAAATTGTGTTCATTGGGCTCCTGTTTCCTGTCCGCAACATCAATTTTTTTTCTGCACGCTATTTCTGCCTAGTACAACTTCTGGCCGCTACTCCTGCCACGCAGCAGCGTAGCGTGCGTACTCCCAGCATCCTAGTTCTTTGTACTTGCATTTACCCTTAAAATGATGTTGAATAACGACTTTTACTTTCATTTTAAGAACATTTTAAGTTATGGACGGCCGTTCGGAACATATTCGTAAGTAGAGGAGCGTCTGTATATATTTTAGTCAAAGAAGTCGAAGAACACATGCTGAACATCAATATATGAGTTATTATTCCAGCAAGTACAGTACATACTGAATTTAAATTTAAAGGGTAATTAGTACATTTTGGACATACTGTACATATGGCAAATTGGGCCGATTGTCTAATAATCCACATTTAATGTATGAACTTTACATTTACAACTATGACTGTATAGTTAAAGAATAGCTTGCACATATTAGTGTGCATATAATTGAAGTTTAACTTTGTATCTTTCATGTTGGGATGGTCATGACTTTCAGCAGCACAGGAGAAAAGGTTGTACTGCACATTGTTAATCAAGACGGCATGAAAACCACCACACAAGTCACAGAGGGTGAATCCCTGTTGGATGTTGTCGTCAATAAAAACCTGGACATCAGTGGCTTTGGTAAGGAAGTTGGGAATTAGCGCACAACTGTGTTCCACGCAATGTGCACAATATTTACTGGTACTCTGCATTTCCTGGCCCCATTATATTTGATATTGCATTATCTTATATGATTTTCTGTAGTAGCAATATGGATTTATGGGATTTTAGACAAATAAGAAACTACTTCAGCAGTGAGATTCATCTGAGTCATCGGTTGTATTTCATTTTATCAATGCCTTTCCTTTGCAGGGGCTTGTGAGGGAACATTAGCGTGCTCCACTTGCCACCTAATTTTCGATGAAAACATTTATAACAAACTGGGACCCATAATGGATGAGGAGATGGATATGCTTGATTTAGCTTACGGGCAAACTAAAACGTAAGCTCTACCTCAGAATGATTGAAACATCTCAATATATTGAGATTAATCTGCTGTATGTGTTGAAAAATTGCTGCTATATGCAAAGAGCCTTTGAATATGGATGCTATTTAATATATATGACATTGTGTAGTAGTCAGGTAATTCATATGATTGTGAGGCCATAATAATATGAAAGTGTTTTCTTTTATGGTAGATCCAGGCTGGGCTGCCAGGTGAACATACAGAAATGGATGGAAGGCATGACTGTGCATGTGCCCCAGGAGATCAAAGACAGAAGAAATGAGTAGTCACCAGTGATTATCCACTAAAGAACATTTTCAAACAAAATGTTATCAGCATCAGCATGAACAACAATTAGGTTATGTTATAGAGCAAAATGCTAATAATATACAGTACAGTGAGTGGTCACTTTAGAATTAGAAGATCAGTGGTCATTAACACACCACAACACAGCGCGCAACAACAAAATGTGTCCTCTGCATTTAACCCATATGTGACATCGTGACATAGCAGGGGGCAGCTAATTCAGCGCCTGAGGAGCAGTGCTTGGGGACGGTACCTTGCTCAGGGTACCTCAGTGGTGATTTGAACCTGCAATCTTTTGATTACAAGCGCGCTTTCCTAACCATCAAGCCACTACTGCCACAAGCCACTTACTGTACTATATACACTTAATCAGTACTGGGTAGGACATACTTTTGCCTCCAGAAACTGTTTCAAGGGGAGACGAATTGTGAGTTCTGAGAAGCCTATCTACAGACCACTTTTATAATGAGCTGTTAATTTTGAATGCATGGCCTTCCTGTCAACTTTAATGACTCTGACCATTTGTCTCTGACTGCTCTCATTAACGCCATGTTAACAGGGTGTTTTTTGGCTACAAAAAATGCCATTGAAAGCGTTGTTTTGTTCATTAGGCCATTCTTTCTAAACTGTATTGCATGAAAATCCTAGATGCTAGAACCGCCACTTCTGACACCAGCAATCACACCACATTCAGAATCATTTAGGTGGCAGATTTTAGCCATTCTAATGTTTATTCAAATGATAGCTAAACTTTTTCACCTTGTCTGTGTGGTGCAAGTATTCAGTCACATAATTTGCTATTTGTAGTTTCACACTGTTCACGTCAACAGTCGTGTGCCTAATAAACTGGCAACAGAGTATATGTTTAAAAGTTAGGAATATTATTGATATATACTGTAGTACAGTATACAGCATAAATGAGTACACCATATCTGAAAGCTAAATAAGCTTATAAAATTAACAAGTTTTTACAAATTATAAATGTATTTATTTCGCAATATGATAAATGGTTATGTTGCAAAAATGAGTCTAGTCACCAAGAAAATTACACTGTAAAATTCAGAAATTTGTCTGTTGAGGCTAATTACGGGTAATTTGTCAAGCGATCAGGCTCTCTCAAAAGTCGACAAAAGTACTAGAAAACTGGAAAATCATTGATTTCAAGCCAAAACACAGTAGCACAAGTTTCAAGTTGAAAGTTTAGAACTTCAGACATAGTTATGCTGAGTACGGTGTGCAGTGGAATGCACGGATTCCTAGGTTCAGACTACTGGAGAAAAGGCGGCTTAACTTTGAGAGACAAGACAGAGACAAGACATCATGTACTACAACATTAGACACTGAATAAAATCAAAATATCTATGGTGTGCAAAATTGGCAGTGCGTGGAGGTAGTGCAAGAGTCCATAAATAAATATGTATATGTGTATTTATATATCTAAATGTGCAAGTTAAGTAGGCTGTTGCGTACGTTGGTGTGCGGGTTCTAAACACTGTCCTCATTTAGGCCATTTCTGCACTGCCAGTCGAAAGAAGTTCTTCCTCAGCCTTCCTGAGCTGGCTTTCAGGCCGACCTCAGCAGATTGTTGGGTTGCTGGGATCCTTAATAATCTTTGTAGTCCTGGACCTGCATCATCTGGTGTAAATGTTCTAGAGGTTGAGAAGGGCAGATCTGATCACGGCTGACTGCACAGCTCTCTGCCGAGTCTTGCGATCCTGCTGTGTGCTGTTCCCGAACCAGGCAGTGATGTTCCCTGTCAGGACGCTTTTCATGATGGGTCTGTAGAAATTCTTTAGTCGGCCTGAAGTCCCTGAGATGCCTAAGGTACTACAGGCATTGAGGAGCCTTCCTAACTAAGGAGTCAGTGTGCAGGGACCAGGTCAGGTCCTTGGTTATGTAAATATCAAGGTATGTGAAGCTGCAACACTCGCCACTAAAGCCCCATCAAAACTGATGTGGTGGTAGGTTCCTCTGCTGCATCCTGAAGCACCCTGAAACAATCAGGTCACCACTGCAAGCAGACACTATGTTTTTGCTGGAAAAAGTACAGAAAATTTGCAAAGCATGTGCCCCAAAACTGGCTGTGGAAAGCTAAACCGGAATAATTATTTCATCTCGTAGAATAAGACACATCTTGCACAGCAATATAATACATTTTTGTGGACTCTTCTGGGAGCCAATGCTGGAGTCAAAGCACAAGAATACCCATATACCAAAGGTACATTAGCAAAGGGGAAATCTTTCGTGAATCTCTCATCTGGCTGATTGAGACCAAATCATCTTTTGTGGATCTGATGGTGCCCAAATGATATTGTGTCTCTCAGGGGAAGAGTACAGCAACAAGTGCATGGTTCCCACAGTGAAGCGTAGCAGGGTTCACGCTCTTACTGTATATGGGGATGTATGAAGGGTGAGAATCTGTTTCATTGATGGCATCATGAATTCACAGATGTACTGCAAGATTCTAATAGACACGATGCTACCTTTTATCTACATCACAAGTTGCTGGACACTTTGTCAACACAACAAGGTCCCCAGACATTCATTGCTCCATTCTTAAGCAAGTATGTCAACCAACAACCTGACTGAGCACCTTTGGGAAATTTTGATTACAGTAGATGTCACACAGCATTAATGCTCAATCATCAAGACACTGAAGGAGGTCATCCTGCAAGAGTGGTACAGGATAGACAGACAGTATGCTATGAATTGGTACAGACCTATAATAAGTAATGTTGGACATACAAAGTACTATAATATTAAATATTTGCAGTATTTAACCAATAGTGGATTTAACAACATACTAAAATACTGTCATTGCTGAGTACATACTTAATACAGTTGTTACCTTCCCATGAATTGTAATAATCATTATTATAGAATTCTGTTTTAGGAGCGGTTCAGTCATTTTTGATGCATACTGTAATAAAAAAAATCTAATGATAAAAAGCATATACAGTATGTCAGTTTTGATAAATGTCGAAATCCCAAGGCCAACAGCTGTCCAATAACTCTAATTACTGAGTTGTGTTAGTGTTTGCACCTACACAAATCTCCTCACATATTTATTAAAAACTGCCTGCAACTCTCTATAACTTCACATTTCAACTTTATTACTTTTCATAACTTTGAAACATTGATCATTTGTACCATGTTAGATAACATGGTTAAAAACAAAGGAGATGTTGAAATCTTGGCATGGTGCATTTAATGTCCACTGGGTGGTGATATATCACAGTACAAAATCTTAAAATTACCTTAAAATTATCACTATAATGTCAGGATTTGCAAACAGAAAAACATATTGTTAAATGAAATGCTAAAAATCTAAAAATAATATTTCTAGATTAATGTAATCTCTTTCTTGATCAGAGCTCGCTCTCTCCTCCCACCTCCTCCAGCTCCAGCTCTTCTGGGAGGATATCAAGGCGTTCCCAGGCCAACTGACAGATATAATCTTTCCAGCATCTGCAGTCTCATCCTTTCAATCACTACCCAGACCTCATGACGGTAGGAGTAGGACCGTAGATTGTCTGTTAAATCAATAGATTCGCCTTTCAACTCAGCTCACTCTTTACCACGACTGACCGGTGTATACAATGACCGTGCTCTTCAGTACCCTGACACAAACCTCTTCTGGGAGGCTAGGGAGTATGATCCCCTTGAAGTAGGAACTCTCCTGTCCCCTTTCTTAAAAATTGGGACCACCACCCCATTCTTCTATTTCAGAGGCACTGTCCGACTCCTCCCAATCACACCCTTCCAGAGGCTTGACACCTCTCACCCAGGGCAATTCCACAGTGGAATACAGCCCTGCCACTCTCCAGGAGTTCTTATGCTGTGCATTGAGGTGAGCCCCATAATATCAAGATGGTGTCTCTCTACCTCCTGCACTAACTCAGGTTCCTTTTCCACCTGCAAAGTTACATTCCATATTCCTAAAGCCAGTTTTGGTAACTGGGGATTGCCTGGCAGCCAATCCACATCACACAGGACCCTTATGGCCCACAGAAGAACAGTCCCTTGTAGCTTATTCAAGCTGTGCTGTTGCAGGTGCTTATCTTGTTAGCGCAATAACTCAATAAGTAGTTGAGGGATAAACACTGCAGACACATTGTATAGGTGAAGACATAACAGATCAAATTTTGAAACAAATCATAACAAAACAAAAGCAGTGGCACATATTGATAGCAATAAAAAGAACAATCTCAGACTTGAGCTCATTAGAGTGATAACTCATAAAGTATTTAATGGATAAATCCTACAAATATATTATATGACTGAAGATCTGGAACCCTAATCAAATTTTGAGACAAATCGCATCAAAATTGAAGCAACGCTGCTTAGTGGGAGCCAAGGAGAAAAGAGACTGCAGAAGACACTTGAACATGTGAAGATGATAACTAAAAAGTATTTCATGGATCTTGTTATTACTTTTTAAAAATATTAAATCGATAAAGATCAGGGGTCATCACCATAGCAAATTCTGACAGAGATTTTGATCAAAATGCTCATATATATTTTATTTTATCCATGTACAAGATATTTAAAAACATAGTCTACATTTTTTTTCTCAATCAAATCATTTTGACATGGTGGATGATCCTTGATGAAGATCTACATGCAATTTCATTTCAAGATAAATTGCACCAAAATCACGCAAGGTGACAGCAAAGGAAAGAAAGATCAGCTGTAGAAGACAAATTTCGTCATTAGGGGTTGGCTGCAGATGACAGCGGTTGGGTGCGTTTAGCCCAGGTTTTCATGCGGAAATGCATCTGTGTGCATCAACCTCGCATGTGCAAGATAATTGAATAGGTATTTCCAGTAGGTGGCAGAATGGAGTTTCACAGATCAGCATTCAACAAAAAAATGAATAGTTGTTGTTATTGTAGTTATGGTGAGCAACTGCATGAGGAGGATCAGAGATACCCGCATATCTAATTTTTATACTGTCCATATATTACATTGAGGTAATGTGATATGCCTTATTACCATAAGTAACACCCAAGTCTTGACTAATAATTTTAAAACTGTTCATAATTGTTTACCCTTTTCACTATACTGCTTGTATTTGTGCTTGTTGCAATACACCTGCTCTCTCCTGGTCTGGTGGAATATCACTGCCGTATTCATGCACCCACCACGACCATCTGCATCCACAGCCAAATGTAGTATGAATACAAGTTGCAGCATGGATGACTGTCTCTATTCTGAAAGTGCATGTGGAAAAGTGAAGTATGACCCAGGCTTTAGTGGTGTCACATGATAGCCATAGACACCGATTTGGTAAACCAGAATACATTGAGACAAATCACACAAAGCTGGGCTTTTTTTGGGGAGATGGGGAGAGTGTGTAAGGGGATTAAAGATTGAAGAGGTTGGTGGGTGTTGGAAAAAGTAGCAATTAAACAGGTGGAGGGAGTGATGAAATATATTGCTGTTCCGACAGCATATGGTTAATTTTTATTTTAACAGAAGTCCATAAAACTGTCACTGCTAAAAGTAGAAGGAATTGTATTAGCAACTTGGATTTATGAATTGACAGCCTCATTAGTGAGATTAGTTACTGTTCTGAAAAGGACGTTAGGAGTAAATGGCTGAACAAACAGAATGGAAATTGCTGTGTTTTTGCAGTATTTGGAATACATTTGTTTTTAAAAGAGTTATTTTGAAATATCATTAAGATCAATAAACTTTAAAGAAGTCATGCTATTGAGGTGCCATGTCACAATTTTTGTAGTTATTCAGGGTAGTAGTTGATATAATGTAAATAAAAGTGACCAGAACATATGCTTATCTCATTAATCATTAATATCAGTTTTGCATTGTACGTGTATTGCTGGAGTGCAAATAAATGTATTGTAACCTTGGATAAGGAAAATAATGTATTGTCCATCAGCTACAGGCATCCTTTAAAAAACTGAAATCTGAAAACAGTGTCTACAAAGCAGCTTATAGATTTGTATTCATTTATTCTGTTTTTGACTAAAGCACAAATGTAACAATGTTTACAAATGTTTTTCTAAAATTTAGCATATAATTTGTTGATTTTATTCTTTGGTTCTTGCTGTACTAGAGACAGTTTTGTAATGGGTTTAACAGAATCTTCATAACAAATGGAGAAAATTTTCAGTGTGAGTACATTTATTTTTGAATTATACAATTAATAACAGGACATTAGAGGAGCTTTGAACAGAGAGACAAGCTTCACAAAATTAAAAAGGAGTCACCTTGCAATGCATGGAGTCACCTTAAGTGCTTTGGTACATATGTTTTTTTTTGCACACATGCTTTTAAAATCACATATCGGGATGTCATTGCTGCAGCAAAAAATATGTGATATGCACTAAATAATTACAAATGAATCTTACTAATATTAATAATTATATTATGATTATATACTTTAAAATTAATAAAAAGATTGTGATTAGTGCTCTCTATCAGAGTCTTTATTTTGTATAAAAGTCTTTATTTTGTATAAAAAAATTGACATTATCCACATAATTCAGGCACTCCAAACATAAGAAGTAGAGTAATTGTATTGTCTTAAATAGTGTTAAGGCATTATTCTCTCTTCTTGTTTATGTCAAAATATTTTCCAGTGTCTGTTTAGTGGGTGCACTCATCTGTACGTTCCATACCATAAATCCTAATGTTCAATTTCTTTTTCTAAATGCTCAGTTGCAATTTACATTCTTATATATCTAAATATACATTTGTTCAATACTTACTGCTCATTGTCAAATTTAAAACATTTAATAGAAGAGGTTGTTTAGCATATAAATTATGTATACATGCATATTAATATTGCATACATTTGTTGGCATATATAAAATACAGAAAAAAATGTAATCACACTATATACTTGTTTCATGCACAATATTTTTTAAAAAAGAAATTTCTTTGAACAAAGCAGTATATACAAAGTAATTTGATTTCACAACAGTTTCAGGCTTTATTAATTAAAGAGAATTTAATACTACTGTATTTATCAAAATGTTAGTATCTTTGATATCACATTTCATTATTATTAAATTCTTTGTCATGTATTTGCAGTACAAAAATAAATAATTATATTTGTACAGCATACTTTTCCAAAAAAATAGAAGTTCTAGGAATGTCCAATTAGGGTCAAAGTCCTGCAGATTGCACATTTCATTTAATACACAAAATATGTATTTAGTTAAAACATTTTCCAATAATAAACCATATTTTTAAGTTCATTAAAGTAATTATGAGGTTTTAAAGTAATGTTTTAAAATAAAAATAATCACTCCCTCATTCCGACTAAACAGGCAATCCTTAATAGAACCTGTGATTCTGTGCTCTTAAAATGGTGGTTTTCAGAGGTGGAATTTCAGGTCCAGAAAGTACAAATCCAGACCGTGATTTAGCTTCAACCAACCAGTGGAGTACTCTGTAACTGTTACACAGTTACAGAGTACTCCACTGGTTGGTTGTAGCTAAATCATGGTCTGGATTTGTACTTTCTGGACCTGAAATTTCCACCTCTGGTGGTTTTTCGTCCCATTGCAGGTGGGTCGCAGTATGTGCAGACATTCAGTATTCTGCAATACCACTTTAATTGTTTTGCTTTTGATATGGCCAAAATGCAACTAACATTGTTGACATTCAGTGTACAGCACTGGAAAAAATTAAGAGACCACTCTATATTATTTCTGTAAAAATATGCTCAATTAAATCCTGGTTTAATTCTAGTTCTGCTGACAGAAGGCTACACTGCGAGGCAGGCTGCTTTCAGCCTCACTGTTTCTAAGACAGCAGTACTGAAGAATAAGGTGAAGCAGGAGACGTTGGGAATGACCAAAAACCAGCCAGGTAGAGGGTGGAAGCCACTTTCTAATCCCAGAGATGACCGTCAAGTTATCCGACAGTTTCTCATTAATCAGAGGATGACATCAAGTGACCTTTGAAAAGGAATGGGAAACGTTAAGTGGTGTGAAGTGCACTGCTAGGATAAGTTTGTATCAGGCTCCTACAAACAGGAAGACCTATAAAGCAAGGAAGGAGCCCTTCATCAGTGCGAAGTAGGAAAGAGCCAGAGTTGGAGTTCACAAAAATGTTTACACACAGGTGCATACCCAACATTATACACAGGTGCATACCCATGAATTGATAAATGAGAGAAACTGAAAATTTTGCTGTGGTGTCTTAATTTTTTCCAGAGCTGCATAGTGATGAGTTTTAAAACGAGCACTCCACAACTCTGCACACGGCTTGGACCAAAAACAAATGCCAAGAAAATTATCAAAAAGTCATACCACTGTGCTACCCATATATAGTACCTATTTTTCCACAATATTATATTCACAAAGTGCAGTTTATTCATGATAATTAATTGTCATGAAACTAATTTGATACTACCAAATCAATGTTGTTGTTAGAAATGTGTTATTACACTAAAAGTCTTCCCCATTGTTCAATTTTAAAACATCTTCATCAGCTGCGTCCAAAAGACTTTTACTTTGACATTCCAATTTACTTTTATGCAGTTCCTTTTCTGGCCCTTTAACATCCGACTGGCAGTTTTTATTGTCAGTGTGACTGAAGTACTCCTTGACGGTGCTTTTTACGGCTGCTGGAAGCCTTATTCTAATTGTGTGCTTTATTGTATGGCTAGCCTTAGTGAAGGTTCTAGATGGACCTGATATGGAAGTACAGCTCTCAGATGAGGTTCCTGGCAATGTACTATTTGTGTTGTTTGGTTTCTCAGGCTGCTTGGTTGAAACAGACTGTAGAATTAAAGGAGGTTGTTGGACATACAACACAGTCTGGGATTTCTGGTCCTCGACAGTCTGACTTGCCATTCCTTTTAAGTCTGGAGCGTCTGCGGTGGCATTAGACAATTTCACTGAAAATCTGTTTTCTTCAACCGCTTGAGAAGTTTGATTTTTCACTGATAGCTTGTTGGAAGTTATGTAGAGTGTGATTTTCGTTCGCTTCATGCTATCCACATTAAGATTTTCAGGCTTCGTGGACTGAATGTGTTTCATGCATGTTTCTTGACTCTGCACCTTTGAACCTTCTTGAGAAGCACCAGGTTCCTCATTCATATACATTTTTGTAGAAATCTCAGGCACCTGTAGCTGTGTTATCTGTAAATATCTGGAGTCCACCTCACCTCCATTAGTTTCATAGTTGAGATCCTGGCCAGTCTCATCTCTGTTAGCTTTCAGACTGTTATTTACAGATTGAGATTCCCTTTCAGTTGCCTTCACATTTTTAATATGCATTGTGTTGTTAGTTTCCTTTCCAGAGGGTTGTTTTTCTTCATCCTGCTCATCACACTTGGTATACCAGTCAAATGACAAGGTATGGTCTCTGGCCACTGGCCTTTTCAATGTCCAGTCCATGGGGAACTTTTTAGGAGGTTCAGGTGTTAGTGGTTGCCACCGTGCAGATGTCCCAAACATAAAATCTAGGGAGGAGACATCACTGGGTGTGAAAACAGTGTCTGAGCAATATGAGAAGGCACTATCTAAAGAGCTCAGAGAAGATGCTGATGGTGAGGTGGCTGTGGAAGACAGGCTGGAGAAACTTGACATATTGGGTAAGGTGAGTCTAAGCTGTTGGTCCTTAAACTTTGATGGAATCTGGGGTGATCTCCAAAGCATACACTTGGGCTGATTGCTCATTCTGGGACTTAAGTCATCAGTGGGTCCTGATGTCTCCTCTAGGTGCAGCTTGCTCATGTACTGTGAACAGTTTGCTTGGCTGCGCCTAAGAGTTGCATCATAGCTTGACTGGCGAATGACAGTAGCATGAGAGTGAAGAAGGTTCTGTGAGCTCTGGCAAACGCTGGGTTCAGATGAGCATCGACCACGAGATGACTGGATGCCCTGGCCTTCAATTGGAGAGCAGACATTGGAGCAAATAGACGTATCATCCAGATCCATACAGCAGACATTGTCCTCTGTCCAGTACTGAGATTTGAAAATGTCCATTTCATCCAGAAGACTCCACATCTTCTCCTCCTTCACAATGTCATTTTTCAATGGCAGGAACCATGAATCCTTATCAAAACTGTGAAGTCCTTTCAGTCTTTCCTGCTCCGAATCAAATTCATCTGAAGAGTAACGTTGTGGGGAATAATCACCTAGAAAGCAGAAAGAAATATACCATTACTGTAAGAAAAATGTTTACGTAGACCAATTAATATCAATGAATATAATAATTCAGTACATACCTAAAGCCTCCTCCAAATTTTCTTGACTTCCATGTATATTTGTGAACACAGATTCAATGTCATGGCCAAATATGGTGTTGGTATTCTCAATCAATAGTTGTACAAGGCTGGCAACCTAGGAAATAACATTAAGAAAAAATTCTCAGTTGTGACTATGATTCCATCTGAAATATAATTAGTGTTAAAAATTACTGAGGTAGATATATGTATATATGTAAGTTTTCCATTTTTCTTATGCCATTTGGTCCACTGGCCTGAAATGGAAAGTGTTAGAAAACGTAAATGAATTGTACAGAAAAGTGATAAATTAGTTACAATATATTTCCCTGAACTGTGAGAATGGCACTCTGAATTTGAAAATCTATTTTGCTTGTAACTCCATATACATTATGAATTAAAAAAAAACATTTTGCACAGTGCTTGCATACACATCTTATATCAATTTAATAATTCCCCAGCTGATACAAAAATTGTTTATTATCCAATTTTTTATTGTTTGCTAACAGAATTTTCTGCAATTGTTTTAAACTTATCAGATATAAATTCATTAGATAGAAACATGGATCTTTATAAGATCAAACAAGCAAAACAAATCCAATCTGCATATTTTATATACAGCAGTTGCAACAGAATGTAATTAATGATAACAAATGTTAGAAAACACTGTGATAAACACTGGTATTTGGCTGAAGTTTCATTTTGTATTGATGGCCTATTGAAAATGTTGATATTCAACATGGAGAATATAATGAATGTTGGCAGCCATGTTGTCATTACAGAATGCTGCTGCTAACTGCCAAGTCTCCCCAAATTACTTTCCTGGGACCAATTCCTGTTTTTCGTGTTTATTTACTCAGTTGATCCATTTTGTCAAAACACATAATATGAAAGCAATGGTGGGAGAAGTCATGCATCTATGAAGAACAAAAGAGAAACCATATTCTGGTGGAAGCATTTAAAATGGATTCAGCATAATATCCTTGACATGGACAGCCTGGTGTTCTGTGGCACCTTTTTCGTTGACTTATTTTCTTGCTCTGGATCTGCAGTCACAGGCAACCATAGCATGTTTGGGGCGATACAGAGTGCTAGATTACAAGCATTCATTTGATTCTCCTCTGCGTTCTCCTGAATGTGATAAAGGAGGCAAAAGAGATGCTGCAGAAGAAGGGTGTTGGCTTCAGGGAGCTGGTTCAGCAACCTGTTGAGCAAGAGGATGAAACATCGATGATTTCTTTTACAGCAGCTCTCCAGAGTGTGACACTATTCAAGGACAAAAGGCCATTTTTTTCCTCACCCTTTTATTGTCTTGATCTGTTCGTCATGACCATCAATGTCCAGAACTTCCATCCACTTTTCATACAACTCTGTGGAAAGAATGCTACCAGGCACATTGCGGAGAAAATCCTATAAATTCCAGAAATGATGATAATTAAGCTAGATTGTGCGAGCTATTTTACAGCAACAATCTTTTCATTACTTAAATCACAACCAAACAACAGAGGTGGGTCATTCAGGTGCAGAGAGTAAAAGTCCAGACCAAGACTTTGTTTCAACCAACCAGCTGAGCATAAAGAGTCACACTCATAGAGTATTCAACTGGTTGGTTGAAACAAAATCCCAGTCTGGACTTTTACTCTCTGGACCTGAATTTCCCAACTCTGCACCACATATTTCCCGTAAAAACTAAACTCACTGACTTATATGACAGAATGTAGAATTTTCTGAAAAGAAGCAAATGATTAAAAATAACAATTAGAGACAAGAAGAACCCCTGGATTGCTATATGCATATATGTGCTTGTAAATTTAAAATAAATATATGAATACACAGAGGTGGACGTACATTCTCCTTTTGATCATGGTGACAATAACGGCAGACTTTTGTAAAAGCTTACAGTGATAACAGATGCGACCACGAAAACAGACTCTGCCTCCAACTGTATCGCATTCCCAGAATTCAAACGCTCCTTTAGCTCTTTGCAAGTCTTCACATTGGCAGAACGTCTGAAAATTCCTTTTGTTCTTGGGCCCTCTTGGTAAAGGAGGATTAGCATGTCCTAAAAATGAAACATTTAAACAGAACAACATTAACCTGAATCTAGAACGGTGGGAATACTGATCTTAATACTGAATATTTCATGTAACACTATTCCACATATTTTCATTTAATATTTTCTGTTTGTCTAGGTAGGTGAGGTATACTTATTTCTTTGGAAAGGCACAGGAATTATTTTAAACTGTGCCTGATGAATATCTGAAGGATTTCATTACAAATTGTCAAGGTTTTAAAATATACATAGTACTACAACATAACTATGTTTACATAACTATAGCACGTTAACAGCATCTGAGGATTTCTGAGTAATTATCCATATCAGCCATTCAAAGTTTACTCTGAACCTTAAAAAAAAAGGTTTTCTCTGCACCTTATTGTGAAGTTGTGCTCTGTGAATTTCATGTGAGATTGCTGAATCTCACCTAAGTTTATCATGTCCATTTTTTGCCCAAAGACATTAATCGCCTAACATTTTCACCTTAAAGAGTTCACCTGTTTTCAGGAACACATCAGATTCCTAAGTAACGGGAAACCTGTATATTCAGAGAATCTTTAATGATTCTAATAACAGATATCTGAGTGATATGAATATATTTTACACCGTTTATTACGTTTATTATACAGTTGGAGGTGACGTCTCACCAGTATAGGTTTAGGAAGGTTTCCATTGTGACAGATGGATGATAACGAATGACCAAATAACTTTCTGGGTGCAGTTGATAAGTGAGATTCACCACTGCTCCAGCTGCTATTTCCTTTTCTCAAAGCCCAGTCGATGAGAGACTTTTTTCTTCCATTGTGTTTTTGAAAAATTTCTTTAAAAGACAAAGAATTTCCTGGACATTATTAAAGCCATAAAGGAAATGTAAGGATTGACATGGAACAACATAACCACACAATTTAATAAAGGACATATAGTACACACACCATACACTTTATTAGGAACACCTATACACCTGGTAATAGATGCAATTATTTAGTCAGTCAATCACATCGCAACAGTGCAGTGCATAAAATCATGCAGATACAGGTCAAAAGCTTCAGTTAATGTTCACATCAAACAGCAGAATGAGAAAAAATGTCATCTCAGTGATTGTGACCATGGCATGACTGTTGGTGCCGGACTGGCGGATTGGAGTATTTCTGTAACTGAACAGAAACCTTTAAGGGGAAAAGAAATGACTCTTAAGAACTTAAAAACCTGGTTGTCTATGTGGAGCATGCATACCCTTTTATAACTGAGGATGTGTTTGTAGTTAGAATGCACCTGCAATCAACTAAAATGACTTTGAATGACATATAAAGTTCAATTGCCCCTAAAGGATTTTCCTGATGTTGCCTTTGTTGCATCCTATTGCAAAGGCTATGGCCTGCAAAGAACTTTCAGAGCAGGAACAGGATCTTTGTCCTTTGTTGATTGGTCAGTTTGAAGATCAATGCTTTGGAAGGCCCAGATCTGAATCCAACTGGAAATCTGTTGGGTGACCTGAAGAGGGCTGTACACAGGAGATGCCCTCACAATCTGAGGAATCTAAAAAAAATTTTCAAGGAAGAGTGGGAAAGTATTGCCAAGTCAAGATGTGCTCAGCTGATCAAACGTTGCTTGGACAAAGTATTAGTTTAGGGTTGTGCACACTTATGCAACCGGATTCTTGTAAATAATTTTTTTTCACCTAAAAAGATTTCTATTTTCTCACACTGCTGAAGTGGAAAAGTACTCACATGATTTATTTTGGTTTCATTTTTTTACATCACAAAAAAACTGCCATTTCAACTGAAGTATATAGACTCTTTATATCCACCGCATAGTACTTTAGCGTGAAATTGACATAATTGCAGGAAAGGAAATTGTGACGATTATGTTCACGGGACTTAATGTACTGGCATGACAGGAAGTTGTTGCCCATCTGATTTCTAAACTAACTACGTGGCTGGAGGGAGGAAATGCAAACTCCACACACATACAGTACAGTAAGCAAGCCACAAAGTGAACCTAACCCTGGAAGTATGAAAACTGCAATGCTACCTAATAGACTATCAAGTCACTCTTGCAAACATATTACACATATATAATAATTTCCCATGTTTGTGAAAGAAAAATTAATCCAGTTTACAAATTAAATTAGACTGCGGTGACAAGTTACAAGAGATTAATGTTAGAAACATAATTGCAAATCAATTTTTTTTTTTGACAATAATACTCATGTACCTGGGGCACTGCTTTGGGCATGGTCATGCATGGATTTTCTCCATCTAAGGACGAACTGGACCTGTTGTTCCTTGGGCAGTTGCTCTATGATCACATCATAGGTTAGGATGCTGTCAGTTGAGTGAGGTTGATCCACATGGTCTCGTAAGCAGTTTGTGATTATGCTGAAGGGGTACTCATGACCTGAAAAATAGGACATTGGGTAGGCATGGCAGCAAAGTTAAATTCCTCTTATACTCTGACATCTGGAGATATACAGTATTATGAGAAATCATTTTACTCATTCCAAGTTCTCAAATTTTCAGAAACAGTGCTAAATACTGAGCCACAATGGTTTATATTCAGAAAATTCTAAACTGTACAAATTATAAATCTGGCATAATAAATAATTTCTATTCACTTAATGTTGGATACACAAGCATTAATGGTCAGACCTTTCTTGCTTATAAATATAATCTGTAAGATAATATGTATATTTTAATTATATACATAAAAACCCTTTAAAGTGCCATATATAAAACATAATATTTAATAATATTCTGAGGCATACCGCTAGCACTCAGCTATATCAGACATTCAGTTCAATTAGGCAAACATTATTTGGCCTTTAATTATTTTCAGCTCACTGAAAATTCACTTGTTTCATATTTGCCAACAGTTTATGATTTGATCCCTATGGAAGCATCTAATTGGTTCCTTATGTGCTACTTTGTGAGTGATGTGTTGGTGAGCACGGCTAGTCGCTGCCACTAAATCCTGCACATCAACACTGTTAAGCATAGAATACTGTAGTTACCAATTAGGCAATTGTGCTGGTCAAGAGGTTCCACTAGTCTTCACACCAAGGTGGAACTACAGGCTGAGGCCAGAAATTTAGCACAGACACTGAGGATTTGGCTAATTGAGTCACCTCCCCCCGACTTGCACATTAAAGCTGCGCTGCTGTTTATGGTTTCTGTACATCTGTGCATTTTCAGCAGGAGCCTCGATGGCAACACGTCTTCAGTCAGTGGCACGAAGCCAGCCGCCCAATGAAACTTTCCCTTTGTTCTTCTCCTTTGCTCTTGTGCGTCGGGAAAATTAGCGGGGCAACATCGCCTCGGAAAACTGTGTCAAGGACCTTGATACGTAAGACTGGGAAATGTGCACCACATTACCGGCCACCTCTGAAACGTTCCAGTTTCCAGGACGAACAAAGCACTTGTTATTTTCATGAGGCCTGGCAAAGGAATTTGGGTGGATGCTATGTCTAGAGACTCTAGACAGTTGTTCAGGCAGGATTCGGCACAGAAAGATTAGCGCTTCATGGGACACCGGAAGACATGCAGTGCATTTTTTGACCGTCACTTGTAGTACATCAAGACAGGTGGAATATTCTTGGTCTTTGCACCCTTCTCTGTTTGTCACAGTCTCGCAGCAGTGCAGTTACATGCAGCACAGGCAATGTGGTGTAGGATTGTGAGGACACACTGTTTCCTTTCAACCTATTTGTAATTGAAATTTGTAAAACAACCAGTAATCAACCAGCCTATTGTAATCAACCAGTCATTTAGCCTAACTGACTTGCCCGCTAGGCTGGTTGACAAGGCAGATATCACCTGTGTTGAATGTAGCCTAAACATAATATATTTGTATATTCTGTTATGTATATAATTGTGTTATTCACATTCATTTTAGATTTTAACACTAGATATATAATAAATGTTAAGTTTTATTTTGTTACATGTTATACTTGAAAAAAATGCACTCAGTTTGACCAGGGCGTAGTTGTAAAAGCTCTTAAAAGTGCTTAAGTCAATGGCGGAATGTGCAGAAGGGGTCATTTACATTGCCCAAAGTGCATTTCTGTCTTTGTGGCAAGTTAACTCAAAACTTTAGTTCAGGGATGGGCAATCATCTGCAAAGGGCCGGAGTGTATGCAGGTTTTAAGGATAACCTTTAGGTCAGCTGTTCAAACCCAGGTGTGAGGACTCTTCAGCCAATCAGTCTTCTAATTAGTAATCTAATTATGGAGTTGCAGCGAAAACCTGCATATAGCCCTTTGCGGATAAGATTGGCCACCTCTGCTTTAGTTAATGGTGGAATGCATGTAAGTCAAAAAAGCGCACATATGTGGGCCCAAACTGACATCAATACTGTATGTGAACTTCTTAAAGGGACAGCTCCTGCCCTGGTATAAATAGGAGAATTGTGCCATCTGAAATGCTTTTCATGCAGGACAATACATCATCACCTGGTGCCAAGACCACCATGGACTCCTCAGATGCTTTGGGCATAAAACGAAATGGGCTAAATAATTAGGAACTTTGTGTACATATTCTGTTGTATTTTCTCACCGATAAGTGGATATGGAGCTTCCTCTCTCCCAGAAATGACCCAGAGACAGTAGTCAACAGACCTGCCCTGTGGGGAAAGGAAATTGACATTTTCAAGAAGGGAGGCAACAGACACCAAATCATTAAAAACCAGCAAAACAAACAAACATATAAATAAATAAACAGGAAATTAGAATACTCTTTATCTGGTTTGTCCCAGGCAACACATTTATTATTATTATTATTATTATTATTATTATTATTATTATTATTATTATTATTATTATTATCCATCCATCCATCCATTTTCTGAAACCTCTTATCCTACTCAGGGTTGCAGGGGATCCAGAGCCGATTCCTGAGGCTGTTGGTGTAAGGCGGGGAACAACCCAGGGTGGGGCACCAACCCATCACAGGGCACAAGGCAGGGAACAAGCCAGGATGGGGCACCAACCCATTGCTGGGCACACTCACACATACCAATGAGCAATTTGGTAGCTCCAATTAGCCTCAGCATGTTTTTGGGCTGTGGGGGGAAACCAGAGTACCCAGAGGAAACTCCACGCTGACACGGAGAGAACATGCAAACTCCACACACATGGACCTGGGCACTGACCCCAGAGGTGTGAGGCAACAGTGCGTTTCACTGCACCACCATGCCGCCCCATCATCATCATCATAATCATCATCATCATCATCATCATCATCATCATCATCATTATTATTATTATTATTATTATTATTATTATTATTATTAT
>JAODLC010000042.1:1701461-1712433 GCA_026781145.1 Hippopotamyrus pictus | reverse complement strand
GGGGGGGGGCGGGGGGGTGGGGGGGGGGGGGGTTTGGGGTTATGGGAACTCAAGCCCTGGTCCCAGAGGTGGAAGACAACAATGCTAATCACCGTGCCGCCCAGCTAATTGGCTCCACTATCACCAATAAACGTCCGTTTTCTGCAGATCTCAAGATAATTATTCCATTATCCTGAGAAAATGGTATGAAAAATGATATTTCATGGCCTTTCTTGATATCCATAATTTAGTAACATCGTGTATTTAATTTATTGATGCTGAGAAGGAAATGGCCTCGATGTATAATACTGATAAAATGATCTGAGTCTTTTTGACATAGAAATGACCCATTTATTTTGGCTTCATTATAATAAACATAATGGAAGTTAGATCAGATGAACAGTCATGGCACCCAAATAATTCAATAAAAATAAATGATAAAAACTTTTCTGTGGGTATTGTAATGGTAATAACAGGAGTATTTATACTTCAAGTGTATGATTATGTAAGCGTACTCACGGTGGATGATTATATAAGAGACCTCACAGTGTATCATTACGTACGAGTACTCACAGTGAATGATTACGTAAGAATACTCACAGGAATTACGATTCCGTGTCGAGTGTGCGGCGCCATAGAAAGTAAATTAGGGGACAAATGGATTAATATGCGGAGTTTCATTCAGGGATAGCTAACCTGTTTTGAGTTCGTGGTTTGCTCAGCGCCTTTGTGATTGCGTAGGAGGCAGAGTGTCTGCACAGCATAGCTGTTTTCATTTTCTGAAAATAAACAGATTTAATGAATTTTCTCTGAAGCACAGCTAATGGTTTCAGTGTAAGCCAGTAATCATTGTTATCAGTCATTAGGCTTACAGGCAAATGCTGATTTCTTGTTACAGTAAAAAAAAAAAAAAAGACAAAATGCTGATTTTGATTAAATTCATACATTATGTTGCAATACATGAATACATTGCTGACTAAATCTCCAAAATGCGTCACTAAAAACTTGGTTCGTAATATTTGTTTTATTTTGAAATGATTTTAGGGTGAAAACCTGTGGGATCAAGGGCATCAATAGCCCTTTATTATTAACTATATTTGATTAAATGTTCAGCTTCTCTGGGTATGACTTTTCACATTATCCAAATAAGAAAAGATTATTCCCACACAACAACTATTCAGAGATTAACTACTTTACAGCATAGATGTGTCTATGCTCTCGTGAACAAAAATGAAAGATTAATACAAGCAGCCTCAGAGACTGATTTTATTTGCTTTTTAGGGAAAAACACTTAGCTAATAAATTATGGAAAGAACATGACGCAGCTACAAAGCATGAAATGTTTTCAAGACAAGATGAGTAAAGAATGAGAAAAAAAGCACAAAGAATCCTGATTAAAAATAAGAAAATATGATTAAAAATAAATATGTTAAGGAACAAGATTCTAACATTTACATGGTGGTTTATTAATGTTAGGTACAGAGTTGCTTTTTCCATCGATCCATCTTCCATCCACTTATGTGGAGGAGGGTCAGACTGGAGCTTATCTATGGCAGCACTGAAATGCCAGCGTGCCGTAGGGCACATACAGACTCCCACAGCCAGACACTATGGGCAGCACTGAAATGCCAGCGTGCAATAGGGCACATACAGACTCCCACAGTCAGACACTATGGGCAGCACTGAAATGCCAGCGTGCATTAGGGCACATACAGACTCCCACAGTCAGACACTATGGGCAGCACTGAAATGCCAGCGTGCAATAGGGCACATACAGATTCCCACAGCCAGACTCTATGGGCAGCACTGAAATGCCAGTGTGCTGTAGGCCACATACAGACTCCCACAGTCAGACACTATGGGCAGCACTGAAATGCCAGCGTGCCGTAGGCCACATACAGACTCCCACAGCCAGACACTATGGGAAATTCTGAAATGCTGACTAGCCTGAGTATATGTTTCTGATTGCAAAACGCAGGAAATGCTTAATTGGATTAGCATTTGTATACAGTTGAGGGTTATTAAAAACTCTTCCATCGCACTACATCAGGTTGGTTGGTTGGCATTTGATGACTTTGAGAATGTAATCTCATTATGTTCTGCTTTTATATCAAGTTGTTTATGGAGATCAATGACGAGTAACATCCCACACCCCAGGGGTCTTCAACCTGACATCATTCTGGTCCAGTAAAATACATTACAGCTAAATGTGTTATATTAGCAAATGTGTCCTGCTTCCACTGCCAGTCCATCACCACCACCACCCCCCCGATAAAGAAAAGTTTTACGGTCCATGAAATACAGTATTTGCACAACATCACCCAGTCTGTGGTCTTCAAAAAGCTAGGGTACCCTGCAACGTGCCTACATGCTTTTAGTTAAAAATATATCAAATATCTACAGTTATTTTCAGAAATTCCAACTGAATAATGTATATTTAGAGCAGTTATTGTGATGTTGAAATGTAGGAAGACCCCAGATCCTAGAAGACCATGCAGAGAAAACTGTCGATGATTCTGAACATTCTGAACATTGGTTCAATCTCCTGGGTTACTGAGAAACACGGTAACAGTCCTACTTCTGGCCAAATTGCAACTGTATTGTACTTTATAAAGCAGCAAGTGCATGAATGATTTCTAATTTACTCTATAGTCAGCAATTACATCAGGTTTGGCAATAATTCTGTTGAAGTAAGAAGGCTTTGTGTAAATGTAAGCCTTGTTAATATGACACTTATTGTCAACCAGTACTTCATGAAATCAGATAATTGCCACCAAAATTTTTCAGTATAGACAATTTATTAATTAACTAACCATCCATCCATCCAACCATTCATTCAGCATCCATCCATTCATAACTGCTCATCCAGTTCATGGTTGTTATGATGACCACTAACCATCAAGCTATTTTACACGCTTTCCAGACATATATGGTTATTTATAATTGCAGGCTATTATTTCTCATTTTTGTGGCTCTATTAACATTTTTTCATGTATATTTACATAAAGATGACTTTTGAAAATAAAAGCTCTTCATTGTTTTTTGTAATGAAGGTGTTCAATAGGAGCTGGAGCTGAATTCAGCTGAACTGATGTATAGCATGCTACTTTTATAATTACTAAATTAGTTTCAATACATGCTAAACACAACCTGGAGATAAGAAATCTTAAGGCAGTCCATAGTATAAAAGCTATTTAGAATAAGGAAAGATATATGAAGGCAATCAGCTTGTGATCGAACAGCTTTGTACATTTGCCCACATTCACATTATCTACTATAATTTGCATTGTCTGAGTCATTTTATGTCATTACCAGTCTATAACGCTTTAAATTATATAAAGTCATTAAGCCTATATGATTCATAGTAATTATCTGAAGGCAGCACAATCAGGCTATGCCGGATTATTCTGTGTTACTACAATCACGAGGTTATCCCACATCTGAGAAAAATAGTTTTTATTTTTGATGGTAAGGCCTGTCCTTTTCTTATTAGAAATAGATAAATATAGAACTAATAGAATATGTGAACAGTGTAATATCTATTAAGACTTTTAAAAATGCATTTGAAGATACAAATGAGAATTATTATAATTACTATTATTGTATTTTACTATAATAAGTGATGTCTGACACAAAATATTAGTAAAAAACACAACAAGTCTAGGAAACAGTATTAATGATAACTTCTGGAGTGTCTCTGAGAAAGAATATGAACTCCTTTGATTTGGGCAACATTTTTAAAAATAAGAACTCAGGTAAGGTGAAAAGAGATTCTCAAGACCTTTACGATTACAGGGAATTCAATGCAATTTCTTAGAATCTTATAGTAGCACTGCAATTTAATCTGAAACAAATCTAAGCCTATTGTTTATTGCTTGCTGGTATTTGGCTGGTGATCTTATAAACTTGCCTTCTCTTTCTCCTGCAGCCCAGATTTCACCTCAGTGCCATCTCCTCTCAAGCTGGAGGTACTTTTCTGTTGAAGGGTCATCTTAAACCCAGATGAAGAATCCAAAACCATTTGGCATTTCGCCTTAAAAAATGTGGTGAACAAAGATGAAGAGAAAAAAAGAAAAGCTTCTCATTTTCATCTAAAACACAAAAAAGGTCACCAGCAGTTATTCTCCCAAATAAAAATGACGAAATAGTAAAATAATGTAAAAGTAGTATATTCTTTAGTTCCGATAGTCCCAGTGTGCGTAGAAAACTTAACATCCAGCCAAGCCTTGCTTTGGTTGCTGCCTCAGCCCAGAGCTTTGCAGGGGACTGCTCCGAGTTCCAAACTCATTGCCTAAATAAGGACATACCAGTCGTTTGTTTGCCCACTGGAGTCTCCTGTGCCTTTCAACAAAGGGAGACTCAAATTACAGTATATTATGATGCTCCAATATCCTGCAGTCTCAGTCACTCACTCCACCATACTGGAGGGCATCTATAATATATCAGTCATACATATACAAGTTAGAATATTCCAGATAAACTACTATGCAATTCAAGAAAAATCTTGGCTAAATATATATTGCTGTTATAAAGCCAAGATTTTTCTTGAATTGCATAGTAGTTTATCTGGAATATTATAACTTTAAAGCATTTAAAGGTACATCCATTTTTAGTAATTCACAATGCATAATATCGGTGTATGATATTGATGTTTGAACAAAATATTGTAATTCATAGCAGAACTAAAAAAAACTAGTCGGTTTATAGTGCAAAACAGGAGCAGATATTATCTAAGCGACTTCAAAACAACCAGACTAAATAAACAACACAACGATAGCATGAAGGCACTATCACCATATTAGACAGAAAGTACACCTTCAGAAGGACTTAAACGTTCAACTTTTCTTCTGTCGGGAAATAAATTCCTTGTTGCTTGGGTGTTTTGACCGTGACCAGGAGCAGACGGCTGTGCATGTGACGTCATCCAAAGGAGACTCAGAGTGAGTGCAGCTGTTTCCTAATTCGGTCATTACCTCTATAGGTATAACAAGCAGCGTGTCTTAATGAAACAGCCTGGTCAGCTTGTGCAGGGGTTCAGCAAAAAGGTCCTCTATGTTTGCACGAACACTAAGTAAAGACGTGGACGAATTTGTTGGTACCCTTCCACAAAAAAAAAAAAAACACTACCTCTGAAATAACTTAAGTTTAATGGCCTCCCTTATTCTTTATTCCATATTTAACAGAAATCAGACTTTGCTTTTGATTGATTCGGTTGAAAATTTTTATACAATTAAACAAAGGAAAATGGCACAGACAAAAGAAGATGGCACCCTTAATTTAACAAGCGATCTCTGTACTTCACAGTGAGACGTCCGCATTTGCCAACACGTAGTCTGGCGCACTCTCGCTGAGCAAACTGCTCAAGCTGCGTCAGGTTTGAAGGGTGGCGTCTCTGCAATTTTCAGATCTTTCCATGGATGTTTAAAAGTTCAATATGATTAAGATCTGGGCTTTTAGAGGGCCATTTAAGAATAGTCCAGTGTTTTTTTTTCCGCAGCCATTCCTGAGTGCTTTTAGCTGTATGTTTTGGGCCATTATCCTGTTGGAGGACCCATGACCTACAACTGCGGCTGGGCTTTCTGACACTGGGCTCCAGGAAGCCTTGGAAGTCTGGAGGCTTCACTGTGCCCTGCACAGATTCGAGGATCTCTGTGCCAGATGTGGCAAAGCAGCCCCAAAACAAAACCAACCCCCCCCATGTTTCACAGTAGGTATGGTGCCCCCCCCCTCCATGTTTCACAGTAGGTATGGTGCCCTCTCCATTTTTCACAGTAGGTATGGTGCCCCCTCCCTGTTTCACAGTAGGTGTGGTGTTCTTTTCTTTTAGAGTTTTCCTTCTGTAAACACAGAGCTGGTGTCACTGGGCAAAAAGGTCCGGTTTTGTCTCATCAGTCCAAAGAACATTCACCCAGAAACTTTGGGGCTTGTCAACATGCATTTTGGTGAATTCCACTCTGGCTTTTTTATGTTTTTCTGTCAGTAGTGGAGCCCTCCTGGGTCTTCTTCCATGGAGTCCATTATTGTTCAAACTGCGATGGAGGGTGCGATCAGAAAGGGATGCACCTTGACCTTGGAGCTCAGCTTGAATGGTCTTGGATGGTTTCCTTGGCTCTTTTTCTACCCTTTGATCAAGCTAGTGTTGCACTTCCTCTTGCGTCCACATCCTGGGAGGTTGGCTACAGTCCCATGAACCTTGTACTTTTTAATAATATTGGCAGCTGTGGTCACAGGAACATGAAGCTGCTTGGAGATGGTCTTACAGCCTTTACCTTTAACATGATTATCCCTAATCTTTTTTCTGAGCTTCTCAGACAGCTCTCTCCTTTGCTTGCTCTGGTCCATGTTCAGTGTGGTGCACACAATGATACCAAATCACACAGCAGCATGTTCTGTCCCTTTAAATAGGCTGATTGGCTGATGAAAAGCTTAAAGTCACCTGTGATCCTAATTAAAATTAAAGACTTAGTTTGAAACATGACTATAATGCAAGGATAAATAGTCTCTTTAGGAGTACCAACAAATCTGTCCATACCATTTTAGCATATCTTTGTAAAATAAACAACAAATAATTTCTTTTCACAATTTTATTGGTTTACTCTGTCACATACTAAATGCATGCAAGTAGCTATACATTAGACAATTGCTTTTAATTGAATCACTTTTCAGGAGAAATGAAGTATTGTTTCAATGAGCTGTAAGGATACCAACAAATTTGTTCATGTCTGTAACACTAGCTTATTTGTTTCTATAAGGCATGTCTGTGGAACATGTAATTATCTTCAATTTAACCTTTAATTTTAAGGTGGGGTTGGGCGTCCAAGCTGGCCCACACCCACCCCAACCCACTAACGTTGGCAAGTAAAACATCTTCAGTTTGTATCCCAGTATAATTCCAGAGCTATTTTGTTATTTTCTTGTCAGTTTTTCTGCTGTGGGACACATGTGGTTGTTCTGCTGCTAGTCATATGTTTCAATCAGTTAGGTAACTGTCTAGCTAACTAGCTACCAAACTATAATTAGGTGAAGAATTTCTTGCTGATAGTAAAGCCTCCGTGAAATCATCAAGACTCACTTTGTGCATCACCAAATATTATTGTGCCTGTTCAAATGCCTGTTCAGCATACTTCATATGGGTTTCCAACTTCAAGGATGCAAGTTATTAGCTAGCGTGCAACGCCCCTGTGGAACCATCCATTAAATGATACCCTTACACATACATCAAGTGGCATAAAGTGCTTTTTGAATGAATGTCATGATTGACAGGCCTGTGGAAGGCCAGGCTAGATGTCGGACAGCGACGTCCCTCAGGTCAGAGTGAGACATAGGTGGCATTTAAAGACAAACAGAATACCGGTCGTGAGTGTGGTTTCTGGTGAGCAAAAAATGATTTTAATAAGGCTATGTTCAGCTGCAACTTTTATTTGTTTCCAAGTTTTAAAAAATCCTTTGCATTTTGCAGGTGACATTCCCTCCTTTTGCCCCTTTAGTTGTCCCTTACTCACCCTTCTACTTTGTCTTTAGTAGATCGTTAGTAGCTAATTGGTTTCCTCTTGGTTTTATTTCTTTCTGTATATTTCTTTGTTCCATATTTTTGGTTCAATTGTCATTGTGTTTTAAGGTGTTCTTGTAGTATTTGTCTTGGATTTTACTGTTATATTTTGTTGCGTCTTTAAAGTAAATTTTACCTGTGTCTCAGTTTCAGGTTGACTGGTGGATGTGGGACACATGTGGTTGTTCTGCTGCTAGTCATATGTTTCAATCAGTTAGGTAACTGTCTAGCTAACTAGCTACCAAACTATAATTAGGTGAAGAATTTCTTGCTGATAGTAAAGCCTCCGTGAAATCATCAAGACTCACTTTGTGCATCACCAAGGTGTGGGCAGAATGCATTGCATGGGACTTCTAGCCCCTGATCACCTGTGCTGTGTGTGTGTGTGTGTGTGGTGGGGTATGTATAATATTGTAGGGACCAAATGTCCCAACAGTATGGTTAAAAACCTGTTATTTTGGCCTTGCAGGGACATTTTTTTTCGGTCCCCACAAAAATCTGTGAATGCAAATCAAAAAACTAAAAATGCCAAAAGTCTTGCATTTTGTATGGTTACTTCTGGTTAAGGTTAGGGCTGGATAGGGGTTAAGGTTGTCATTGTTGGGATTAGGGTTATGCCCATAGGAATAAATGGAGAATCCCAACAAAGAGAGAGATGCTTAATCTGTGTGTGTGAGCTCCTGCGTGATCAACACTGAAAAGTTCACTTAGATGCAATTCGTATCTCCCTTGTGTGTGGGTATATAGGCAAGTGGTTTCACCCAAAGTGAGTAAGTGGTGGGTTTGGTCACATGACCCAGGTCTGGAACTGGCCTCCTTCCCTCATAGGACCTTGTTGGATTTAGTTTGCAACATGGTCATTTTAAATGTAAAGGTTTGGGGGCAGGGGTAAATCGGGAGGGATAAATTAAGCCAAATTAAATATGGGGGGAAACATTTCACCCCCCCCAACACCTTCTTGGATTCAGTTTTCTATGTGGCGATTTAAAACGTCATTGTGTGTGTGTGTCTGTGTGTGTGTGTGTGTGTGTAATTTGGTTTATATTACATTGTGGGGACCAAATGGCCCCCACAATGTAATAAAAATCTCTTTTTTTGATGTTGTTGGGACCATTTTAGTAGGTCTGTGAGAAGAAACTGAACTGTCAAGCAATTCATGCTGCTTTGTTCACTGTACTGCAGACCAGAAATGTCATCCAGTGCGTGCTGCTCACTGGCCTCATGCTGGTGAAAACGTTGCTATGAACATTCCTTTCTGGCGTGCTTCATTTCAGCTGTCAAAGAAGTGATCAGCCAAGAGCAGTTTCATTTAGGAGTGAGTGTTCCGTGAATGTTTAAAGGCAGTCTGGGAAGTCAGAGTGGTTCTGGGAACATGCTACTGAAGGAGGGCAGTGTTCCCTCCACAAGTCTTTGCTTCCTCTATTAGGTCAACAAGAAAGGCTCATGTTAACAACTGACTCACATTTAGTGTGAGCCTGTGTATGGGAATCTGTTAACTGCTAAGCAAGAAAAGGTAGAACTTGGAAAAGATGCTGTGGGAATGACAACGATGTTCTCCTCATCACCCCCCCCTCCCCCCAATCCTTACTCCTCCCACACCCCCAACCTCTACAATTTCTAGAATTACTGGAAAGGTCGACTGGAAATGTGAAAGCCAATCAATGTGTTTTTCTACTGTCAAAATTAGAACATTTTACTAAAGGCTCAATTTTACTAATGGCCAATTTGCAAAATATTTCCCCACCAATTAGTTAACTGTATTTTCAAGAGGTATCTGGTGTGAATCAGACGAGGGCTGAAACGAGAGGTAAGACAAATGAGCGACAGGAGAATGGGCGGTGCAGGGATGCAGGGCATGACACATATATATTAACATGTTTAAATAAAACATCAAAATGCATTAATGTAGAAGGCAATTAGGCTGGCGAAGCCTTTTTTGTGATCACACAAAAATGATCAACACTCTCCTGACATCTCTGGACTAATAGGAAAATAGTCACCAATAGTTTACCAGAGCTGTGGTGTAAATTTAGCGGTACAATTCAAATTGTTGAATTTGTGTCCTGATTACTTAATTCAGAATTTCAATGTGAGTTTTCGTATTCGGTATGTGTGAAAATTTGCAGCACAGGATCATGGCACTGACCACAGGCAGGTCTGAGACTCCTCTTCATGGTGAGTCATTTCCAAATTCCAGCAGCAGTTACCACTCACTCAGAATGCTCATTACCTCTCAGTGATATAAAGAACAGGTTTGGAATACAAAACTCTATTGTATAACAAGTGTGGAAACGCAAGGGGGTTGTCATAATGTTAACTCCTACTGGCTATTTTGAACTATGGCAACCAAAGAAGGTAAGCAGTGAAAGCAGTGAAAGGATCGACAGCCTGAAGGAGCATCTGACCTAGGGGTGGTAAGATTCACTGGCATAAAGTTTCACCAAGCGATTGCCCCACAAAAAAGTGCACCAGACACTATTTATGATGAGCTCGGGATGCATTGTTTCTCATATCTTTGCATTGGTAAAATCCGATTTATTTTATGTACAGTTATTTGTAAATGTTTGATTTGCTGTCTGCTTAACAATAACAAAAGAAATAAAATCACACTATGTGTACCATATTGAATTGCATAGCATCATATTCTTTTGCATCACATGCCGTGCTCTGGAGACCTCGCTGACAGAGGACCTCCGCGAGCGGCGGGAGGAGATGGCCGGCTTGGCACGGCTGCGTGAGGCTACCCGAGGTGTGGTGCAGGAGAGGATGTGTGGGACCACTCGACCTGGCAAGCAGGAGGCCCCGCAGTAGAACCAGCCTGACGGCCAACAACAGCCACCCCCAAGGACGCGGAAGAAGGGCCGAGGCCCCCAACTGTGTCGTCCGCTGGCTGTCTCTAAAGAGGGGGGCCTGGCTGTGGGAGTCTCTCGGTGGGGTGTTTCCTGCTCAGGAGGACCCTCTGGAAGGGGTATCAGGTCCCCATAAGGTGGGCAAGAAGAAGGGTCGGTGGCCAGGGGGGTCAGTCACCCCAGCGCCTGCCAGCCGATATGCCCCGCCAGTGCCCATGAGCATTGGGAGCTGATGGCCCTCCATCAATGGAAGTGACACACCGGTGGCTTGCACTGACCCCTGGGACTTGCTTCAGAACTGAGGTGGGCTTTGAGGGGGGGCAGTGTAGCGCTGGCTGGGGTCAGCATATCCCTGCATGCTCAAGGCAATTGTATATAGCCATGTTATATTGTTGGTGTTTATGGTTGTATTTTCCGATTGTGGCGTGTATATTGCCCGTCTTATGTGAACCCTGTCCATAACTCTGTGTAAGTCTCCCACCATGTGTGTACTTTACAGTCCGGCATCTGACCTCCATGTGTTTCCCTATCACATTCGGTTCGGTGCTTGTTGGGTGCCTGTTACTCGTACAGTCCAGATTACAACTATTCTGCG
>JAODLC010000042.1:1688029-1701361 GCA_026781145.1 Hippopotamyrus pictus | reverse complement strand
GCAAGGTTGCATTTCCATGTTCTCCCTGGGTCATCCTGGGGTTTTTTCCATGTACTTTGCCCCCCCCCCCCCCAATCCAAAAACATAGTAAGGTTAATTAGAGTTACCAAAGTGCCCATACCTGTAGGTGTGAGTGAATGGATTTTGCGCTGCAATGGGTTGGTGCCCCATCATGGGCTGTTCCCTGCCTTGCACCCATAGCCTCTGGGATCGGCTCTGACCCCCTGCAACCCTGAGTAGGACAAGCAGTTACAGGAGATGGATGGATGGAGTTATGGTGCTCAGGTTAACCATTAGGTGGGGTAGTTGTACAATTATGGAAAATACAGTCATATATTGTTATTTTACATACATAACATAATAATCATTTTCAAACTACATTTAACACATCTCCAATATTCAAATATGTAGCATATCTGGCTATTGTAAATCATGACTGTACTTGTTTTATATTGTTTGATATTAATAAGAGCGAACAGTTCTTTGATGGTTATAATTTGTATATATACTGTTAATGATGTATAAACCAGGTGTCTTTTTCGAAATGTATAAGAGGGTTACATTAGTTTCTGTTTACTGTATGTTGTTGCATCCATATCGTACACAATCATCTAGATTTGTTAACAGATTCTTTTATCACCTTTTTTGTGTGATTATTATTAAAATATTAACACTAGGTGTCAGGGTCAGCTCCTGTCGTCTCACTCTGTGTCCCTTCCCTGTTTGGCCAGCAGGTGTTGCTGGTCATCCCGTTCTTTGTGTTTTGTCTTTGTTCTGCACTGTTACCTGTTTGGCCTCTTGGTTCAATGCATTGAGCATGTGGCTCTCTGTGAACCTCTTGTTCTGTGTTTGAATCCTACCTCCCCTGTTTTTGTATTTTGCTCCGTAGTCCGAAGTTTGTGTGGTGTGTATTTTGCTTACCTGTCCGGTTTTTGTTATTATTTAGTCTTTATTTATCCCCTTCACTTTTGACCCCTCGTGGTCCTTTTGGTTTTGTGTTTTTAGTGTTTTCCGTTTTATTTAATAAACCCCATTTGTGTTCTTGGAGCCGCAAGTGGGTCGTCCACCTCTTTTTGTGTCTTGGTCATGCTCTGTTCCCGTGCCCAAGCTGCCCGGAACCATGACACTAGGGGTATTTTACTATTTATTAGCGTCATAATTTTTAATGCGTGCAAATTTTATTGCATGGTGGTGCGAGACGTTTTCTCTTCTACACATATGTGAGACTGTTTTCCCTGCTTTGTGTCTTTCCTCTGGGTTGTCTGGGTACCTCCTGTGGTCCAAAGAAATATAGTTTGGCAAACTGGGTTCCTTAAGTTGCCGACTGTGAGAGGGACCAGGATGACCCCTGGATTGTTCCCCCATCTTGTCTCCTATGCTACCTCAGATTACCTGTAGGCTGAGTGTGACCGTGTACCGAATGAGTGGTTAGAAGACAAATCAATTGAACTTATGGAACAAATCTGTAGCCTGAAGAGGACAAATGCTTGAAAAATAAGTAGAAGGAATACCAAATAAATCCACTTATGTGAGCATGCAGGATCTGAATGGTGCATAAATTAACAGCAGCTTTGGAAACGTATTCTGTGAAGAACCTGGATCATATGTACTTATAATAAGGAGAAGTGAGGGGAGTCTTGTCAAGCACAAGCCCAGAGGAACCCCAGTGATGTCATGCAGACACTCTGCTTAACTATCAACACGCTTCCCTGGGAATCCCGGTGTGCAAAAACTGCCTGATCAGGGAAGCCCAATCCTTTCTGTGCCTTAACTCACCAGTGGATCTTGTTTCCCAGCTATGACTCAGAATCACTGTTGGCTTTTTTACTTCTGTACGTCTGTCACACCAGCCAGACATGAGAGCTTCTTAGTTTTCCTAGAGTTTGAGCATTTCCCTGGTGAAATCTACCCTGTCTCCCCAGTTTTTCTGATTCTGTTTCTGCCCTCAGGGTACGAGACCTGCCTAACCTGCCAACTGCCTGCACACGTTACTTGACCTTCGCCTGTCCACCCACCACTGTCTTTGCCTCCTGATTGTGATGCTGTTCGGATTTCTCTGGCATTGACCTGGACTGTCGACTCTGAGTTTGTCTTGCTCCTAATAAACCAGCTTTAGGAACAAGTGTCCTTCCTACCATACATTCCCCTCACAATCTATACTTTCTGGCAGTCAGACTTGATAGAATCTCTTTATACTGTACAATGCACAGCGCTTTATTATGGAAAATCTGTTACTTTAACAAATGGACATTTACAAATCATCATAACAAGCACGATACATTAGTTCAGTGCAGCATTTGTGCTTAAATTACTTCATCAAGCAGTCCTAACTGAATGAATGTTAAGCAGATGCCAGTGAGAAGCTGTAGGAAATATAGGAAGTGCAGAGAAAACCACATAATCACAAAAAAAAAGGCTCGAGCAGTATGAGGGTTAGTTCAGTACAAACACATAGTTTGCTGTATAATAAAAAAATCATAACTTTATTCATTACAAAAAATATAATATAACCAGTAGTTTTAAGCAAAACATTCATTTCAAGTAGTAATACATTTGCAACATTTTTACAGAATTAAGCAAGTGTCCCAAACCTTTCTGTGAGTGCAGTATATGTCATAGGCAAGTAAGATACAATAAGCAACACCTGAAGAATTCTTATGTATTTGTAAAACAGCAAACTATCATTATAGACTAAGGCCCAGGGCAGCATGGTGCTGCAGTGGTTAGCACTGTCACCTCACACCTCTAGTACCTGTGTTTGAGTCCCCACCAGTGCTCCATGCGTGTGGAGTTTGCATGTTCTCGTCGTGGGGTTTCCTCTGGGTACTCTGGTTTCCCCCCACAGCCCAAAGACATGCTGAGGGTACCTGGAGTTCCCAAATTGCCTATGCGTGAGTATGAGTGTACCCTGAGATGGGTTGGTGCCCCATCCTGGGTTGTTCCCCCGTCTTGCTCCCATTAGCCTCTGGGATAGGCTGTGGACCCCCCACCACCCTGAATAGGATAAGTGGTTACAGGAAATGGATGGACTGAGGCCCTTTGTAAGGCTTTTAGGATCACAATAGTGCCCAGCCCCTCCTGCATGTGCCCTCACAATAAAGTCTCTTCATTCTTCCAGTATCGTTTACCCAGTACAGGGTGGAACCTCTCAGGAAGTAAGGTCACACCCTCTATTGTGATCAATTTGCCATTGCCAATAAATTACTGTAATGTAACGGTTTATACAGTTCCTTATTCATTCATATTCAGTACATAATTAAGGTAAGCCTGGTCTCTCTCCCAAGAAACCAAGGGTAAGTGGTTTGGGATTCCCTTGGTGGAATGCCAGTTGAACACAGACCTCAAGCTCACATACTAAGCTCAGTTTTTAGCTGTTTTTGGAATGTGGTGGAATCCTGTAGCCTGATAGAAAGCCTTACAAACGTGGTATAGAAATACAACACTGGTCCACAGCACTACGTGCTTTGGTCCTCTAATAATCCGAACAATTGGAGATGGGAAGGAAACACTGCTGGAGGTGTGAGACCACAGTGGTGCCCACTGCTTAACATTAATATCGTTTATATAATCTTTGCATATTAGTTATGTGCAAATAAATATAATCGGACATAAAGCCTATAAATACAACTGTTCCCTAACAATTTGCCTTTTCAAATGTTTTCATCAACATTTGGATTCTGGTATTCAGTTTGACGATTTTCTCATATTTTCACCTAACTTTTATCTCGCACCTCTGGGACCTTTTTTTTTTATTTTTATTTCATTTTTATCAGCACTATAGGTCATCCTGCATCATGCTCATGAATTTGCTTTTTCACAAGGATGACAAATACCACACCCAGTGTAAGGTGTTGTGTAAGGTACACATAACATAAAGACATCATTCAAAAGAATTTCAGGCAATCTTGCACACGAAAAACTCTTATACTTAGAAATGCTTCCATTAATTCCTTGCCGTAATTTGGCTAAGACGTTAAATGTTCCGAAACCTGAAGCTGCTGACAGGCAGAATGTTAACGGATTTTAAAATGTTTTCAGAAGATAGTTAGACTGCACTCTCTGTAGCAACTTAAATTCACTGGTGTTAATGCAGCGGTTAGTCACTTCCCTTTTGTAACAACCAACTTAACAGCCAAATGTTGAAATATATTGTGCAAAAAATACAGCAAGTTGCATGCATAACATACTAGAACATCATAAAACATATGGAGGACTAAATCACTATGGAGGACTTTCATAATTGTGTACCAGTGCTTTCCCTGGAAAACTCTCAAAAGCTGCTTTTGTGTTTATGTAAATTTTCTCGGGATTTTCTAGATTCCTCCAAAAGGACTGAGATATTTGCTTTGCTTGGACTGGTGTCTTCTAATTGCTGCAAACGTGAGTTTTGTTGCGTTCTCCTTGTTTGGCTTTGTTATGGACTGCCATCGTGCACAGATCCCTTCCTTGAGCTGCCCGTCACTTGCAAAAGGCGTAAGGAAACCAACGACACGCGCAGAGCTACTAATCACACTGCAGTTTATGGGGGGAAGTGCATTTCTCAACAGAGGAAAGAGCCAAGTATGTCTCTAACAACTTGCCCCTTTTAGGCAATGTAATAAAATGCCCTTAGCAATGTTAGTGTAATCAAATACAGAATTGCATTGTTGTCCCAGATTCCATTTATCTAAATAATATTTAGCCATTATTAGTTAAGCATAGTGTTGTGCTCACTCCTAAAATCAATTTGTGGATGTGTGCTTTACATTTTCAAAAATATCTATAAAATTGTAGCTTATTTATTTTTAAAATATGTGTTTGTCGTTTAGAACCGTGGTCCCCCGATGCCCTACGCAGCTCCATCTACCCACAAAATAAATTTTCTGATATGTTTCACCCTTTCCATCAAAACTTGAGGGTTACCCGTCGGGTACCCGTGGTTACCCAGACCCATGCAGGCCTCCCAGCCTGAGTACCCAGCGCCTGGTCAGAGGGCCTGCCCAGCCCATCTTTGCCACTGAGCCTGCCCCACCAGAGCCTGCACAGCGTTCGTGGGTCCTTGGCCCCGCTGGAGGGCTGGAGGATCGTCCATCCTTCATGCACATTCGTAATACTGATCAGATCAAAGCTCTGCACAGTCGCTTCAGCAATTGAAGCACAGAACAATGGCCATTCGGGCTCAGAGTTGAAGGTGTTGAGCTGAAGGTCTTCTGAGCCAAGGCCTCTACCAAATACTCCCTGCACACCCTAACTATACTATATGTCTTCACCCAGATGGCCAAGACATATGGTTGTAGATTTGATGATTTAACAACAAAATCAATCATCAATCCATGAACTAGGATGTTCTGGTGCTATATGCCCCCTTATGCTCAAACATGGTGTTTGTACAGACAAAATCCAGAAACAGAGCACCACTTGAGTTCAGATTGGGCAGGCAGTTCCTCTCAATCACACCCATACAGGATTCACTGTCATTGCCCATGTGAATGCTAAACTCCCCCCCAGCAGAACAATGGAGTCCCCGGGGGAGGGGGGCACCTTCCAGCAGCCTATCCTCGGTCAGTCTCTAATAAGGCTGCAAACTTTGAACTGATGTTTGGTGATAACAATCAGAGTAAGTCCCCTGACTCAAAGTTGAAGGGTGAACTGCGAGGTCTTACCACCGAAACGAGGGGGTATATTGCGCTTATGAGTATACCCACACCCACGCCTGCCCAACACCTCTCACTTCAGGCAACTCCAGAGTAGAATGGAATCCAGTCTCTCTCCAGGGACCTCATTTTTCATACTTTGCATAAATGTCATCATAAAACAATGTGCACAGACGAAAAGAAAAAAAATACACTGAAACAAAAAAATGTGGATTTATTATACCTGGTGTATGCGCTACCTGGTGTATGCGCTACCTTGTGTATGCGCTACCTGGTGTATGCACATATGTATTCAAGTTACATTTGATTGGAACCATCTTGTAAATGTGCATATACAGTATGCATGACCCTGAGATCCTGCCCAATTGCCACCTACAAATGAGATAAGCTGGATGCTCATACAATATTCAGATTAAGTCTTACTGGTTGTGAAGTCTGATGATAGCGACTGTAAATAAAAATCTTAGAGGAATTTTAAACAGTGCAAGGTAGAGAAATGATAAAATGTTTATAATAAAAATCTTTATAATAATATAATATAATAACATTTATCAAAGCAAAAAATGTATGGATGTACATTATTACACACACATCATGCATACATGTATAGGGGCAGCATGTGGCTCAGTGGGCTAAGCCTGTGTGCCTGTAATCAGAAGGTTGCCAGTTCAAACCCAGCCTCAGCATGTCTGGGCCTCCTTGAGCAAGGCCCTTAACCCCCAGCTGGGCACCGCTATGGGTGGCTGCCCTTCACAGACAGCTTACTCTACAAAGAGCAAGTTGAGGGTGGCATAAAGATAATTTCCCCACAGGGACAATAAAGTATCTATTATTTTATATATAGTACAGTCGTTCTTAGTTTCCTGCTAGTGTAGTAGAAGCTAAAACCCTGGGTTCCTTTAAATCAGGGCTAGATAAGATTTTAACAACTCTGAGCTATTAGTTAAGTTCTCCCCAAACAAGCTTGATGGGCTGAATGGCCTCCTCTCGTTTGTAAATTTCTTATGTTCTTATGTACACTATTTTGTGCTTTTGGATTAGCTGCAAAACTACATTTCATTGTCTGTGTACTTGGTGCAATGATAATAACGTTACATTTAAGGATAGACTCACACGTCTGGCCTGGTTGCCTTGTACTGTTCCTCTACGCGATTGTTCCCTTCCCCACTCTCCCGCTAGTCTGCACTTACATTGCATTTAACGTTCAGGGCCCAAGCACACTTTTGTCGCTATCGCTCAGCGCAATGAAGTTCACGATAAATGTCCTTATTTTTGGCTTAGGGACATTTTGGGTGTGATAACACACGACCTTCTTATAGATTTACTGAGTATGCAATGCAGCAATTTTCATTTAATCATGTTTCGAGCATAAGAAGATAGTTCAGTTTGGTATCAAATATCTTGGAGTTTTTGTGTGTTGCATCCAGTTGCTCCTGGATACTCTCATCAGTCCAAATTTTCAGGAAACACTGGACGTCTGCCACAAACTAAAGTGATCCCTTTGTCACCATGTACAGAGAACATGTGCACATGCGTTTGCCAATTGCATCGTTGACATCATGTCTGTGTTCCTTGTTCAGGGACAGTTAGCAATCACACTAGAGGTTCCGTGCCCAAGACCAACTACACCATACCCGGGTCCACCTTCAAGCAGGTCTGGGCCTGTTTCACTGTACCATCCCTGGACACGGTAC
The DNA here is from genome assembly GCA_026781145.1 of Hippopotamyrus pictus. Lineage (NCBI taxonomy): Eukaryota > Metazoa > Chordata > Actinopteri > Osteoglossiformes > Mormyridae > Hippopotamyrus > Hippopotamyrus pictus. The sequence continues at coordinate 1,694,034 of JAODLC010000042.1, read as the reverse complement.
AGAGCCAGTCAAACAAACTGAAATTTAGGTTAAATGTGCTTGGGCGCGGTATAGACCGCCTTGCGTGAGTACATGCTAGAAAAGTGTGCTGAGTGGCAACACATCGCCACCACAGTAAATTTCATCAGCACTACAAATCAACCCAAAAAAAAGTGCTCGTATCTGAAGATTGAGGGTAACGCCTTGCTGAGCACAGGGCCAGTGTGACTTCATTTATCGGGGACAAATCCACAATATTAGTTCTAAACCATTTCAGATCCATGTAACATGTGTATTTAGGGGGGCACGGGGGGGCATGCAAGTTGTCACAGGGGCACTGGCTCCGCTGGCCCCCCTAGAACTGCCCTTGCAAACCAAGGATTGGTCCGCCAAGGATCGTTCTGCTAAGGCCCCTGTCTTCGACTGCCACCCAATCCACAATGCACTGGACCCCCAAAGTTGCCCCCCCTGCAGGTGGTGGGCCCACAGGAGGTAAATGATAATCCTTAGTGAAAAGCCTCAGTGGCTGAATGAAGACAGTCATGTGACATGATTAGCATGATGGCTTAGAATGGACTTTTGTGTGGGAATTTTAGGAATTCCCATTTATAACAATACATTAGGACACAACGAATGAATGAGTAACCATGAATTAAGTCTCAAGAAGGACACCCCCAAATCTAAATAAATATAATGCATATATAAATACATTTTAGAATATATAGATATAAATGTAAATATAGGACAAAAGTACTACAGAGCAAATCTGAAGGTTCATGGAACAGATGGGCAGTTATAATCTGTAAGAACGTGTCATAATTGGTAGTAATTAGAATCTTTTTGGATTTAAAATACCATCTGTTTTTTTATATAAGTACAGTATCGTGACTGAATGGGTGACTGTCCTCCCAAATCTTATTTTTTCTCTGCACAAATCAAACAATCCCTCTTTCTGTTTAAGTAAAAACTTCAATTAATATAAGTTCTCAGTATATGATGGTTAACTCATAGCTCATGGTGTCTACACATGATTTAATTTGAATCCCAGTCAGATGGAAAGAACATTCATGTGGCATGTCCACCATGTCCCACCAGGGGGTGCAATTGCCTCTGCATACTTAAATTCTTGCCCATTGGTTATCTTAACTTTTAGTTACTCCAATGAATTCTACACACCCGAAGAAGTAGTATACTTAATTCAAAAAAGAAATATAATTTTACATATTGTAAGAATATAAGCCTACATTACATATGCCTGGATTCTCATTTGATTGCCTATAGAATATGTTTTTCAGAAGATGAGTTAAGATAAGGGTAAACTCAGAAGGTTCATTGAAAGTACTTCAATATATGTGCTAATAAAAAGGGGGAAGTTTTGTACCGTTGAAGGTTAACAGAATCTTCACACTCACACCCTCGTGAAATGACTTCTCATCTTATCAGCCTTCATGACACATCAGGACTTTGACACATAAGTAGCTCTCTGAACATTCTGACTCAACGTTGAGCATTCCATCCTATTTTTAGTTTTCATTTATTTTATGTCGCACTGTTGAAACTAGACATTTTTTTAAAGAAGTAACACGAAGGTTGGGGAAAACACTAATTTTCTGAGTACTTTGTAATTTTCTATGTATATTTCCTATGTACATTTCCTTGTTTGAACCACTTGCAAGTTAATTCGAGAGAAGGAACAATATGAAATTCAACTTAAGCAGGAACAGTTTTCTTCAAGTTGCATCAAAAGCACTTTTATATGTACATACTTATTGCTCTTTTATTGGAGTTATAGTGTATAAATAAGGTACATATTGGTATAATATACTGAGAATATATCATGATTTTCAGCATTGAAAATTTCATTATTGCATTTCTGGCATTAGCACTTTATAAAATACCTGGTAACGTTTTATACTAACTGCGCCTTCATCATGCCTTTATTAAGCATTCATAGAACATTCAGTGTACCTTCATAATGCATTTATAATGCACTCAAAGAACATGCATTAGGGGCATATAAGTATACCTCAACATGTCATAAAGCATTGCATTCATAATACAGTACTTAAGGCCAAGTTTTTAGTAATGTAAAAACACATTCATTATGCATCATAATGCATTTATTATGCATTATAAACATGGCTATAAATATTTATAAAAAGGCATAACACTTTATAGCTATGTTTTTATCATTACGACTACCTTATGAAGCTCTCATCCATTATGCACTATAGAATCCTTTATAATACATTACAAAGCATCCTTTCTCTTATACAGACCATTATAATGTATTATAAAGGTATCTATAGTGCATTATAGATGAGAGCTTCACAAAACCTTCACAATGCATAATACACATGGCTATAATGTGTTATGCCTTTTGGACTGTGGGGGGAAGCCAGAGTTGAACAAGACATGATAGCTGTACTATACATTAATAAGAAACATTATAATGGTATAATCATAGACTGTTTCTTACTGATGCATATTAAAGCTGTTATGGTATGTTAGGGTGTTATGGTTTGCTTATGCTGCTTATGAATGTGCTTTGAATGCATGATCATGATGCACTGAATTTTCTATGAATGCAAAAAGAATGCATTATGAAGGGGCAGTTAATGTAAAGCGTTACCAAATATATTTCTAGATTAAAAAGTGATTTAATTATCTTTTTTGTGCACAGAAGAAATTTTCACCCATCCATCTTCTAACAAAGTATCCAGTACATAGTTGGGGAGGGACTACAACCTATCCCATGCAGGACAGAGGACAACGAGAGAATCCAGGACAGTATACTAGGCCATTTAAGGGAACACACTCACTCCCTATAGCATTTTACAGATAGGACTGTAAAATGGACTATCCAGTGAAATGTCTTACACACACAGGAAGAGCAGGAAAATTCCACTCATACAGAGCAAGATTCAAACCTCCAGTGCTCGAAGCATGAGGCAGCAGGACTTACTTAGCTATTGTACCCTCATATGCACTTTGATCTCACTTTCCATTTTCCTTTACTATGCACAACACATGACTCAACACAAGACCTTTCAAGGGCACATAGCTTAAAAGATGAATGTAATAATGTAGTCATCAAGCACCTCTCTGCAGACACCAGTAAACCAGGCACACAATTTCAACTGATTGTGTTGTTTTTCAGTTTATGTGCATTACACGTATTTTCTCATAGTGAAATGCTTTCACAATAAAATGCTTGAAAGAAATGCAGGCTGAAATCCTGCAACATTTTGCAAAATACATTCAAATTGCTATCTGCAGTTTCACAAGCGTTACATTTTGTCACTTAGGTTCCAGATATTTCCTGCTAACTAACCTCACAGTTATCTTCCTCATTTAGAGCTTCCTCTTTGCAGTGCTGCCCTATTAATGATCGGATGCTCTGCCTTATATGCATTGTTGTCTGCTACGCCAAGAGAAGTTCTGTCTGAACTGAGAACACAAGCAAAGGGGCTTCTGGGAAACAACGCAACTGAAAAATCTTCCAATGACAGAGAAGCTCAAGTGAGGTAAGTCAGCAGCATGATCATTTAAGAAAATCATAATCATACCAAAATGACAGTAAAATTATACAGCGTTTGCATTGACAGTGCATAGTATGTTAGGTGAGAAATTACTCTTTAGCTCTTATGTTGTGATTATTTTAGTGAAAGTGAAAATGTAGATAATGGTTTCAATGTGCTGCTTGGAACCGAGAAGAACTGCACACGAAATAGACCACTTTCATTATGGTTAATAGCTCAAGGAAGAAGGAATTTTAATTATTTCAGTTTTCTTGTTTTACACTTTTATTTTTCTGCCTAAGAGTGCCTGCAGCACAATCCTCACAGTCACACTCTACTTTTTTTTAAGGTAACATGAAATTCATCGACTTAATCGCCATGTTGAAAAAAATGTCAAAAACCTTCTCAATAAATATCTGTGATGTATAATCACTTTAAAAAACCAAATTTGGAATTCACGACAGCTGTTTTATGTTTTCACTACAAGTGTAACAGACTGTTTATCTAAGGTAATGCACAAGCTAGAAATATTTAATACTGTATATGGTAATCAGTAAAAATATTAAATTGGTAATATCTTGATTTTTTTATTAAAAGCATTTTTTGTGTATTGTTTAATGTATAATTATTCATTTAATGTATACCTTTTGTCTTTCTATTGAACTAAAGAAACAGGCCTACATAAAAGTATTTTAATATTTTTTTGAATAATCGATTTGCCATTCTTTACCTTTCAGGGGTTCGAAACCCATCGGTACAGTCCATCCAAAAGGCCTCCCCACTTAGTGTATTTGACAAGCTGAGTTGGACACTCGGTATATCAGGGTGTCAGTTTGTCAAATACCCCAAGTGAGAGGTCACTTATCACCATGGTAACATCCCGAAGTTCCCAGAAAACCAGATTCAAAGTTATCGTCGGAGCCACAACCTGTAAGCTTGCAATTATCTCAGAGCACAGTTTGGAATCAGAGGTTTAATACCAATGCACTCTTTTCATTATGGAACATTCTCCAAGCTGCTTATGTTAAATCTGTATGCAGAGTGTAATATGTCAGAGTTTGTGATCATATTTAATACGTTTATACCAGAGGAATGATATTTCTTGTCATATATGTCAATATGAAACATTTGAATAAAATCTAAAATAAGTTTAATCGTGATTGTATGATATGCAAACTAAAATACTTTTTGAAAAGTAACATGTTTTAATTATTTTTTTCTATAATAAAATGCAATCTTGGCACGAAATGACACCAGGATAATTAGGTACATCATAGGGTTAATACAAATACTTCAAAATGGAGGGCTATCTGATGTTTTTGTGCCATAAGCCGTTTAAGGCTATCAATAATGGCATTTCTGGAGACTTCCCCTCGTATGCAGGCTTTGAGTAAGAGAGGATGTGTGTTATCTTGTGATCAGATGGCTATATATGGAACGTGTGTGCCATTGTAGGAGAGAACGTGGTCATAGAGACACTCACCACGGGAAACCAAAAGACATGACGGCCTTGGGTTACTCCTCCGTGTACCAGCCCCTACTGAAAACTTCAAATGAATCATAGTGAACTAGCCTTTCTGGTCCTATACGGTGTAGTACTTTTACTCATTGACTTTTGATACTGAAAAGGGGCATATATTATCCAGTGAGTAGAGTGAAAAAGTAATTATTTCTTGCCCTTATATTAAATACTTTAAGGTTTCACTCTCTCAACCTTGAATTATGTTTCTTTTGTCCATTCTTATTGCTCTGCAGTGGGACAGGATGCTATCGATTTTGTCCATGAAATATCCAAATTAATATTTCAGTTATTTCTTACTCTGTTAGTATATAATAAACTATTTATTAATCTTGATTCACAACGACTCCCTCTAGAAATCTCTGGCAAAAACATATATGAAATTTGTATATACAAGTGGTGCAATGGCGCAGTGTTCAGCCCTCTGGATCCAGGGTCCACGTCTCTGCTCGGTCCAAAAACATGCTAAGGTGAACTGAAATCCCCAAATTCCCCATAGGTGTGTGAGTGTGAGTGTGCCCTGCAACGGGTTGGCGCCCCATCCTGGGCTGTTCCCTGCCTCCTGACCCCCTGTGACCTGAGTAGGACAGGCCGTTACAGAAAATAGATGGAGGACTGCTGAGCACTTTGATAAAATGAACCATTGGACTGAAGTGGACCTCCACTTCATTGGTTATGATTTAACTTTTAAATGCATTAATTGTTAAATCTTGAACTGAAGGTGCAAGATAAAACATGCTTATCATTTATGCTAAATTGCAGTAATAGCTGAGGAATACATATATAGCCCCACGTAAGTGTAAGAATGTTAAAGCTCCTTCCAAACATGTTATTTCAAATAATCAACCAGTACCGCTGCATTTCTTCCATTTCTGTTTCAATAAGAATTAATCACTAATGCATTCCTCCTCACCAGATTTTCCAGTACAGGAAAATACTATAGGAGAAATGCTACCGTGAGGATTTGAATAATAGCGAGGCCTGGG
>JAODLC010000042.1:1672343-1687929 GCA_026781145.1 Hippopotamyrus pictus | reverse complement strand
GGGGGGGGGGGGGGGGGGGGGGGGGGGGGGGGGGGGGGGGGGGTTTGGGGGCTGTGTCTCGTCAATCACATTATTGATACCGTCCTGTTCTTAAGCTGTTTATTTTTTAGAGGAATGAGTTAGCCTATTTTTATTCAGGTGAATATTTCGCTTCAAATTTAATTTTAGGTCTTAAAAAATGACCGCGGTCGGGACCTCAGTGACCTCATAGCTGGCTACAGACCTGCCTGTAGTGCAGTTTTCTTTTCAGGGCAGGTATGACTTTGGCCTTAAGTGGGGGAGTCATGTTGCATGAGTAGGTGGAGTGAGTGTCCTTATGTGTCCACTTTGCTTGTTCTCCCCCCAACTTGTATGGGTTCCCTCTAGGTATTCTGGTATCCTGTGGGGCAAATATATTTTCCCAAAAAACAACAGAATGTGCAGAATTACAAAGTAAAATTAAATACTTTGGAATATTACAAAGAAATGAAAGGAAAAAGGCAGATGGGGCTATTTCCTTCCATTACACATGTACACCAGGGAAAAAGCACTAACAAGGATTTTCAACTACACTGCAATATACTTACAAAGGCAGCTGAGAGATGAGCTTATTCCTCTTCCTCTTCCTTCTCTTCGACGGTGGAGTTCATGGAGGGTCAGAATATCTTGGTGGCACATGCTGCCACCTGCTGTGCTTCAGTGGAATTACTCCAGTAACAAAGCCGATACATTCAAATCCGGAAATATAACATATAATACTGTGGCCTGTCGTGATTTTTTAATACTAAAATGAAAAATCCCTTTGGAACATCTCCAACAGTCCGCACAAGGCCCTCTAATAATCTGCTGGAATAATTTGCAAAAACACACATTTTTGAAATTGTGAATCACATAAAAGCATACTTGTTATCTTCCTAATTTTCCTTGATATAGTGGTCAAAAAGCAATTTCACTTTCCCTCCCTATAATACAAAAAATGGTTCCGCCTGTCACAGCATGGCAAAAGTGTAACATTTATCCAGCCCCTCCCTCCTCCAGTCAACTGTCAAAATGGTAAGTTGTCAAAAGTCAGGTGCTCAGAAAAGGAGAAAAAAGCGAAAGAGAAAATGATAGCAGGGGTGACTCAAATAATAATGGTCGGTTATATATATATATAATGTGTGTGGTAATTCTGCATAAGCCTATGTCTGGTCTGTTTAAGGTTCCAATATGTATTTTTCCCATCTGAATCTAATGTAGAGATCATTAAATAACCAGTTTGTTATAGACAACTTCAGACTCCCATTAGACAATAATACACATTAGAAATGCAGCAATGGTGCCAGTTGAGCTAACAGCAAAGACACTGCGACTGAAATCACAAATGAGAAATGGAGAGAAATCAAGCTTTCAGCTATGCGTTTGCTAGGCAAAGCACAGGATTTTCGTGGTGCACAGAGTAGCTAAATGACTTAGTTTACCAGCATGCAAGGAATTTTTGGGAGTAATGATACGGTTAGATGTTGTCAAAGAAATTGAGAAAATCCCATTATTTTACAACACTGTAATACAGTGTGTTATGACATGTCAGATCACGTAGAATCTGTCCGCAGCAAAAAAACAACAAAAAAAACATTTTTTCTCTCCAAATTGTTTCATCTGACAATACTGACCACTGGAAACTCATTGCTATTGAGAGATTTGTGGGAGATTGAAGGATATTTTAATATGTTGCAAAGCTTTATATATGTACTATGGGTGAAGAGAAATTCTGGGTCAGTATGTATAACTGATGAGAGAGAGATCTTGTGGCGTAGTGCTAAGACAACAATCTCTCCTTAAATGCTAGTAGAGATATAAGGAGGAGATTATTGTGGGCATGTGAAAAAGGAGGGACTCCTCAACTGGTACAGTAGTCTCAACAACATCTGTACTTCCTGAAAAAGCTAAAGATATTTGGTACCAGACAGAATCCTTAACAACTTATATAGGGGTACTATTGAAAGCATTCTACAGTAGATAGCACCATCACAGTATAGTTTGAAAACTGCTCTGCAGAGGACCGCAAAACCCCACATGTGATCAGAATTGCTCAAACCATCTGAGGAATAGCATTACCATCTCTGTAGAACATTTATCATACCTGGGTCACCAGGAGGGCCTATAGTATCATAAATGACCATAAGTGCCCATCCCCTGTACAACCGTTTCACACTCCCACAGTCAGGTAGATACTAAAGGAGTCTGAAATAAAGGAACACACTGACCACCCCCCCCCCAACATCCCTGAAACTATTGACACAATCTACAATCAACCCAAGAGTTGCTGGGCTCGCTCCTCCCCACAATAGACAATGTTGCACATAGACTTCTGCAAACTTTATACAGCATTCAAAGTACTTGCATTATATGTATATATTGCATTATATGTTTACTTGCACTGTTATGTATTGATTGTCATAATTGTTCTCTTATTTATTGTTTTTGAAGCACCTTAATTTGTACTTGTGTTTAATTTGTGTTTACCGGTGGCTGAAAGGACATGCAAAGCAAGATTTTCATTGCATATTAAAACTGACTGTATACTGTGCAATTAACTCTTTGAATCATAACTTATTACCTAACTGGAGATATGTCTGACATTGCTTAATTCATTGGGCAGGTCAAAGGTTTGTAATGAAAGCTAAGGAGGAAAATCCTACTATTACAGTTAACCACTGTATACTGGTGGAGAGGTGCTTGCAGGTCTGATCAGTATGAAAAATTAGATATTCGACTTCCTCAGACCTTTGTCATACAGCTGCTCGCCACAACTTCTACAAATATTCTTCCTATACTCTTTCGTCATTGACCGCTGATCTGTGAAAGTCCATGCTGCCACCTATTGGAAATGCCAATTCAATTCAATTCAATTCAATTCAATTCAATTCAATTCAATTTTCTCTAAAGCTCTATAAGAGAATGCTCTGCAGCCTGTCATAGTTCTTTCTACCCTAGGTATTAACAGATACCTATATCCAGCGAGGAGGGTTGTAAGAGACCAGTAGTAACCTAAAGTAATCAATTGTCTTGCATATCGAAACAAGTTGATATGCATAGGTGCATAAGGTTTCCATTAGACATAAAAATATGGATTACATGTGTACTGATCACAGCCATCTGCAGCCAACCCCTGATGATGAAATTTATGTCACGTCCCCTTATACGCAACTAAAATCATACTTTGAAACATGAAGTATGAACTGGCCATTAGAAATTGCAAATCTGGATACACTGGAGGCGAGGTCTGAAATAATTTGTCTTCATGTAAATGAGGAACACGATTGGGTCCAGGTTCCTTCGACTCTCTCGTCATAGTGTCAACATCAAGATTAAACAATAAACAATTTCCTCTGGGATAATAAAAGTATTCTGATTCTTAAGATATGTCATTACAAGAGCTCAAGAGGTTCAAATGGCTTTGGAGGTTCAAATGGGACCACTTGCTGAAATTAAAACACAATTCAATTCAATTCGAGTACCATGCATTGTCAGGAGTCAATACGAGTACCATGTACAATGAAATGCTTGCTTGCATGTGCCCCTGCAGACAGTGAACATAGACAACAAGACAGCTAGACAACAAGACAATGAGTAAATAAATAATTAAGACCAGTATCCCAGGAATAAATAGAGATAGTAGCAGAAGTATATGTGTGGGTAGCAGTGGAGGTGAGACAAGGTTACTGATTGTTCTTGAGTCTGATTGCAGTTGGGTAGAATCTGTTCCTGAACCTGGTGGTGCGTGTTCGAATGGACTTTAGTTGCTTCCCAGATAGGAGGAGGGTGAAAAGTGACAGTGTAGGGTGGCTGGCTGAACTACCGTTGAATGAATGAATGAATTAATTAATGTTACATTTATATAGTATTTTTCCAGACAACCAAAGCACTTCACAGAACCAATGGGGAGCCAGTTCAACCATCCCCACTGCGTAGCACCCACCAGAATGATGTGACGGCAGCCATTCTGCACCAGGACTATCACCACACAGTAGTTAAGGTGGTAAAGGGGCAGGAGAGAATTCACCAATTAGATATAGGGGATGATTAGGATGCCAGATTTAGAAGCACCACGGTAGTCAATTTTAACCCGGACATCGGGCTACTACCCGTACTCATTCAGAAGGTGCCCAGTGACCTTTTATGATCTCAGTCTCAAGACCTCAGTTTTACGTCTCATTCAAAGGAGGGCGCCATTTTGGATAGCTTTTGGCTCATTGTGAGACGGGAGTGTTACTTCCTTTCAGAGAATATTATCAGTTATGTCAAGAACAAGATGAGTCAGCAGCTGTCAATGTAACAGAACCTCTACTTTGCAGCCCACAATCTTCCCTTTGCATTCTCAGCATTCAAAAGCAGGCACATATGCTTCATACAATTGCCTAATATGTTAAGCTTTGATTTGTGTTCATCCCTTTTTTAACAATTGAAATTTGAGGTGTCTATTATGTGTTTAATATTTTTCCATATGTGTTAAATGTTACACACCCACGTAAGAGAATACATGAATCTGATGTAAAAATTAGGAGACATCTACGCTTATTTTTTATTTCCCATGCAGACCTTGATTTTAACTTAATTTTACATTCATGTTCTGAATCCTGTTACATAGCCTGTGTGTATGGAATATATTTCAGACAATCGTACAAAGACTTCATGTCTCTCTTTCATGTCTTTTCACCAAATGGTGAAAAAGGGAAAATATGAAATTAAACTATTACAGGTTACAAAGGAGAAAAGAAAACATACAGCAAAAAATGTTTACTTCAATGGGTGTAGATACATATTCCCCATAATTTGCAGAATTTCCTCGTTATGCTATATCCACTGCTGTGTGTTAGGATGCAATTTGAATGATTGGCTGTTAAATCAGTACTTTATTAAAGCTAATTCTATATGTATATTAAATGGTGGTTGCTAAGTTAAATAAAAGGTTAGCGTCGATATTATTACAGCAGACGACAATTTGCGCTTGAAAAATCACTAATAGCCATCATCATATTTTAGAACTCAACGAGCTGTGATTATCCTGTATCTCCGGCAATACACACAATCTGACTGGAGCCCGAAGAGGCTAATAGCTTTTCATTCTCATTGTTCTCACATCACTATTATTATAATGCTAATTTCATAGATGAAAACTAGAAAAGATGCTGTTGGAATGACAGCAATGCATTTCTCCAACAGCCCCATACCTCCTGCTCCATCCATTAATTCAGTACTCCTCCCATTCATCCCAAACCTCTACAATTTCCAGAATTACTGCCTGGATCAAGTGGAAATGTGAAAGCCAATGAATGCGTTTTTGCCCGAATGCTCTGAGTCTTAGTGACAAGTAACACTGGAACCACATCGATTCATTTATTGCTCTTTCCACTTTCATGCAAATTTACTTGCTCTTTTCCCACCTCTTAGGTGGTTAACTGTATTTCTTTGTGTTTGTCTTTATGTTCATGTCTTAAAATGCCATTAATATTGTATCTTCATTACTTTCTCATTTGCACTATAACCAATATTTTCCATGACATTAGTAACAGCAAGAACCGGTTCGGAAACACCAGTCGTATAATTAAGTGACTACCACATACACAATGTACTGTGATTTTCTTCTGAGATGAAATACTACTGCTACCTAGATTGTGTTTGACACACACAACATGACATTATGACATTGGGATGTACATAAAATATGAACAATGTACCAGATCCCAAACTGGTGAATACTAAATACTAGCAAACAAATAAAACGTTGTTATGCAGATGCTCCTTGACGTATAATGGAGTTACATTTTAAGGAATCATAAGTGGAAAAAAAATGTAAGTGAAATAAGAATATGAGATGATAAATAAGTACATAATCACTGTCGGGGTGGCATGGTGGTGCAGTAGTTAGCAATGTTGCCTCACACTTCCTGGAGCTGGGTTTGAGTCTCTGGCAGGGATCCATATATGTGGAGCTTGCATGTTTGCGCTGTGTAGTCATGGGGTCTTCCTCCGGTTGTTCCTCCATAGTCCAAAAACATGCTGAGACTAATAGAAATTACCATATTGCCTACCTTGTGATGGGTTGGTGCCTAATCCTTAGGTTGTTCCCTGTCTTGCACCCATAGACTCTGGTCCCTTGCAACCCAGAATAGAATAAGTGGTTACTGGAAATGGATGGGTGGATAGCTACTGTCACTGAATAACTAAATAAATAATTAAAACCCAGTTACTGGAAAATAAATAAATGAAGACAAACTTATTTGGTAAAACACAGAAAAAAAACATTGTACGATACATTGTTGAAACAAATGATCAATTTAAAAAATACCTCAGTATACCGTAAATATTGCCATAATACTGCCCAAGCCTACCCTCCACATGAAGAATATCACTAACCAAAAAAGTACACAGAATATATTACCAAAATTCTGCCCAAGCTTATTCTACACTTTCTTCCCACCTGTCCAAAAAATTCTTATGGAAAGCCCAGTTTTGTGTGATTTGTATCAATGCAATCAGGTTCAGCAGATCTGAGCCTGTCCTTTCAGGTGCCACCACTGACTCAGACGAGTGCAAAGTGACATGATTAAATTCCCCCAAGATAAATTTCGCCGAGTTCCTCATGATGATTTTTGCTGACTGGCCGCTGGACGACTATTGATAAAATTTGCCGAATGGGGGGGCTGGCGATTAAAAAAAAAAAAAAAATTCTGAAAATAATCTCTCCCCTCACAGTCTGAAAACCACTGAGCTGTGCAATGATCTTGGGTAGTTTGAAAAAGATCCATGAAATACATTTTGATTTACTGTGTCCACAAGCCTCCCATTTCGCCCTCTGCTGCCACCTAGTGCTGTTGTTTCAGTTTCGGGGCAATTTGTCTCAGATGTATAACGTATAGATTTTCATCCTTTTTTATAATTTTTTGAAGTAGTAGGTCAAACACCTTAGACAGCAACCCTTCCCTTTGCTGCTGCTAAAAGGAATTGCTTCAGTTTTGGTGCTATTTGTCTCAAAAAATGAGCAACTAGATCTTTACCCATACAATGTGTATGCAAAGTTTGGAAAAGATGTGACAAATAAATTTTGAGTTATTATGCTGAAATGATTAAGTGTCTTAGGCTGCCCTTCTCTTTGCGATCACTAAGTTGGGCTGCTGTAATTTTAGTGCAATTTGCCTGAAAATGTTATCATTTCCAGTTTTTCACCCAGACAATGTGTTTGCAGAATCTGAAAAATATCTGTCAAATACTTTTTGAGTTGTTGCACCAACGATAAAGTGTCTGTGGTGGCAGTGTCAGACCAGTCCCCAAACCATATGTGTTCCCTGTCCATGGATTTGAACTATTTCATTAGCTAAAAGCACTTGCTATATTATTCCAAAACCTTCTGCCCTGCACCATCACACCATCACTGAAGGATCTCCTCTGGTCCTCTTCAATGACTACTCTGCTTTGGTGACTGTCCCTTCATGGCTGTCCTGGTCATGCATACATGCATTTTTGGTGCCCCCCTGCTGGGCAGACGCTGCATCTTGGTGCTGTCGGGCCGGCTTTTGGAGACACCATTTGTATTCCATATCTGGGTCCTTCAGTACCTCCGGCTCTGGGACAGCCCAAAACACCAAGTCCACTGGTATGCACAGCTCCCCTGCACCGCTGCCCATTATACCCACAGTCAAGTTACTGGTGAGTGACAAGGATGGTGAGCAGTGTGGTGAATGTGCAATTAAACCGCTCTACTAGCCCATCGCTTTGGGGGTAAAGGGGAGTGATGCAGGCATTCACAATGCCCAGTCGCTCGCAGACCTTGTCTAATATCTACGCATCAAAGTCACCGTGCAGTTTTTCTGTCACGAAACTTGAGCTTGTGAGTCATGCTTTTAATAAAGGAGGTGACAGTTCTTTTAAATGGAAGTTCTGTTTTGACAGCACACTGCCAGTGATTAAACTAGCAGTGGCACAGACAGGGAAGCCAACAGTTTACATGACACTTACACTCTGGGTTAGATGCTAATGGTTAGATGCTAGCACACTGCAAAGCAAAACATTATATATTGCAACACAAATACACATAATCAATGGCAATTTAACACACATTAGAGGCACACAAGGTATGTCAGTAGGCCACTGTCACACCCAGGGGTGTCTGAGGTAGTGTGTTGCCGAGGGTCTATCTGCAGGGGTGGACTGCGCTGGAGAGGTGACACTGGCAGGAGTCCAGTAATGCATGTGTTGCAATAAACCCAGGGAGTTTATTAAATGCGGGAGACGTTGCGTTTTAGTGTTTAAGGAATCAGAATAAAACTGTAAGTAAACATATTCCACAATATTTTCTGTTCCATGGATGTTGATGCCATAGTAACATCACCAGCATCACCAGCTAAAAGTAAACTGCTTACTGGATGACCAGTCTGCGCCCTTCAAGTGATTATATTTGGGGAACCCTGACATATTCAATCATGTAAATGTAAAACCTATTTGGCAAATTGGTTGATATTTTTATCCTATGTGTGCCTCCGTCTGGCCATATTTTTAAAGGAACTGAATCAAATAACTGTGTTTCCTCATTTTTCTCCTCCATCGGCTACTCCATGAGACTGGATATTTTGATTCTGAAGCTGTGAATTCTGGAATTCTGTGCAACATAATTACCAAAGCTCTCATGCTGTTTGTGACCGCAATGTAAAACTATAGGTCTCTGGTAAAAATCTTTGCGCACACCATTCCCCTGTTTGGGGGCAGCGTGTGGCTCAATGGGCTGTGCCTGTAATCACAAGGTCACCACTTCAAACCCAGCCTCAGCACATCTGCGGGTCCTTGAGCAAGGCCCTTAACCCCCAGCTCCCTGGGCACCATAACAGGTGGCTGCCCTTCACAGACAACTTATTCTACAAAGAGCAAGTTGAGGGAAGCATACTGTAAAAAAGCAGTTTCCCCACAGGGATCAATAAAGTGTCAATTATTATTTGTGTATCAAAATACTGCAGGTGTTAATGCAAATACAATAATATTAAAGTGTTATGACTTTAATGCTATGTGTTTAATGCTTTAATGCATGAAGAAACAAAGACATCACTTGATGCACTGATTAGTGTTGTGTTGTTTTTGTCCATGTGCACATTGTACTTGTTATATGTCGACGTATGTTGCATCCTGGTCCATAGAGAAACGTCTCATCACACTATGTACATGTAAACAGCTGCTGATGACAGTAAAGTACCTTGAACCTTGATATTGCAAGATTAGCACTGGCAGCCTCTTACATATGAATTACTTTGACTAGATAGTTAGTAAGAGTGCACTGCATATTACAATGTAACTCTAACAGTTAACAACTCTAGATCTGACTAATCACTCGGATCAGTTAAATTGATGGGCAGTTGCTTCATGATATTATACAATGATAATATGTATAGTAATGGCTGTATCCTTCCTGCTCACTCTCCTTTAGCTAAAATTTTAAGCGTCAAGTTTTCAGAGTTAATATGGATGTCAGCTTAACACCTCAAAGAGCTACATTATATCTGCCCGTGGCATTAGTCACAGGATATCTGTGCTCCGGTAAGGAGTTAACACATCAAAGTAATGTGGCTCTTAATGCTGGATCCTGCTCATTCTTGTCACATGAAAAGGCAGGTGAATCCATTCATCCATTCACCTTTATTCATTTAGCAGGCACCTTTGTCTGAAGTGACACAAGCATACATCAGTGGCCAAATCACCATCTCTGGAGCGTTTGGGGTTATTATGATTTTTCTAAATTATTCCTATTAAAAACGTATTGTTTTATTAATGTTTACTGTAGGCTACGCATTTTGATGGAAAAGGCTGCACTGCAAATTTTATTCAAGATTTTTCAAGTTCATGTACTTCAGTTTCATGTGCTTAGTTCAGGTGTGTCAGACTTCTCTTGAAGAGAAAGCGGTCTTTTTTCTTTTCCTTTTTTAATTTTACAATAGATGGTGTAAGACACCCTCAAGAAGCCTCCTGATGGAAAAGAAGTACTTATTAAATTCCCAGGGACACTTTAATGCACTTGCTTACCCAGGGGCAGTTCTGGGGGGCAGAGCTCCCTTGACAACATGCATGGCCCCCCATGTAGCCCCCCCTAATCATGTGTGTAATTCGGTACACGTGCAGACCAGCGATGGGTATGTAAATGATTCGATTTGCAAGAAGCTGGCGTGTCTAGTCACCAGACACAGAGGATGCCTCGTAGATCCATTGGACAGCATTATCAGCGCTTGACGGAGGTTGATAGGGGTCGCATTGGGGGTTTGCGTGAGGCCAGGTGGTCTGATGTGGGGCATGCAGATGTCACAGTCACCTGATGTTGGAATCAACTGGCACATGAGGTCACCCACACACGTCGTGAAGGTTCCGGTCGCCCAAGACAGACCACACCAAAGGAGGATCGTTGTATTGTGTGCCAAATATTACAGAACCCCATGACATCTGCGCCTGCCATCCAGACACAGGTACTGGACTCTCTACAACACCTTGTGTCATTTCGCAATGCGCCTCGATGACTGGCATTCAATGTACTATGGGTTCACCCAGTGTGTGAAATACGGGGGGGTCCGACATCCCCGATTAACCCATGAGACTTGGAAGTTAGATAGAAATGCAGGGAAAAGAGATAGAAGTAGTCAAGCAGATGGAATTCATTTTGTAACTCAATTACATTAAATGCACCTTTTTGCTTGCATCTCCACCCATATTTCTGCATCGGAAAATTCGATCGATAGCCATAAGCTTCCATCTAATATCACCAGTGCTACCATTATTAGCGGAATAACATTTTTTATTCTGTGAAAGATTCATCCGCTGTCCAGATTTCATAATGAATCATAAACATGTTCCGCACCGTATCAATAAGATGTAAATAAAATGTGACTTGTCCCATATTTCCTAATTTCAGATAGTTAATTTCAGATTTGCATATGGTATTTTAAAATGGCACATTCATTTATCTACTTTTAGACATTTTTCCTAAGATGTTCTCATTGTAACACTTTTTCTTTCTTTTGAAGTGAAATAAAAGTATGCATTGTCTCCACAGCTTTCCCCACCCTGCGGATTTGTTTCGGAAATACTCGGATCTAACTACCTTTATTCTGCTCTATATGCTGCCTTTGGCTATTATATCTGTAGCTGTATTATACCATAGTGGCTAAAAAGCTTCAGCTGAGGTACATGATAGGGGATGTGACCATGGAATAGTTCTATGAACATGACAAAAAGAAGAAAGTGAATTTGAAAATGCTGATGCTTGTGGCGTTTGCAGTCTGCTGGTTCCCACTCAATTGTTATGTGATTTTGGTTTCTGGCAAAGCTAGCATCACCAACAACGTGCTGTACTTCACATTTCTTTGGTTTGCCATGAGTAGTAATTGCTACAACCCCTTTTTTCAAAATTTAGCAGCTGCTTGCAGATGCTCGCATCAAGTTTCTGAGGGTTGCCTACATAACTGTCAATGGAATAGCACAAATCAAGTTAAACATATAACAGCACTACATCAAGTAACGCAGCAAGACATACAGTAAGCTCCATTTCTCCTTCTACAGTCAGTACCGGAATATGACCTGGTGCTTCTATCACATGAAAACATGTCTTGAAATCTTATCTCTGAAGGTGGAACAAGCAACTAAATTATGTCTAGACTGGAGAGTCTGTAATGACCCATCCTTCAAGATACAGTCAAAGAAAAGCGTCATTAATTGATTTCATTGTTGTGTGAACATCATATGGTGTACTTATACAAACGCAGATGATATAGAGGGGTGTCTGTAATTTGTATTTAAATATAGACAGGGTTGCCAAACCTCATGCATCCCGCGTGACACGCTTTCGACTCTCACGCTCATGTAAGAAGTCTTACGGGAAATCTATATCATTTCATTATAAACCTAAAATTAGCTACATCAAAAGTATTGGGGTAGTATGCAAACCCTACAGATTATTTTCAAGGCATGTAAATGTTTGAGCAGACTTGTCTTGAATTGAAAATCTCACACCAGCCAACTGATCTGAAGTTGGCAACCCTGGATATGGATCAGTTTTCATCACCTAATTAAATCATGCATGTGATTACTTTTTTCAGGTATTTACATGGAAAAGAATTATGCATCAAATAATAAAAATTCTTAGCATCAGCATACACAAGGGCACTCTGCATTTTCAGTTTCTTGTCTATTAATATATTTATAAACACATAGCAAAAGTAATTGTTACATTCAGCCTAGAACCTGGAACAGATGGGATTGTTACTTACAGCCACAGTCACCTCCAGATAATGTCAATACATAATCTATCACACCTGCACTTAATGTCTTTAAGTCAGGTAGTTCCTGGTCATGACTTTTGGTGTGTTCAGTGGCTTCTGGTGGAGCTCTATGTCTCGAATCCTAATTACTAATTGTCCCACCTTGTTTAGTTTCTTGGCTGCCATTACTGATACCCTTTGTAACTTTCTTATTAGGTCTTTCTTAGTCATCTCACCTCACAGTCAACAGCTTTGTCAGTACTGAGTACTATCATATCCTACCCTCCTTATCTGCCTGATTCTCCTGTTTCTTCCCTGGCATGGCTTGTTAAAGCCACACATGGTCCCCATTTGGTCTTGTTCCTGCCCTCATGTTAATCACTCCCAGCTGCCTCCTGTTTGCTCTTTTATTGCTCTTTTCTTTTGACTATTGAGAAATATTAGAAGCAAAACAGTACATGGAAATTGGCACATGTGAGGTGACACACGTGAGGTATATACAAAGAAGGAATATTGGTATATACTGTCATTGTATAATTTTGTTTTCTAAATTAAAATAACACTGTCTAATGTTACTTTTTTCATATATTTCATGATATTGTTAAGTCCCCAGCTGGTACTTCACATGACTGTGAAGCATTAGAACATTACAGGGTGTTCATTGTGCATGTTTTCATGGAGAATATGTATTACTGAATTCACAGTGCAGGAAAATTAAAGTAAGAATTCATTTTCAAATTTCCTAGTCTGTGTGATTTGCATGGATAAACTGCTTTCCAAAACCAAATGACGATCTCTCTGTCTGCATTGCTATAGAGCTAACATAAATTGTACAATATTATACCCATTATGAAGAGAATAAAATAAACAATAATCAACAAAGCTCAGTTTCACTTATGTGTAATTTTGTCTACTAAAATTAGAAAGAAAAGACTAAAGGCTAAAAGGCTAAATAACGGTCTTCAAAGACAAATGGGTAGGCTAGAACAAGGGTAAAACTACTGTAAGATCAATAATCAAAAAGTAAAACGTGCATCACACCACACCAGAAAAGACTTTCCCTCAAAACTCTGTCTGAACAATTAGGCTTGTGGCAGAAGGTATATTATGTTACATAAGCAGAAGATTCATACTTCTTATTTATAATATGCATTTATTTTCTTAATACTGTAATCTTCTTGTATTTTTTTTTTGGAAACTTGAAACTATAGCATGTATTATCAGAAATACAGGATTATACTGCCCTCTTGAGGATATTTAAAAGGTTCCAGATCTACTAGGAACCTAAGGGTAATGATAGATGACCAGCTATCCTTTTCTGAGCCAATAACAGTGCTCTCCCAATCTTGCAGATTCACCCTGTATGATATTAGGTAGATCAGGACTTATTTGTCTGAGTTTGCAGCTTAGCTTCTAGTTCAGGCACTAGTTATCTCATGACTAGTCTACCATACTCTCTACTAGCAGATTTACCAGCTTGTGCTGTCAAATCGTTGCAGATTAATAAAAATGTGGCAGCACATATTCAATTAGCCGAAGTACTGTCATGTTACAATCTTCTTGTTTCTCTTCATTGGCTCCCTGAAGTTCAAGTCCTTGGTGCTGGCTTTCAGAGACATTTATGGACAGTCACACATCTGCATCAAGAAGCTCCTTAAGACCTATGACCCTTCTCGCGCCCTTCAGATAGCAAACCAGTGCTGCTTGGAGATCCCTCCAGCATGCAAGAATCTCAGTCCAGACACTTCTCATGGGTGGTTCCCCCTGAACCACATCTGGTCATTAGATTATCACACACGTCCTCACAAAAAGGAATGCCGCAGATTGGAACACAAATGGGAATCTACTGTCTTGGAGGTCTTCAAGGTGGGATGGTCTGCTAGCTTGTAACAATCAAGACCTACAGTACACTGCATAGGGCTCATTCAGTGTTTTACTCTAATCCTATTGAGCACAATAGAAATAGGCCTTTTTCAGAAACAGCTACAAAAAAGTGGAACCTAAAATAAAATCACTAAAACCCAAAAGTCATGTATGTCACACCCTGCTCGTCCGATCCTCCTGTGCGTCACACCCCCTCGTTTACCTCGTGTGGAATCCCCATGTTATCAGCTGTTTCGGGTTGTTTTCATTAGTGCTGTGTATTTATGTCCATGTCAGAGTATGTTTCCCTAGTCCTGTCATTGAAGTCTGACGTCGTTATTTGTTTTGCCCTGTATGTCTCTTCGATTGCCCATTAAATCCCTCATCCCCCGATCCTTCATCTCCCTCTCCTGCTTCCCTGGTCCATGCCCCGCGAACCATGACATGTAGCTGATGTAGATATGTTGCACTCTTTGTTGGCAATTTTATTACATTTAACATTTTATATATAGTATAATTTTATGCATTTTTATTTTTGCAAAATACACAGTTCTCTACATAAGACACAACACTGAAGTATAAAATCTCTTGTGATCGTTTGAAAAATACTGTCATTCAAAATGACGCAACTGCGTATGGATGGGTAACACTACAGAGTGTAGGTGTGAAAACACCTACAAGTAGGCCACAGGTAAACTCACCTCTTTTGTGAACATTCTGCAAACATGGACAGTACAGCACAAGCTAGAGGAAGAGGGAGCGCAAGAGGAAGACAAAGTGGACAAAGAAGGAGGAGATGACAAAAACATTTAATTTCTGATGAAATCAGAGGTTCTGTTTTGCACCATGTTGTCAACCTTGGGTTCTCTAGACTGCCCTAAGCTATGTCTACCATTTGGGAAAGTAGGTGACCTACTTTCTGCAATATACTACTGTACAGTACTGCTGCACTCTATATTACATTACAGTACTGAATATCAGTAGATCTGTGCTCCTTATGAACAAAGACAGTTAAAAAAAAAAAACACTTGGATTGAGGAATGAGAAGTATGGTGGGAGGAAGATCCCTTGAAGGAGTGGCTGTGAACCATTCCTGGGCGATATAGCTTGTGTGGTTTGGGGTACTATGCTATCTCTGTGGAGGCGGGAATAAAAAAATCGGAAAGTCGATTGAGGAGTTCCACAAGGACCACGGGGTTGTATGGGTCTGTTGTGACATGGCAATGAACCACCTCTTGTAGACTGATAGCAGCGCTTTGTCATGCCTCTTGTAGGCTGATAGCAGCGCTTTGTCATGCCTCTTGTAGACTGATAGCAGCGCTTTGTCATGCCTCTTGTAGACTGATAGCAGCGTTTTGTCATGGCTCTTGTAGACTGATAGCAGCGCTTTGTCATGCTTCTTGTAGACTGATAGCAGCGCTTTGTCATGCCTCTTGTAGACTGATAGCAGCGTTTTGTCATGGCTCTTGTAGACT
>JAODLC010000042.1:1651447-1667402 GCA_026781145.1 Hippopotamyrus pictus | reverse complement strand
AGTCCTTGCCTGTGATGTCTCTCCTGGCTGCCAGTGATGTCGCCCTTGCCTGTGACGTTTCTCTTGTCTACCCAACTGCCAGTGATGTCGCCCTTGCCTGTGACGTTTCTCTTGTCTGCCCGACTGCCAGGGATGTCGCCCTTGCCTGTGACGTTTCTCTTGCCTGCCTGACTGCCAGTGATGTCGCCCTTGCCTGTGACGTCGCTCCTGGCTGCCAGTGATGTCGTTCTTGCCTGTGACATTTCTCTTGCCTGTACCACACCACTGCTCATCCTGACGTTGGAATGCACACCATCATCTCCCTGCTCAGGAATTACCATGATTAGGGATAATGTAAAGTGCTTTGAGACAATGTAATATTGTGAAAATGTGGCATACAAATAAAATTGAATTGAACTGAAATTCTTTCTTCATGTATGATGTCCAAGTAACTGCTAAAATAAAGGAAATGGCACATTGTCTAAGGTATTGGGCCGCCAATAGCTGCTTCAATTACAGTCACATTACTCAACTTGTAATGGTAGTGGAGAATTTTCCTCCATACCTTCCAACAAACTGGCCCGGGAACAATTCTTTTGCTGTCTGCCACACAGGCACAGTTTACAGGGATTACACTGAAGATTACTGGGATTACAGTATTTTTTTCCACTGTTCAGTTGATCGGTGAAGTTCAAAACAGACACGGTGAACATGTTTGCTTAGTTCTGTATAGTCTGTATCTTTTCCTAACACTTCTAAGCTGTTACAGAATCTAAGCCACTGTTCCTTTTGAGCCGATTAGTCCTATTCGTTTAATGTTCTGCAAAATGAACCTCAGCAAACATTCTAATATAACTTACATTTAAATATGAAATGAGTGTCCTGGGACGTGGTGATGAGCCTTTTGATTTATTCCACCTGAACACTATTACCAATTCGTTAAGTCTTTGTTCAGTTTTACTACATTCCCAAACCATAACACCTTAGCTTTCACCCCTTGGCAGCTTTTCCCCAAGTTTTTTGTTTTCCTGTGTTTACTTTGGCTGAAACAGTCATTTTCATTCCTCCCAACCATTTTGTTAAACCTGTCTCCACTGGGAGCATAATAAAGTCCCTGTTCTGTCCTCACAGCCCTGCTTCTGAGGCTCTGTTTGTCTTCCAGCTCGGAGCCACAGCCTTACACCAAAATACCAGACAACCGGGGCAGCTCAGGATTTTTATGTACGACTCATACATGATGCATTTTTTCCCCTTAAACAACTTAGTAACTGCACCTGATGCAATTTATCCCTCATTACTTATATATCTCTAATTCTGGCAGTCACCTGTATTACATCTAACAAAGAATATATTTCACCAGTACATGGTCCTATACCAAAAAATCATTATATCATTACACCAGAAAACAAGACTCGCATTAGTTCTTCCATATATCTGCTCATCCTGGTCAGGTTTTCAAAGGGCCTGGAGCCCATCCCAGGCAAGACAGGACACCAGGCTGGGGTATACCCTGGATGGCAGGTTTGTCCATTACAAGGCACATATACATTCAACCACCACAGGAAATTTTGAGATGAGCGCTAGACTGTGAGGGAGCTGGTGCAGCACATCGAGAACATGCAGACAGGAACGAGATTCGAATCCCCAAACATGAAAGACTAAAAGAACAGCAATACCCACCACCATGCAACCACAACCCAACTTTTAAATGTGAATTTGTTACAGGTATTTGCATGTTGGCTTAATGTAATTCAGAAACTACATTATATTTGTCTATTTGCACCGGAGTCAAAAGAGTCACAAGGCATCTAATTGGCTATTTACACCCAGCTTCCTCACTCCCTGTCCTCTGGCTCCATGGATGCATGTAATTTCAACAGCTGATGGAGCCAAAGTGGGATACAAATCTAAAAATTATACTACTAACACTACTACTACTATTACTATTTTACTAATAATAATTACTACTACTACTACTACTACTACTAATAATAATAATAATAATAATATGGTATTGTTGGCATTAATGACATCTGTCTGCTATATACACCTGGGTGCAAATAGCCACATTGGGAATCCATCCCAGGTGCGAATAGCATCGTTGGCTACTGATACCTGGGTGAAAATAGCATCTGTCTCATATTTTTCATTTTTATTCATTTTACTTATCTTGTTCAATATGAAATAGAACAGAAAAACAACACAACTAAGCCTCCCAAACAAGAGCCTTATTCCCATATTACCACGTCTGAAACTGCCGCTGCTGAATTGCTGATTGGTGTTCGGGTCGCTCTTCAGCTGTAGCTGGGAAACATCTTCAGAGGCACCCTCTGTAAATCCTGTCGGGGTGCTAATCTCCACGTGTGTGAGACTCCTATCGGGGACAATGTCGCTCCGGAAATCCAATTCTGTGCATTCTATCGGGGCATGCCAGTACCTTCCCTGCTGATCGGATGCACAGTACTTGTTACCTGTCTTCAGCAGTGAGGGACATTCTTCTGTAAAACAGCCTCTGCTGTCGGAGGAGTCACAGGACCTGTGACTGACAGACTGTGTTGAGCACTGGCTGCAGGTGGAGTTTCTCATCAGGGGCTGAAAGTCCAGTGAGCAGCTTGGGCCTGAGGTTTCAGTGGTTTCCAGAACACCTCTGGTCTGCAGAATGGACTTTAGGGCAACAGGAATATCCACAGCAGCAGAATCTTCCAAAACTGGTAGGCAGCCTATAAAAATATGTTAAATAAAATTAAAATATTAAAGGGAGAATAAAACCAAAAGTATTTTATTCATTATTACAAATATTCTTGTATCATTAAAGGTGATGATACACAGGGCAACTCATCTGCATCTGGATTAAGTTGCATCTGGATGAAGTGGCCCACTACCGATCAAAGTTTTTCAAATAGAAATTTGATGCCCAATATCAATGGGAAAGTGCCTGAGCACTCCGTCAGTAACATTGCCCGGAAACAATGATCAAAAAGTTGCCCTGTTTATCATCACCCTTAACGACTGTATTGCTGGAATTAAGTGGTCTTTGTATTCCAAAAGACATATTTGTTCCGTTGTGCATTGAAAGACTAACAGAGTTTACAGTGGATTCGATTTTAAACATTACTATTTATGGAATTTAAATATGAATAAATAGGGCTGGGTGATATAGACCAAAAAGCACGTCTCCGTATTTTTAAACAGAATAGTGACTCACGGTATATATCAATATTTTCTATGAAGTGGGCTAAATGTTCAGTTGTAAGTCAAAGCCATACGTGAGACGTCACAAACAGTTTTTTTTTTTTAAAGAAAGGTTAAAATTAAATGCAAATACCCAGTACATAAATGTATTTATTCCAAAAAGAAGTTTGAAAAAGACAAAAACAAGTTATGCCTACATTAGTGCTGCAGGGGTCAAATAAAGCAACTATTACATAGAAGTGTCACATTCCATTATGATCATCATAGACTCCATTTCCTTCTCAGTTTATGACATTGCTGTCAAAACAGAAGGTAAATGTTCATGAACAAAAAAAACCTAAATCTAAAACCTATTTCACAAATGGCTTTACAAACAGAAGCCTGACAGCTATTCAAAGTGCACCTAAAACAGGAAAGAGCCTTATTTTAATGTATTAGCCTTCAGTAAAATAACAAATTGCAATATCCTCTGAGCTTTCAGTCAATGTTATATCACTTTGTAAGTAACAATGTTTCTTCATAGATTCCCTCCAGCAGCTTCCCCGAGAGATGCTAACTCAATGTTTTGATTTCAACTGTTAATTCTGGGATTCTGTGCAACATGACGACTGAAGCTTTACAACCAGGAATTAATACAATACGTCTCCATTAGAAGTGTTTGCTCATACTCTTCTCCCATTTGGGCATCAAAATACCGCATGGCTCAATGCAGTCAAGAGAGTAATAGCAAGCTGTGATTTGAAAAGTATTGTTAACACATTCATTTTGACTGTTTTAATTTTAATGCACAATGAAAGTGGATTTACATCGATATAACTGGTATTGTATCATTCTATACTTCGGTTGAAAACATCCTGTAAAAAGTTGATACATCGCCCAGCCCTATGAACATTTTTCAGATTTAGGAGGAATTCCCATTCATGAGTGTACTAAGAAATTGTCACGTAACCCACCGGATAACTGCACATCTTTCTCCACGTTCAGGACCAAAGCTTCCCCATTGCTGATAATTGCGGAATCCCCACTGTGATGTTGTGGTTCTCTGCATGCTTTATGAGAAAGGAACAATCGTTCTGTAATGCATTCCTTTGTCTACAGGTCCCAGCCATGTACGAAATATAAGAAAGATGGTAATAATAAAGTCATACCTTTAAACGTCTTCTTAAGTAAGGTGTGCCAGAAGCATACCAACAAAAGTAACGACAAAACTATTGCCATGGTAACTACCGCCCCACACATGGCAATAGCAGCCACATCGTGATGAGGTGAGGTCTCCGCATTGCCGTTTATGTCTGTATCAACTACTTTGTTTCCTGTAAAACAATACAGTTGGTATTTATTCTGTTTTGCAGAAAATGAGTAACTACTGGCTAAACCACCTAGCAGGCCTGTCACTGCATCGTTTAATGATCATAACACACAAAGAGATCATTCTGCATCAGTATTTGTCAAATGAAGT
Source organism: Hippopotamyrus pictus (assembly GCA_026781145.1). Taxonomy (NCBI): domain Eukaryota; kingdom Metazoa; phylum Chordata; class Actinopteri; order Osteoglossiformes; family Mormyridae; genus Hippopotamyrus; species Hippopotamyrus pictus. The sequence goes on along the minus strand of JAODLC010000042.1, from coordinate 1,662,772 downwards.
TAACAAACAGTGATCAGGAAACTTACGAGTACACTGAGTTTCAGTAGCAGATGCGGCACCACAAGGCATGCATTCCAAGTCCTGCAGTCCATCTATTCGTGTCTTACTGTAAAATCTAGATTAAAGCACAAAGAAAACAAGCACATGTCAGCACAGTAATCTATAGATCTAAAGTATAAAATCATCATAAAAAGCATCAAAAACACAATTAAAGCATTTATCATGTATTCAAACACAATGTATCATAACATATTTGAGACAATTATTTACACACCCTGGTAAACAGTTTCCACAAACTGTGTTTCTTCTGGCAGTACAAGGGAGAATCTGCAGTCTGTTGAGTTGCTTGCATGACAAACAGATTTTGCAGTTGTGATGACCCCAGTCCTCTTTGTAAGACCTGACACCACAGTGGACGCAGTGGGCATTTCCCCCACTCCCATAACCACACTCCTGACAAATAAAAGCAGTATACATTTCCTTCATATATCATTAACAAAAGATTTAAAACAAAATATTTCACCTTGCAAAACAGAACAACAGAAACAGTATTAAAATCGGTTGTGTTCATACCGCGAACAAGTCTGTAGTGAATTTTAAAGTAATTTTGACAGGCCCCCCCCCCCCCCCCCAAAAAAAAATTTATATGTTTTCATAAATACTCACTTCAGACAGCTCGAGTCCCGGTCCACACTGATGGCACGTGCGGCATTCACCGTCGTAGAAATACTGGTTTTCTAAGCAATGCATGGCAGTAAAAAAATACCTGAAGAAAAGGAATATGTGTGGAGCTTAAAATGATGTGTACTCTAGGCTATTACCTGATGTTGTTGTGTTTTAAGGTCAAATTTAGCACATTTAACTAGCATCAAGTTAAATGTGAAATATAAATAAATCCATTCCACACATATTTGGATAAAGTTTTATACAGTTTTATAATCTGTGCCGCACAAAATGATCTGAATAAGAAAAAGAAAAGACAATTAACGGGACTACTGTACATTATTTAGACAGAACAATATAGAGAAAAATATCTTTTTTTAATAAAACACTTCAATAACGAAATAGTACATCATCTTACATTACGATCAATCGCTAATAATCTAAAAATGAAGTACAACTATATTTAACTGCCAATTTTGCTTTATTGAACACCAGTACGACTACGTACGACTTTACGCTTGTTAAAAATCAGAACGGTACACGGCAATGCAATTTCGCTACAATGCCACGTAAGTACATATACTTGTGATTTCCCGTCACTCTATCTTATACGGCCACAATAACGTTCTGAAACGCTGCAAAGTACTGTACCTTCGTCCATAAAATGTTGGTAAACTTGCAAAATTACACTTTCCTGCTTACTGAAGACGCGCCGTAGTGAGATCCGTGCAGCGGCCGTTTCTCTCCAGCCTCCTGCACATGTCCTGACATGCCTCCTCTTTCAATACGCTGCTTGAGCGCATCTCTCCGTCGATAACACGGGAAACATCAAATAAATGAAATAAGATTTTACATGCCAGACTGGAAAGAGAGTTTGTTGCATTACATTTTTATGATGATGTTGTGGATAATGATGATGTCTATTATTATTATTATTATTATTATTATTATTATTATTATTATTATTATTATTATTATTATATGTATTTAGTTCTTCTAAGAATTGGTTCTATAAAATGTTACTGTAGAGGTACATAAATAAATACTATAAAGGTTAATTATCTATTAAACAGTATATGTTGTAATATTGAGCAACAATATTGAATACGGCTACTAAACTTTAATCAGAAATTACCCGAAAGGAGGCACTGCAGTCACAAGTATATATATAATTATATAATTAGAAATAATCCTGCCTTTCTACCGACTAGGCATGTTTTACTTGTAAAACAAGTAACATAAACAAACTAAAATACATTTGTGAATGATTGATATGGAAGATTTATTTATCCATTAATGTGTTTTATTAAATATTTGCAATACTGTTACGTCAATGAAACTAATATTTTGCATTTTATTTACAAAGATCTCTAAAAACTAATATTCTATGATAAATTTGCGGGGGGGTCCAAACGAATAATTATGAAATGCCCGCTCAGATGAGACGGACCCGCTCAGATTTAATGGCGGCGGCGCCCATGCATAATCCACATCTTAAAAGCACATGACCATTTTTTATCTGTGTAATAATTAGTAAAGAAAAACGTTAATGTTTACACTCATAAATAATAATTTAAGGCGATTTAAGTTGAAATGTTGAATTCTGCTACCCAATGTCGAAAAAAAAACGTTCCGAGTTTTGTTACGGCTTTTTTTTTAAAATAAATTTAGGGTGTGTCAGTTTCCTGTGGCTTCATTTCATGACTGTCCAGTTTTTAATCGGTTAATAGACCTTTCATCCTAATCTCACTCTCGTTGCAGTACTAACATTATATTCTACTGCTATATTAGTATTATTACTAATCATCGTTTTCCAATATGACTGCATGAAATATATGAAAAGGAGTACAATACTTCTAAAAAAGTAGGCCTACGGAAAAAATGTGATTTACAAAGTTGTACAAATAACTAAATGATTAAATTAAATTAATGCAAACACTAAATGCTGTTGCTCAGTAACCTCACTGCTGGATTAATGAAATATCAATCACTTCAGCCTTGAACTAGATAAGTGTTTGGAAAATCATACAGTAATTGTATCTTTGTTGGATTGTTGGACATATAGACAACAGAAGTGTTCCAATGTCTGTGTGTTCCGCATTAGAATTTAGTGATAGTGGTGGCAGTGGTGTTGGACGGTAGATTGGCTTCAGCTTTCCTTGCTGTCCTGTGTCAGTTTATTACTTTATTAAAATCCACCTCTCTAGGGGTTGGGCCAGTCCACCCCCCCCCCACCACCCTTGTACGTTCTCTGTACTAACACGTACACACTATGTACTATCACCACAATATGATCGTTTTTCAAACCAAAAACTAAATAAACTGATTTAGCTTAACACATAACAAATGAACTGGTATAAGTTAGGTGTTCAGTGCTGGTTTGGTCACCATAATGTTAATCCTGAGCACTGCAGATGCGCCCATTCACATTGGTTTCACATTTGTTTATAAAGTTCTTCTTTCATGAAAACCGCTCCCAGTTTCCTTGTGTTAAATTGACCTTACCCTGAACCAGCTCAGTATAAGCCTGAAATGAGAAACAAAATATCCGTCCCTGGTTGTCAAATCCCTCTCTCTTTGTTTGGCACTAACAACAGCAACCCTGCAAAAAGACTGTATATGCTTTCAGTCTCAGGACAGAGCCACTGAGCACAGGCTGGTTGCCTCCATACTCTTCCCAGTCCTTGGCTCTGCTGTCCTTTGTATTCAGGTCTTGAAAATGGGGCCTGGCAACAATGCAGAAGTACTATAACAAGAGGAAATGGTTGCTGCATGTAGATGACGGAGCGCAGAAAAGACAATTTGGCTGCTGTACTTTATGTGTGGGAAAAGTGCAGATAATTATATGCATATGCTGACTCATGTGAAAACATTTACATTAACTGACATTTTGATTGGTTGAGTTGGAAGTATATACAGATAGTGAAGTAGTTTCATTTTACAGTAATTTCAAATATATTGCACTTTTGTCCCATTGATACCATGGGTGGCAGTGAAAGACCTGAGATCGGTACCTTGCACATAGATGCAGTGAACAGCTATTTAAACAGGGCTCGAGTCTTTGATAGTGCTTGAGTAGAAGCGTCTCAGTCGTCGGGAAGCTTGCGTCTTAATAGATCTATAAAGGATCCTTCCAGAGGGCAGCAGAGTGCAGAGGTGGTGGCCTGGGTGAGGTGAGTCCCAGATGATTTCCTTGACGTCAGGGTTTGTACATGTCCTCCAGTGAAGGTAGCTGGGTGTGGATCATTCTTTTGCTGATTTGATGATTGTCTGAAATACTGAGCTTGCTGCATAGAGCAGTGGGGCAGATTCCCTTAATGTTAAAAACTGTTCACTTGCCCCTTTTAGTTTAGAATGTGCTGTCTCCCCTTTATCTGCCATGGGCTTCTTGTTGCCTATGCTGTGCTCTACATAATGTCATGATGCAAAGCAATGAGAGGCCCGTGTGACCAAGTCTGCACACCATTCTTATAACGCCCATTACTATTCCTGATGACTAATCCAGTACCTACTCTTTCTTTTTTCAGTCTGGAGCAGGTTTCATATCCTAATTCTCACAAATATTGTGCAGCCCAAAAATATTTGGACACTGAAACATTTTTGTTTTATTTTGTTTTGTATTTGCACTCCTGTGGACTGATTTTGAGAATAATTATAATCTATATTTCTAAATTATAGTTTCTAAACGGCCCAAAACATCTTAAACATCTTCTAATTAACACTGTTTTTTTTTGCCATGTACACTTTTCATTGTTAATATTTAGGACAGAAAAACATTAAAAGAAAAAAGTGCAAAGACAATGAGTATTTCCTGCTATGTTAACAGGGCAGCATTGAGGCAATTTCTGGGCTCCAAAAACTGGATATGAACCATAGCATTAAATTCTAAAACACTAAAATACAAACGTATCAAAAACCCAACTGGACATTATAACAATTATTGTGATATGAGATAGATTTGGTTAGATAAGTGCACTGAACCAATCAATAATGCCAAACATCATAACCCTTTTTTTTTAGATTAGTTTTAATACATTTGTCATCAAGTCATTTTTGAGAGTGACAGCTTGGGTGGCAGCTAACCATCATCCAGACCGAGTAAGATTTTCTGAATGAACTCAAAAGTGTTGGTCAGCCCCCTGGGGCAGCTGACGTGTAGTGCATAGATCAGTCCAAACATTACCAGGAATGCATCAGAAAGTCTGGGGAGGCTGGCCACAATGGCACTTTCAATGAGATTTTTACAGGATGGTAGTGAACTGGATTTGTGACATTGTCACTGATGACTGCAAGGAGGGCCACAGCAACATCTTCAACGTCTGGCTCATTAGACGCACCCTGAAAAAATGAAGGGAGATACTGGTCACAAACTAAGGAATGGTGTCAACAAACCTGAGAATTCAATTTTTTTGTACAGCAATTTGTATTACTTTTGTGGCAATAATGTTGCACTCCAACTCAGAGTTAAAGTATTCTTGTAAATTGTTCACATTTAGGAGTATGTTTTGTTTTGTGAGAAGTGATCTCATTAATGAAATGTGAGCAGAATATAATGGCAACGATTTTAACCCGAACTGACAAAGTAACAGTGGCTGATCCTGTACTACTGCAAGATGTGACCCAGGGTGCACTCAAGGGAAAGAGAGTGAGCACAGATTCCAGTATTGCACTGTGTTGGCAGGAAGTGATGAATGTTTTCCACGACATGAAAGAAAAAATCGCTGTTTGTTAATTTACAATTGTTTCATGAATGAGACCTAAAATCTGGATTCTATACACTTGCGTCAGATTAGCTACCAGTGAAAATAAGTACCTGAAGATAAACTGATACCAAGCTCGTGAATGAATACAGGAAAATAATTCAGTAAACTTCTGTGCTGCCTTGAACATAACACCAGTTAATTTGAAGCAGGGTTTAAAAAGACAGATCCAGTCACACAAACTAAATGTAGAATGAATAAGGGTGCAAATGCATGTTTGAAGGATATATTTGAACAAACTGTTCATGAGGCGAACTGTTAATTATTCAAGGAGACTCACTGTGCAGGTTCGGAAAAACCCAGACTCTTCCTCACGCAGGGCGTGGAGAGCTGTGGTACGTCTGGTGTGGATATCATGTATTTCCTATAACAACAACAAAGTATTGTGCATACTGTTCATTGTGAAGTTTACCTTATAAATGTAATCCACACACACACACACACACATATATATATATATATATATTACAGTATACAGTACACTACTGTCAGGGTCAGCACCCGTCCACTCCTGCCCTTTGTGCCTCTACACCGTTTGGCCAGCAGGTGTCACTGGCCATCCCACCTTTTCAGTCCCTATCTAAACCTTATGTGTTCCTTTGTTCCTTGGGCTGCTGCATGGCTCAGGGGGTTGTGCATGTGGTACAAAGGCTGTAACTGTACAGTCATGGGTTCAATTTTGGGGTTTTGGTTGTTCCTAGTGCGTGTTGCAGTTATTTTGTTTCCCTGTTTGGTCTGCCCTGCTTGTGTCCTGTTTCACTTTGGGTGTTGTGTAGTGTAATCACCCCTCTGTGTAATGCCTCCCAGTTTCTAGTTTTGGTGCATGATAAAGTTCCTTAGTTTCATGCTTGTTTTGCTTGTCTAAGTATAATCTGCCCCACCTGTTCCTTGTTGTCCCAAGTCCTTATTGAGTTGTTAATTTGGTTATATTTTGAACCTGTTCCTTGTTTGCCCTGGTGTTGCTGTGTATTTAAGTGCCTGTCTGTATTCAGTTCCTTTGGTGAGTCGATGTGCTATGTTACTGTGCGTTGGAAGTTCTGTCCCCTTACCTGTTCTCAGTCCTTTTGGTTTTTGTTAGTGTGATCCATTTTGCATATAATGCACCATGCCCTGCCATGACACACTACCGTATTATAAACATCCTAAAAATGGTATAACTGGTACAAATATGACATTAAAACAATATCTAAAGATGGTTGACACAAACCCACTACCAGTTTAGTATGCTTGAAATATCGTTACGGGGCAACTCCTCGCTTATTGACCAATTCGCTTAATGACCTAGTTGTAAGAACGGAACTTGATTAAGTGAGGAGTGTCTGTATTGGACAAATTGGTCATGTGAATGTAATGGAGAGCAGTGAGTTAGAGACTAGAGATCTTGATTCTGTGCTTTGAAGTTGAACTGTTTTGTCAGGTGAGCAATCAACAATAGATTTGTCCCAGCTAAAGTACAGTTCAAAGCTGGATAGACACAGACATATGTTTTGTTACATGTTCAGTTGACATGGACAGTGAGCTATTGACATATTTTTGGCACAAATGGGAACCCCATATGCATGTCGATATATATTTGGCACAAAAGAAACCCCATACATATAACCGGAATAGCAATCTGATGACTTGGAAAGCAGTGCAGTGTTAACTTAGCTTTACCAGCATGAATGCCAGCTTGCATTTCTTCTCATTCAAGTTAGGCGAAAGTAATGGAGCGCAGATCAGCAAAGTTCCCCTGGTCAACAGAGTTTTAGAAAAAGGGCTAAGGGCTGCCCAACTCATTTACTTACAGGTGAATATAAAAAAATCTTTGGAATAATAAAAAAAAAAAACAATCAAAAAAAATCTTTGGAATAATGAAACCATAAAAATCTTTGGAGTAAAAAACAAAATAAATCTTTGGGATTAATTTTTTTTTCTTTAAATCTTTACAATAGAAAATGAAATAAATTTTTCTGTAAATCTGTAAAACGAAAAAATAAATAATTAAAAAAATAGATTTATTTATATGTGATTATGTCGCATTTCGTCCTCCATACATAGGCACCTGGTGTTTGCTCCCAGTACACCATCTCTTAAGTCACACAGATAGAGACACATAAGATAATGGGGTCATCGTCCAAAAAAAATAAAAAATACAAAATCATGACCAACAAAACCATTACACAACATAGAAGAAGATAAGCCTCTGCTCCTCATTGGTTAATCATGTGATGAAGCAGCGTTTTACTGTCCTGTAACCAGAAAACCCTGGCAAGTTCAGCCTCTCTTCTGGTCTTCACCTGGTATTCTACTTCTGACTTTAACCTATTTCATCACAAAGAAAATGTGCTGAATTCTAGAATACATCTCAGTGTAAAACACTATGTCTGATATAAATACTTTTCCAGACCGCTGTTCATCAGAGTGAGGCACCACCGTCACCTGATGTTTGGCAAGTCAAACTGAATATACAAAAGACAAAAACAGTCAAAATGTTTTAAAGGACGCTGTTCATCATACAGAAGACTATGCAACATTCTACAGCAAAGAATGTCTTCTTGAGTTACTTACAGCAGTATAGTGGAATGGCTCTCCTAAGGATATCTAGAGTGCATACTGATAATAAGGGAGGGGAGCAAAAATACTTTCACTATATCAGTTAAGTGTTACGTCCAACAATTCAAGGTGGCCTATCTTACCTTTAACATGAACATACCACAGTCCACAGACCCAATCTGTTGAGAAACATCCTGCAAAATACAACATGATACTAATGAAGTCATTTGTAGCAATTCCAATAGAAATGTAATGTTGGGAAATCCTGAAACCCACTTCACCATGTTTCCCAGTATTTTCTAGTGTTTTGGGCTTCTTCGGTTTGCCAGCTTGCTGCAAATAGAAATTTGGAATTGTCTGGGCATTAGAGCTACAGTTTTTCATGTAAGTGGGATTAAAACTTTACGTAGGGATTAATGGATACACAGAACACCTTCTGTCACATTTGCAAATATTTCACTGCTGCATCTCATAGAATAATTGTCTGTGTGCAAAAGGGACAGTGGTAATGACCAGCATGCATACAGGCAAGGCTGCACTATTTATTATGAATTCTGTTGAGGAAATTTGACAAATGAATCCATTGTCAATGGATAAACATTTATATTAATTCATTAATTTGACAGATACAAAACAATTTACAAAAAACATAGAGTTGGTTTTAATCCAGAGATCAAAACATACTGACAATGCATAATATGGTACAGCAAATAAACATCATATTTACTTCATTCACCAGAGTTTAGGAAATTTCTGGATCCGGACGGCTCGGGTGCAGGAACGTGGCACAGTGCACACAGAAAAAGTGGACGGCCCTCTTGCGGCTCAAAAGAAACAAATGGGGATTTATTAAACAAAACAGGAAACACTACAAACACAACAAAACCAAAAGGACCACGAGGGGTCAAAAACTAAAGGGGATAAATAAAGGCTACAAATCACAAATAAACATAAACTGAGCAGGTAAGCATAATACAGATCTAACCTCAAAAACGTAAGACAATCAATGAACCACTTGGGAACAGAAAAGATGCAGGGACTTAAATACAGAAACCAAAACTGGATAATAAGACTAACACAGGGTAGGTGAGACTAAATAACAGAGCCCAGGAAAACAGGGCACAGGTGAAACTAATAAACTCAAAGGAGCAAAACAGGGAAACTAAGAACTAACCAAGGAATCAGGGAAACAGAAACCAACACTAGGGAATTACAAACAGGTAAAGACACAAGCAGGGGCACAAGGAACAAAACAAAAACCTACTACAAAATCAGACACCAGGGGCCTGTACTACGAAGCGGGGTTACTGGCTTATAGATTTAAGGTAGTCTGGGCAAAATGTAGGTGATCGAATATGAAGTCCAATTAAACTGTTCCTTCAATCTGACAAGTTACCCCGATAAGCCAGTAACCCCGCTTCATAGTACAGGCCACAGAACTAGAGAAACTTAACTGAAACACTATAGGGAGCAAAATACAAAAACATGAAGGACAAGATGACCAGCAACGCCTGCTGGCCAAACGGGGAAGGGACACAGAGTGGGACAACAGGGGCTGACCCTGACAGAAAATGTAATTTGGTAAATATAATTACACAACCCAAAAAATTCTGCAATTGACATACCTTGGAATGAAATTCTGTTTTCTGTGTGTAAGTCTACATGTCTCTGGGCTTTTAGTAACCTTGTTGGCTTAAACATCGGTACTGGGCATAATGAACAATGGAAAGGATAACTGAAGGCAGTAACAACCTAAGCACGAAGTGAGTTTTGATACAGCCAAACAATAGCGAACAAAACCTATTCCTACACTTCTAAACATAGTGAACAAAAATCATTGCACTTCTTAACATAGCAAAAAAAAGTTTCCATCCTTCCTGAAGACCTATTAATTAAATACATCTAAACAATTAACCCCAAAGTGTACTTACCATTCCACTTTCCTTCACCAAAGTCTTGCCCGACATCAGAAAGATCATGATTAAACAATGGATATGTGCTGTTACAGCTTGTGAGTATAAAATTGTTCTGGAGTCCACCAGCAGAATTTTGGTGTGCCTCACAGTGGGTCTAGAGCGATGGCATTGCTGGGCTCACAGTGGACTTCCTGTCTGTCAATGGATGTGCATCTCAGTAGATGTCTGGAGCCAGACCCTTCTCAATGATTTTGAGAAGATTCTATGAATTGCATTTGTAGCTGTTATGTATCATGGAGTGCAAAGACGTCGCAATGCCAGTGAAGCAGGCCTTCGTGTGTATAAAAATTAGTCAGAGCCACAATCAAAATATCGACTCAAAATTGTTTGGTAAATTCAGACGCAAGAGCATGCTGAGCTCGACAATTGTAAATAACCTGGAAGACCAGTAAACATAGTAGATCTTTGTAATGATGAAGAAAAACCCCTTTTATAACTGTTAAACTGATCAGAATGTAGGCATCAATATGTCAAAGGTACCCTCTTAAACACCAGTTTCCAACCAGTCACCTTCACTCTGCATCATAAAGTCTATAGCTAAATTTATTAGTGCACAGAAGTTGCATTTTTTTTTTTTACCTAAGACTGCATTCGATACAGAAAAGCAACACAGACGTCCCACGTCTTCTGGAAGTTCCGCGAGTCTCCCGCAAATTGACAGCAGCTCCCTGACACCCGTGAATGATGTGCAATGTTGGCAAAATCTGTCGTTCCACTATTCAGCGGCAGTGAAATTACCCCCTCCCCCCCAAAGTAGTGAACTCTCTGGAATGTCGTGGGAGCATTGCATATGCCAAATGCCATCACTGTATTGGAGAAAATGGTCATGTACAAGAAAGGCAGATCTCAGCAGAGTGAGAAGTTAATCATATATGTAAATACCCTTTTCACATCATGTTCTGATGCACCCACTCAAACAATATTGCCCCATGCTGGACAATGAGAAAGACTCAGGCACATAACTGCATTGGCCTTTTTGTAATCTATGCAGATCTGGGCCAAGCCATCACTCTTGGGTACAAGAATGCATGGTGAACTCCATGGACTACAGCTAAGCTGGGCTAACTTGTAGTCAAGCAGACAAGACACCTCTTTACACTTCAAAGAGCGCATGAAAGTGTTCACACAATAAGCAAGCTGCTTGATAGACTTGGCCCCAGTCACATCAGTTTCATGGTTAAGTAAGTAAGTAATTTATTTATAAAAAAAGCCACAAAGCGCTGTACAATAATGTATGGTCTACAGGAAGGGGTCTTCCATGACTTTTTTTTTTTTTTTTTTCCTTCCCCCTTGTCGTGTCCGGCAGTTTAGCAGGCAGGATGTTAGTCTGGGTGCCTTATTGTGCCAACACTTTTATTTTGCCAAGTGGAGCTTCGGATTTAAGCTCCTCT
>JAODLC010000042.1:1622995-1633910 GCA_026781145.1 Hippopotamyrus pictus | reverse complement strand
TCCCCAAACGAGCTTGATGGGCCGAATGGCCTCCTCTCGTTTGTAAATTTCTTATGTTCTTATGTTCTTATGTTCCTGTGACGTCCTTACGGCCTGCTCGCCCTTCTGCCTGCGACGTCCTTACGGCCTGCTCGCCCTTCTGCCTGCGACGTCCTTACGGCCTGCTCGCTCTTCTGCCTGCGACGTCTCTCCTGAATGCCCTGCTACTGTAACACTGTTCGCCCTGCCATCTGACGCAGCTCCAGCGCTTGCCTGTCATCACCTCCCTGCCCCCCCACTCTGTGACTCAAATGTTAAGACTGGAACATGTGAAAAAATGTGAACTGGAACTTTGCCATCTTGATCAATAGGTTTTCCCTGCCAGCCCCAGGAGGATGGGCCCCTCCTCTGAGTCTGGTTCCTCCAAAGGTTTCTTCCTCCTAGGGAGTTTTTCCTTGCCACTGTCGCCTCTGACTGCTGGGGGATTTCGGTGGGGATGCTGTAAAACACTTTGAGACAATGTAATGTTGTGAAAATGCGCTATACAAATAAAATTGAACCAAATAACTGCTTTGACTGATTTGGAAAATGTACTTAGAGTTTAGAGAAAGACTTTAGCATTTCAGAAAATGCATTCAAGCAATTGAAAAGAGCTGTACTATGCTTGCTTTACAAAAACTGATAAGTGATAGCGGACCAGAGTTTTCTTGTACAGCATTTAAGAAGTTTTATATTAAATATATCAGTCATGTAACATCAAGTCTGCGCTTCCAGTAGCTAGACAGACAGGGCTATACAGGTAGCTGATACTTTATTTTTAAGAAGGATCGGTTACTGTCATGGTATACGGAGCCAACCAATCGGATTGTGCCAAGTTCAGCCTAGCAAAACCCCGCATGCCAAGAAGAATCTAAACCACCCGCCCCACCCTAGTGAAAAAACCAGAAACCATCTTGGCTGGACAACACAGAGGTAAGATACACTGATGTAACATCAAAACAGACAAACATTCTTTTACATCTTGTACAACAGAGAGAAACTTATCTGACTGAGGCCTTGGGTAGTGAATATATGGAGGGGTTTGGACAATGATTGGAGGGTGAAAAATATGGTAAAATTTCCATAGCAGAGGTATAAAGTTTCCAGACCATTATAAATGATCATTTTTCATTTTCACGGGCCTCTGAATCTGCCACGTACCCATGCTCTTTCGATGCCCCTGGTAAAAACTAAACACATTTTTTGCCACATCATCCTTAATCAGTGGGCACTTAATAAGAGTGACTGTGAAAAATGTGATGGGCAAAAAAACTATATCAATAAGGGATGGTGACACAGCTGTTGGCTTGCCAAAGTACCCCTGCATCACCATTCACTATAAATATAGGTGCTGTACATTGTACAATACATTCTAGAGATAAATTATATTTCTGGGTCTGAGTTCCATGATTGATGTAGCTGCTAGATGAAGCCTGCAGACAGATCTGTTTCAAAAGGGAAGTTATTCTTACTCAAAGCATAAATCTGTTAAATGTCAAATGTCTTACTGAAGCTTAAACAAGTCATACAGAGCTTTACCATTACTGATCTTTACTCAGCTTAACACAGTTATATATTCTTCTGGAAACTCATAGAGAATTTATGGGAGTACATAAATTCACAGATGTTAAATTTTATTTTCTGGCAACCAAGTAACATAGTTTAAAAATGAGTATCCATGTGGATTGTATGAGGTTGTAGATCAGAGCCTATGTTTATGCTCTGAATACAAAGCATATATTTAATTCTTCATCGCTGATTTTTTTTTTTTGACAATAAGAAACTTATTATGTACCGTATACATAAATACTCCCCAGGCAAGCTAAAGATTGTTTTAGTATTAAAGAAAACTTAAGTCTGTCGATGAAATAAATTTGGATGGTACTCCAACTTTCTGTGGACGAAGGTAACGCACGTAACACAAATCTACCAGTCATAAATAATTTTTAAAAGAAATTATAGCATGGCCATATTGTATTACGTTTTTGTCAGAGATACTGGCAATGATTATGGTATACTCTGGCTTGTATACAGACTCCATTTGAAATTATTGCCTTGAATGGATAAAATATCCAGCACTTTCTTGAAACCAAAATAAGAAAGAAAGAAAGAAACTAATTCTATTCTTTTTTCTGCCTACCGGTGTCATGACTAAAAAACCAAAGGATTCGACAGCAGGTGTCAGGAAAAGAAAAGGGGGTTTATTGAACAAAACAAGAGCAGGGAAACAAACTGGACCATGAGGGGTCAAAACAGGAAGACTAGTATAGGGAAGGGCACAGACAGCCAGAGGATTGATATCAATGACAAAGAACACAGGACTGCATGGGAACTGACTGATCCGGCAAAACATGAGGGACACATCCGCCAGACAGGATATACAGCTGGACTAAGGACATTGAAACGGCACGGATAGTACCAAGGGCCAGAGCGGCAAGAGGAGGGACAACCAACATGACACACTCTAGGACAGGGGAGAAGGAGCATTAGGGGACAAAGGCCAGGGCAACACAAATGCAGGCCAGGGCATCGGGACAGGGACCAAGGCACAACCAGAGGAAACGGGGAACATCCAGGAAGTCTTCTGGACCCTGGGGAGTTGGGCAACAACTGTGGGATGCAGATGTTCCTGGAGCAGGAGTGTACCTAGGGGTCGGCAGGGCCGGAGCAGGAGCGTACCGAAGGGACGGCAGGGCCGGAGTAGGAGTGTACCGAGGGGATGGCAGGGCTGGAGCAGGAGCGTACCTAGGGGACGGTAGGGCCGGAGCAGGAGCGTACCGAAGGGATTGCAGGGCCGGAGTAGGAGCGTACCGAAGGGACGGCAGGGCCGGAGCAGGAGCATACCTAGGGGATGGTAGGGCCGGAGCAGGAGTGTACCGAGGGGACGGCAGGGCCGGAGCAGGAGTGTACCTAGGGGACGGCAGGGCCGGAGCAGGAGCGTACCGAGGGGACGGCAGGGCCGGAGCAGGAGCGTACGGAAGGGATGGCAGGGCCGGAGCAGGAGCGTACCGAGGGGATGGCAGGGCTGGAATAGGAGTATACCGAGGGGACGGCAGGGCTGGAGCGGGAATATGTCATGGGTCCTTTCTCATTCGCCTCAGCAGGAGAGTGGCTCGGACAATGTCAGGTGAACAGGAGTCTGGTAGTGTATCTCCGTCTCCTGGCCAGCCCCTCCCTTGGCTCCCAGCTGACACCACTGACCGCATCTGGGCATAGGACCAGGTCAGTGTGGAGCTCAAGGCAGGGACCCATGAAGTGGAACTCAGGGCAAAGCCCAGATGCTTTGGAACAACACAACCTAGCCTGGTGGCCCCTGGGGAGTTGGGCGCCAGCCTCAAGGTGACCAGGGAGTCTGGTATTAGCCTGACAGTGACCTGTAGGGAATGAGTAGACTGCTGGTGGGGAGCCAGTAGGCTGCGAGGAGGCTGCCAAGGTGATGACTGGAGATGAGGCAGGTACCGGCGGAACACCATGAGACGAGGGGGGAGACGACGGGATGCCGGTAGATGAGGTGAGAGCTGACGGGACGGCAGGAGGTGAGGCAGGAGCTCTCGGTGCCGCAGGGGCGATGAGCGCCAAAGGACCGCAGGCGAGCAGGGAACAGCCAGGGCACCTGGAGGCATGCAGGGCGCAGTGGAGTCCACAGATACAGTCCTTGGAGTCTCCTGAAGGACAGCAGGCGAGACAAGGCAGGCCGGGTAGCCCAGAGCAGTGTCCTGATCGGAGGAGCGGTCTCATTTGGGTCAGACGTAGACAGAACAGCGTCTCTTGGATCAGGTTTGGATGGCATGGCTACTGCAGGATCAAATGTGGGCCAGAGTGGACAGCCACATTTTCTGACCTGAACGGAGGAGCAGGGCGGGATAGCGACACTGGTTGGCGATGTCCTTTTATCTCTGGACGGTACAAGACACCTGTACATAGACCCAAACCCATCCACTCCTCAAAAACCAGTCATCCACTGCCAGAACATCAGTGAAGTCAAACTGCCATCAGTAGAAGAGGCGGCCGATTTGACACATTTGTGTGTATCAGCTGTGACCTCAAACCAAATGTTAGATTTTATAGTTGACTTTTATCACCATTTCCTCTCTTCAGCTATTTCTGCTGAAGTATGTCATTAAACTGTTGGTATGAAAGCAAGATGAGGGCGTGTGAGATGTTTCCATGGACTTGTAAGTGAAAATGTTAATACTTTATGTGCAGCTTTACAAATGTTTGATAGGTATAAAAAGGGAAATATTAGGTTTTTTAAAATGTATTTTAAATTAAAAGAATTTCAAACTCTGAAAGTGTTAATGAAAGTTATTACCTTCTAAAAATAAGACAGCATTATGCAGAAAAAAGAAAAAGTAAATGACCCTACAACAAACTGAAATAGCATAGTCACAACGAGGAATGAGAAAACAAGATTGAAGGAAATCCAGTCCAATGGAGGAACCTGCCCACTAATGCTTGTTTTGGGTACATTACATCTGCCGGAACCATGTAACATTTTGAACATATCTCTCACACTGGCCATTCTTCTGGAGGTGATAAAGGGAGGGCATGTTCAGTGGGAACCATAGTCTATTAGAGAAAGCCTTCCAGAACCGAATCTTCTGATATTCCAACTACCTGAAAGATGTGCTGAAAAACAATGTATATGAGCTTGGGATATGTAGGTAACTTTGGTTTCGAGAACCAGTCTAAGAACAGCAGGATCACAGTGCATCCTTGGGAACTGGACAGATCAGTAATGAAGTTCATGGGAATGTGTGACCGTGGGCACTGGGGTATCAGGAGAGGCTGCAGATGACCAGTGGGGAGAGTCCATGACGCCTTAGCATGGGCACACACAACGCACGATGGAATGTAGCCTGCAATATTCTGATCTAGGGAAGCCCACCAGAAGCAGTAGTGTACTAATTCTGTCATCCTATGGACCTCCAGGTGACCAGAGGTACTGTTAATACCAAAGTTTAAAAAAAAATTGTTGATAAAAATGAAAAAGCATTGTAACACCCTTTTTTTCAGTCCAGGGAGACCTCACCTACGTCACTGTTGCCATACCTGTTTGGCGGATCCAGCTGGTAAGACCCACCCACTTGGGACAGCCCTGTTTAGCAAGCATCCTACTGTTATTGCTCAGATGGATCTTTGAGACCACTCCCCGCCTAGTTGCATCCTTTCTTCCCAATCTGTTTCCACTTTTTCTGTCTGACATGCCGACTAGATGCAAGATCTTTGTGATTATTCCTGAGACCAAGTGCTTTCCCTGTACCTTTATCTTCCTGCCTGTCTTTTACCTCAGATTCCATGCTTCTGATGTGCCCACTTTCTGCCATTGCTGATCGCCCAGCCTTCTCCTGGATCAGTAACTATGATTATCACCTTGCCCACCAACTGCAAATGCCCATCTCCCAACCCCTTCACCTGGCCACCGATCACAGCCTCAGTCTCACGCTTTAGGAACCCGACTTCTGTGTTCAATTGTAACAATTTGGTCCTTGAATGAGTTGCTCGAGAAAAATCTAGCTACAACTCGATGGAAAACTCGGAACACAACAAAACAAAACAAACTTGCTAAAACATAAAGATTGATACATGTCTGATGGGCTTAAACAAAGGCAAATGCAGCTATTGTGATGCTTATGCCTATGAATTGCTCTCAGTCTCACAGTACCTCTTGACAAGTTTGCTGTGAAAAAGCTGTGTGTTTGGTGTGATTTTTTTTTGTGCTTTATCTAAAGTACATTTAGTGATACAGTAATAATAACCCCTAAGAAAGTGAGCAGTGATAGGAGGCAATCATTTAAATCATCAATTAAATAGGCAATCATTTGGAGGTTGGAATGGATTAAATTCATTTACAATTTTTCTTATGGGGAAATTTGACTTGGACCTCGACTAAATCCAAACTTGACCAGCCTTCTGGAACGAATTAAGTTTGTGTTCCAAGGTACCACTGTATTACATTACTTCAAATGTCTTCATTCCGTCCAAATTCTCCAAAGCCTCCACTGTCACAGTGCTTATCTACTGTGTTCACTGTCTGTGATGGGAAATTATTCGGGTGGGAGCATTTTTGTGCACCTGTGAGCACCCTGATAACTCTGGGAAGCTCATTCTTTTGGTCGTTTTGCTGAAATGTGCGCTTGGGTAAACATTTTTACTGTTCAAGGAAAATTATAGTAGACCTATACATTGAACCGTTACATGCTGTGAAGCGCAAAACAAATCCGCTAGTTTTACAATGCATTGATTTATGCTTTATGCAGTACAGTTTTACAGTTTTGAGATAAATAAGAAAGACCATTCTTTTAAATAATCAGTGTTGGGGAAACTACTTTTAAATAGTAGCTTTGGAAGCTACAAGCTTCTTATGATTTAAAGTTATTAAGCTACAGTCAAGGTGCTGTTTTACAGTTTTTCTCAGGCGCTTAATTACATTGCCCAGGCCATTAGTGCGTGTTGTCAATTCCAAATGCGTATGAGAGAAACAGCAAACACCTTGACATTGCTTGTACATTGTTTTCATTGCTAAAGGTCACAGTGATCATCTGTGACAACAAAATAATATGGGAGTGTCTCATCAAGCTAATCATGACCAAATGGTAGCAGCAGCCAATACCCTCTTCCAATTGGGCCAAACTTGCAATTGCTTAAGCATTTCCAGCAAATCAAACTTTAAACAACTCAAAACAGCATAAAAGGTCATGCTGTTTAATTCGAAACACGAGATGGAACAAGACCAGAGAGGACATGTGAGGGGAAGCGGAAGAGGCAGACAAGGACAAAGAATACTGATAACAGTGGTCAGCCATGAAATAACAGCCACTGTTGTAGACCATGTGATTAAGCTTGGTCTATCTGTGCGTGAAGCTGGCCTAAGGGTGCAGCCAAACATTTCAACATCATGTGTGTTATCAATTACTGGAGCATTCAGGCAGGAAAATCAATATGTACTGTACACGCGGTAATCATGTTTATATTTACAGCTGTACAGTAAAAATACTATTAATTTTGCCTTTTGTAGAAACTCAACTGACCTATGGCACATGCACTCTCAGCCAACACATACTGTATGTCCTAGTCACTCTTTGACTACTACTCATGTTTAGAAACATGTGAACAGTTCTGAGTCATTGTGTTTAAATGATGACTACTATGTGCTGGCTGTGATTAACTTGCGACCTGCGCTTTCTATTTTGCATCAAAGTTCACTGTGGTGCAAAAAGCCTTTTGACGAATGAGACTGTGTTGCAAACAGGGCGACTCTGTAAAATGTGTCAAACTGGGTGAGCACAGTTTTATAGTTTCACCAAATGAGTGATTGATTCAATAAGTGAGTTTTGACAAATGGTAGGTTTGTTCCAGGAATGATGTTTAGTGCTTTTAGATGATAATAATGATGATAATGATGATGATGATGATAATAGGGTAATGTTACAATATAAAACTGTAAGGTAGTCTGAAAATTTCATACATTTCCCAGAGAGTCACACACTCAGCTGGGTGCATCTTGGGAAAACCCTTGGTACCCAGTCAACCATGGTGAGGACCTACTGAGAGAGCGGTCCAAGGAAAGAAAAACCACAAATTAGACAACTGGCAAATAATTTTAATGAAGATGATCGCAAGTATTATGCCTCACAAAAAATGCATGCCCTACAAGACCAGGAATTCAAATTCTGCCTCTCTGCACACATGCATGGAGCCCTGCAGTGGTGGCTCTAGGCTGTATTTCAACTGAGGGGACCAGACTGGGGCTAGTTTCCAGTAGCCAGATGCATTTGACCTTAATGTCCTCCAAGTATTACTTACACTAGATTTCCAGCATTAAGAAGCAAAAGATAATTTTGACAACCGTTAAGTTATTTATGCAATGCTTTGCTGTCACATTTCACAGTTTTTACAAAAATGTAACTCACTCTGATTTCTTGTTTAGACTGTTTTGCTTCCACAAGCTTGATTATGTTTTTTCTGTTGTTAACTCCACTTTTCACCAACTGAAGCCACTTGACCACCCAGTGCACCCATGCTAAGTGTCCATCAAGAAAATGTGATTATATGTGTTTTATGTCTGTTTGCAGCACACAAAATCATAGCACACATATTAAAATGTAAATAATAATAATAGTAACAGTAATAATAATACGATATTTATTTCAGACCCAAGTAGCATATGTATTTAGGGGGGCCATGCGGGTTAGGGCATGCATGTTGTCATGGGGGCACCCCCCCCCCCAAAAAAAAAATCACCCCTGGAGCTCTGCTGTGTATGAGTTACATGGCTGTGGATGACACTTATGTGTTCACACCCCACATTGATGAGTTTTGGCCAGCCAGCATCCTGCCAGCAGTTCATGGTTTATCTGTCCTTTGAGCACCATACTGCATTATGTAATAATGTAACAATATGTAAAAAGCTCGACAGTATGCAACAAATTAAATGATGATAATAATGATGATAATGATGATGATGATAATAGGGCAATGTTACAATATAAAACTAAGGTAGTCTGAAAATTTCATACATTTCCTAGAGTTATTACATAATGCGGTGTTATTACATAATGCATTGTTACAGACCACTTTCAGTAGGTACTCACCACACCACGGTTACCTGTGAGCACCCCACAAGCTTTGTCATTCCAATCATCTCACCATAATGATTTGGCCCTTGTCAACATCATTATCTTCATCCCTTCCCATTTCTTCTGCATTCAACTAGCAGTATTATGCTAGCTTATTGTGTAATATACCCTAGACCTGATAGTCAACCATGTATGGGTGGTGATAATGTTTTGGCTCATTGGTGTGTGTGTGTCTGTGCGTCAGATATACATGACATTGTGGGGACATTTGAAAAATCCTGTTATTTTGATGTTATGGGGACCATTTTTGCAGTCCCCACAAGAGGGAATTCAATTTTATGAAAATCTGTGACTGCAATCAAAAAACTACAAATGCCAAAAGATGTATTTTGTTTGGTTACTTGTGGTTAAGGTTAGGGCTGGGTAGGGGTTAAGATCATCATTATTGTGATTCTCAATAGAAATGAATGTATGTATGTATGTAGTGTATATGTATGTATGAGTGTGTACTGTATGTGTATTAGTTCCCCATTTGGCCAGCAGGTGTTGCTGATCATCCTACTCTTACTTCCGTCTCGTGGTTTAACGGGCTGAGCAGGCATCCGCATCATCGAAGCTTCCCGTTTGCCTTGGGTTCAAGGTTGAACTCAACCATGTTTTTAATTTTTACATTATGGTTCCTGCTTTTATAATGTTGTATTTCTGTACGGCTCCTTGTTTTTCTCCGTAATCTGTGTTTGTAGTGATGTTTGGTACCCTTATTTCCAGGCTTCCCTGGTGTTTGAGCCTTTTGGTATCTGTTGATTGCCCTCACCCATTTGATTGCCCTCACCCATTTAGTGTTCCCAGTCCCTAGTGATTAACTGCCCCCACCTGTCTATCTTTGCATCCAGTTATCTGAGTGTTTAAGTGCCTGTCCGTGCTTCTGTCTTTAGTTGGTCATTGAGTGTGATTCGAGTTAGTTGCTGTGTATTTAGTTTTTGGTTTCTATGGCATGTTGTTTGCCATGTATTATCTGTATATGCTCCTTGTTAATTTAGTTAACCCAGTTAGTTAGTGGTTTGGTTTTTCTTCCTGTTTTGTTTTTGACCCTTCATGGTTCCTTTGTTTTCTGGTTTTCTCTCTGGCGTTAAAATAAAACCATTGCTGCATTGTCAATCATCTTTTCACCACACCCCAGTGCCGTAATGGTCTAAGCAAGTAAGAGATATTGTATTTTGCCTTTTATGGATGAAGCAGACTTCAGCTTCAACAAAAAATAAGACGTGGTTAAAATGTGATTGGTCACAGGGCTACAGCTGAAGTCCTAGGACAACACAATGTGTGCCGCTGGATTTTAGATCTTAGTCAAGGGTGTATTTCACGTATTAATTGGATTTTGAAATACTGTTATATTTAGTAGGGGAGAAAAAAAATCAGACTTACACATTTATTATACACTAATTACTTTATATTTCAACACCACAAGGTAGGGGTACACCCACCTTAGGGCACACATGTGCACACACACGTTATGGGAAGTATGAGACAGAGTACGCAGAGGAAAACCATGCAACACACAGAGGACATACAAATCCCACGTGCATAAGGGGGGAGGGGGAAATTCAATCAAGTAGCCCAGGAGATATGGGGCAACAATTTGGTAAATAAGTAATTAAGTTGTCATAATGGAATCAAATGGAAAAAACCTGCAGACAGTTGGGTCAGGATGCTGGATCATGCCAGTACCTGGCTCTACTCCCTAGACATTGTTTGCATACCAGCTGTCTGAGTCCAGCTGATGATCAGTTTACTCAGGGCCAGATGGCCCAGATGGGAAGCAGAAAAATATCAACTAAGCATTTTATGAATAAATAGGTGGATGTACATAGAATAAAAATGTTGAGCAAAGAATATATAGTGATTTAAAACCAAAATAAACATAGGTGGGCATGCCTCAGACAGTCAACATCTAAGAAGAGAACAGAATAAAAATTGGGCAATC
Source organism: Hippopotamyrus pictus (assembly GCA_026781145.1). Lineage (NCBI taxonomy): Eukaryota > Metazoa > Chordata > Actinopteri > Osteoglossiformes > Mormyridae > Hippopotamyrus > Hippopotamyrus pictus. Next base: position 1,623,329 of record JAODLC010000042.1, on the reverse strand, counting down.
ACCAACAATATTAGCAGGACAGGGGTGACAGCTCACAAAGGCGTGCACACTCAATACAGCAACCCTCTGCTGTGTTAGAGCCTAGAGTGTAAAATGTGATCCTAGATTCGAATAGAAAGATCATTATGTATATAAATAGTGCAGTGGGAGGATTGGTTGGTTGAGCTACTAAACATGTGACTGATGAGTTACACCAGTAATTCACTCTATGTGATGGGAGATGGAGAACTGAAAAATGGAGCTGGTGTCACTGAGGAAGAGAGCTGTTCGAACCCGGACACTCTGGCTCCTGTTGGGTGGGTGGTTGCCGTTCACAGCTTTGTAGAGCTGCTGA
>JAODLC010000042.1:1562696-1614544 GCA_026781145.1 Hippopotamyrus pictus | reverse complement strand
CGAACGGGAGATGGTCGGACCTGACGTCACTCAACTCGGAATTTCCGAGTTCCGAGAGAAAATCGAACGCACCATAAGCCCCTAAGGTGTTTCCCGTGCTCCCTGGACCGCTGCATAGTTCAGTGGGCTGAGTGTGTGGTTCAGAGACTGAGTATGTGTCAGTTGCAGGCTTGAACCATGTTGGTTTCCAGTGTTACCTCTTTGTTAAATTATTGGATTTTGTTCCCTAGTGTTTATTTTCTGTCTTAGTTGTCTTGCCCTTACTTTACCCTCCTTGTGTTTTTTTTTCTGGCTTTGTTTTGTACATTTTGTTTCTGTGATTAGCTTTGTTTGTAACCCCAGTGTCAGAGAATTTCTCCCAGTTTGATGTCTGTTCAGTTTCTTTGTTCTGTGTTCATCGTTGCTAATTTGCTCCACCTGTTGCTTGTTTTCCCTGTGCTTGTTAATTGTTTCATCTGTTGCTAGTTGTTCTGCACCCTCTGTGGCTAATTGTCTTATGCTCTTCACCCCCCCTCTCATTAGCCTGGTTATTTGCATGTATTTAAGTACCTGTTTCAAGTCTCTATGCTATAGTCTGTCATTGTTAATGTTATTACGCGTTGGATCATCGCCTGTTCCCTGCCTGTGCTATGCTGCACTGTAACAATGTGTTCAAATCCAGAAGTGAGGATGGACTAGCATTGTTCTATACATGTATATTAGTGTATATAAAATATATTTATTTAAATTATTATCATTACAGTAATATAATTACTGCAGTTTTTTTTTTCTGTAATACATTCAAAAACACTGTAAAGATGAAAGTCATTAAAGCGTATTGCAAAACTTCTGATTCATTGCTGTAATGTATACTATTGGACATTCTCTAGAGTAAAAAGGTGGTATTGTCTAAAAGAACACTGATTTGTGTAAAAAAAAAATCAAACACTTCGAAAACAAAACTGCGCTTTATTTATGGCTCTTTGTTAGTATTTTTAGGTGATGATGTTATGTGTGACAAAGTATGCTTACCGGTTGAGAACTTATATAGAATATGTTTTGAGGAAATGTATAAAAGGAAGTGTTTAGCTGATTTTTGTGTATATTGGGGATGAGCATTTAGCTTTGCCCAAAAGTTATTTTGAAAATGGAAACTGTGTAAAGAGTTGACAAAAATGACTGAAAAGGTCTGGGGCCATATACTGTATGCCCCAAAGGAAAAACTGCACATATACACTTACTGTCCACTGAATTTGGTCCACCTACTATGACAGCCTGCTACTACAGAGAATCATATGGCATCTCAGTACATAGGCTTAGAATGAGCTATTTCCATGATCTAAGCAATTTCGATTGTGTTTGTGTCAAATGTCATGATTCCAGCATATCAGAAACAGTTGCCCACTTGATACTTTCATGCAATAAAATGTGTAGAATAACAGAGAATGATGTGTTACACAAAAAATATGCAACCAGTTGCAGTTCAAAGGCTGTTAATGAGAGATGTTAACTGTTAACAGAGCCAGAGGAAGGCTACAAGTGCAAAATTGCCAGGGACCAAACTCAAAGGACAGTTTGCTGTACCTTGTTAAATCCATGTCTTGAGGAATTCAGACTGTTCTGTAGGCAAGAAGGGTTCTTACCTTTTACTAGTTGTATTTAATTAAGTAGCCTTGGAGCACATATAGAAACACACGTGTATACATTTTTTTTTTTTTTTTTTAAATAAATTAAGCATAAAAATGCCCATTTTATGGGAAAATTAAACATTAACTAACCAAGTCCTTTTCGTTTGTCTTTGACGCAGAGATTTTGTTGAAATTCACTTTCTTTTTTTAAGATTTTACAATGTTTATGTTGTACTGAGGGACTGTCACAAGTCTTTCATCTGATTCTCAGTAAGACTTCTTCAATTCCCATAATCCACTGGTATTTGGTAGCTTTCATGATGAATAACTGAGAATTGTGTGGACGAATTCTTAAAGAGATCTTCGGTTTATGCCACTCTTGCAGTTAAAAGAGTGCCATAAACCTCGGCTTGCAATGCGTCAGCTAATTATACATATTTTAGCTGATTAATCTTTAAACTGCATTCAGTTAAAGCCATTTAAGTACCTAATGATCCATTGCAGGATGAAACTGAGAATGTATACAATCAATTAAACATGTCCAGTTAAATGTTTCAGAATGCTCATTGACTGGAGGACCCTGGTGATAAAAATAGGTATAACACCCCTAAAAACAGACCACTGTTCACTGCCTGCCAACTTTTATTTAAATTCAACTGGGGATTGCTGTGCCTATTGTCTTTATATCACTGTTCTAGTTCTTTAATTTTATATTTATACATGTAATGCTTGGTACATTAATGGAATCTGGCTGTATGATCACATAATTTTTTATGCAGTGTATACACATCATGTAGCAAAGTGCAGCTTTATTGCAATTCAGCTAATACCACAGAAAGAGATTAGAAAATATTACAAAATGCAGGCGACTATAAAAAAAAAATAAATAAAATATATTAATGAGGAGAACATGTACCGCATCACCTACTTTTATCTTTAGGCGTGACTGATTTAGCCCATTGGATCAGTCCCAGGAAATGTAATATCCAGTCACAGGGGTTATATCCCATGCTCACAGGAAGACGGCGAAAAACACTGACGGGCTTTACTACAGAGACTTGTTCTTTCGCAAACTTAATACAAACTGTTTAAACTTTGAAAAGAAAAAAAAAAAAAAAATCAACGATTCAACGATTTATAGCGGTGAGTTATGTGAGAGATATGAGAAAGAGAGCTCGTTTTTGGTACTTATAGCCATCTTTAAATGTAGAAGTAAACAACTATTATGCTGTAGACAAAATACACCTAGGAGAAATAATGCTGTCTTCTAACTGACTTAATTGTTGTAAATGTATTTAAAATAGTATCTGTAACAGTTAACATTTTACCTATGATTATATATCTTTACGTAGATTTAAAAGCATTCACTTGCGCTAATTTAATTTATTTTTGCTTTCCACGGGGACGACGATTCTTGGTTTTGCTCTAAATTTCAGGATCATATTTCATTTCAATATATACGTGTTTTGATGGAGTAAAATGTCCTTTGTCTTTAAATTTCTATTTTCTTTAAGTTTATTAAGTATACTTTACAACTAATTTATATTGTTATATTAAAATATAGCCTATGCTAAATATATGCGTTGTTTACAAACAGCTGTCAATCTTCTGCGCAGTTTTCATCGTTATGTCAATATAGTTTGCCGATTGCACGCTAGTGGCACAATTTCAACATAATACCGTAGAAATACACAAATAAATGAATAAACAAACGAATAAATCGGGCAGAAGCTGTTATTAGCAGTCTTGTTCCATAGACTGTGACTCTTCTTGCCGTGTACGGCCTATCACTGTGCCACATTAACGCTGACTCTGTACTATGGAGGTTCCGGTTGGATTAGGAGGAGTTTCTGACTCCACAGATCCCATTTTCCGCGGACCTTATCGAAGCGTTTTCCATAACGTGCGAGTAGCGTTTCAGAGTAGCAGCGATATCTTGGAAAGCTTAGACTTTCCAAATTCCAAGCACAGTTTCCTGCAGAAGAGTCGCCTCTGGGAGATGCGCCAAACTAGCAAAGAGTTACCCCGTAAAGGATTATGTTATGGGACATCTCATAATTCAGATACCGAAGTAAAGGAAACTGAAAGTGCTAGGATATTCAGAGACCCCGATTCTGAAACTAGTCACGTTAACTTCGCAAAAACCATATTAGATAACAAAAGTGATTTTTCAGCGCTCGACTCCACCGATAATGCAGAAAATAATGCTTCCGATGTCTATTCTGACTCAAACTCCTCTAACGCGGAACAAAAACCATGTGCAGCAACTGCGCCCCAGCATAGGGCTGAAATAAATCCCAACAGTGACGCTTGTGTCGGGATCAGTTGCTCTGAGTCCGCTTGCACAACCATCTCAGAAACAGCAAGGGAGCTTTTCAGAGCCGTTTCTGTGTCTCTCGGTCTGAACTTGGACTCAAATGAGATGAATGATCCGGGACCCAGTCAAGCTTCTTGTCTTGAAAATGACCGAAGACAAGAACATTATTTGTTTGAAGTGCCTTTCATGGACCGTTCGGTGGCTGGATCAAGTGCCCCGCTGCCGGAGGCACACGATGGACAATCCATGCAGAATTACGCGGAAGGCGGTGTTCCTCTAAACGAGCTGAAGAATGATGCGACATCATTACCCTATCTCAGTTCCATCCATTCTAATGGAAATGGGCAAATGCTAAGCCTGACTTCAGAGCCCGAAAGCCCGACTTCCAAGGAGGGTATGAATGGTACCAGCTCTTTCTCCAGTCAGTTCGACCACCTGTTGCCAGCAAACTTGGCACGTTACAGTCACGCAGATCCATCGGCGGATCTCAGCGGCGTCTCCTCTCATTTTACTTTTAAAACTTCACCAGCATTCACCAGTGATCAGAGATCGAACGTGAAAGAGAGATGTTTCGATTACTTACAGCATAGCGTCAAGGTGAAGTCAGAGGAAATGAACAGCGAAGACAGAGAAACGTGGGGTGACCAGTACACGTATAACGAAAATGCCAGTACGCACTGTGGACCTTCTGGACTTCGTGTACCTACCTATAATACCGGGCCAAGTCATTCTTTTGCTTGCAATCCGTTTGAATACGGACGAGGTGGGATGGTTTCGCGGGACGGAGCAGCGCCCGAGCCGTGGCACCCGGGCGGCATGCTAGGCAGAATGCCCTACACCAGTTCCTCTTGTCTGAAGAACGAGGTCACAGACTGGTTGGAGATACCTTACTCGGATATAAGGTAAGGATGTAAGGTATTGTCTGCCTCTCTACAGATCTAAAGGTACAAACATACAAGATTCAAAACGACCAGTTAGCTATTTACAGAGTCCCGTTTATTTTATCTATTTATGGTAATTGTAGGCTAAATAGTCTCGAAATACGTTGATCTGCCTTAATTTATTTTAATTTTTTAATTTAATTCAGGTTAATTTTATGCATTTTTTTTTACCTTAAGCAGCTGAAATTAAGTGAAATTTAAATGCAGTGTTAGTCTACAACACTTGGGGTCCTTAACTGATTATAGAATGATTACAGGAGTAGAGATCAGAATAGCTTTACAGTATATATATGAGAAAGACATTCATAATATTAATTCTGAAATTCTTTTTAATTGTTAATTTATTTGTTTTAGTCCCAATTGAAAAATAAAATGTAGTTAAAACCTTAAAATTTTGTACTGCTGCAAATTGCTTTCAGTTTTTTTTAAATATAAATGTTTTTCTTAATTTTCTTAAGTGTGCAGAAACAACAGAAACCTCACCTACTCTAGGCTGTAATTAGAATTTACTTTTCACAGAGGATGCACATAGCTGCTAGAAAATATCTATATATCTATATCTATATGTTATGTTGTCCAGGCAGAGACTAGTAGAGTGACTCTGATCATGCCATGAAGTGTTTTTATTACTAGATCTGCTATCCTGTTTATGTTGGGGTGTTTTATCACTGCAGATGAACACATATTCAAAACATTTAATTGACATTATCCCTCATTAAACATTGCTTGAATAGATTTAATGTCCGTTTCTAGTCTGATATATCCATAAGTGAGGCTATATACTGTGTTGTATTTGGATATGGCCATATGGTCCACAAAAGACAGAAACGTAAGTTAAACGTAAAAAAAGAAAAAATAATTTTTATAAAAAAAACAAATACTTAAAACAGTTAAATTGGCAATAACAACTTGTTCAAATAAGACTGTAGCAATCCATCATTTTGTATATTAACCTCAAAATATTATTGTTTCCAAAAATAATTTTATTATTAAACCTTATATTGTTAAATATCTATAGTTCCACATAATGCAAAACAATACATTGGGCATGATAGATGCATGAAACAATTCACAGTAAAAATTTAGTTCGTCATTATTGTGTTATACCTGCCTTTTATTTTAAACATAAGCACGAAATTGGTAGCTTAACCAAACATATCATGTTGGACATTTCGGTTATGTAGTTATGGGACTAAAAATAATTCACTGAAAACTGGAAATTACATTTTTTTTTTTTTTAATTAATACTATAAAAACAAATTTTGTGATTTATGAGAACCTTACAATGAAAATCCAGTCATTTTTAAAAGATCTTTGCATTTTAATTTTATGTGTTATGTTCGATCTCAGCCAGATGTGGACACTCATTTTGTATGCAATTCTCATTATGCAAATGATACTTATATTTGTGCTTATTGGAATTTGCCCTAAAAAATGAAACTATAGCTTTTTACTTACTTGGAGCATTGTGTATGCATAGTGTATGCATTTTTGGTGTTTAGTTCGTGTGTGTGTACACAATCTTTTGTTTTGTGCGTGTGTGTCTATGTATGTGTGTGTCTTGATTTTTTTTTCTTCTCAACATAACTCTTAGTCTCTGCTGTGTTTTACATGAACTAGTCATGAAAAGTATCTTTACTAGCTGAACTGTACAGTGAGCAGTTAATGGCTGTTTGTAAAGTTACAGTTGAATTAAGTGATAAGAATAGAATGCTAATGTTCTTTGTGGCCAGTTTCAGTAAGACTGAAATATTTTTATTTAACGTCTGTCATATATTATTTTTAATCCTCTCACAGTACTATGCATTTTTATTTATTTAGAAACAGGACAAGACCGCTTATGGCTGGATTTAGATCATAATATGTGTTCATTGGCCTTTAATTACAAAACATGGAATGATTTAATTATTGTATTATTCAGTCTCAGAGGCATATTTTATAGTTGAATATTGAATGTTTGGTATGCATTATATATACTGTGAGCAGTTCTTTTGCTTTACAACTTTTTCTTCAAACGATTAGCCTCTTACAGGCAAAAATAATAATATATGTCTACTAAAGGATTCCAGGATGAAATACAGAATTACTTATTTATTTTCAATTTGTGCTACTTTGTCTACTTTCTAAAAAACTCTAGCTAGATTTACATAAAAATGCTGGATATTGGGATTTTCAAAGTACATTTATGGATTAAACGAACAATCTGGTCCCCTCTATAATTTTGCATGCTGAATTATCAAGAAAATGGTCCCTCGCTATATTTTCTGTAAAATACCAATTTTAAAACCTTTGTTGGGCTCTCCTGTCATAAATATGCTGTATCAGTCAGCACAAACAAGTGTATTGGGTGGTTGACAGCTTGTTATAAAGGGTGAGATAGCTGTCTATTTGTTGTGCTGTATTACAGTATGACTGTTATGATGTGTTATGACAGTCGTGAGATGCGGGTGAAACTGACTGTGTCTGATCCCATCACTGATTAATACTTAATCTAATGACTGAAAATAGACGTCAAGGCAACTATTTTATAAATCCTGTTAAAATAAACACTGTATTCTGCTATTTATGTGTTAGAATAGAATAGAAGACTGCAATGTATTTTTTAAACATGGAAAGTGGCATCAGCTGTCTTTACAGCTCAAGGCACAGCAAATTATTTCTTATTTTAAATTATGATCCATCTCATGAGTTATATGATTTTAAAAGAATGATGTACATAATAGAACTTTTATACATTTACTTGTTAAATTCAGGATATATCATATTGGAGAATTTAATAATTCTAAAGTGTGCATGGTAATGTTTTGAGGACTTTGCATATGCTTGTTTTGCTATCAAGGCTGTAATTATAATATATATTTGAGGGGAGATGTCTCCCAATATATATTATAATTATGGCACTTGGCCCCCTCAATGTTGACTACATGGCTACGGTCTTGTATGCTATTACTTTTATACAAAATGTTATTGCATAAATGTTAGATTAGCTGTATTTGGTGAATGTCCCAGTACCTGGATTCACCCTTAACATTGAAAAGCTTAGTGTTTCAGGGGAAATCGTTATCACTTTGCACATTATCTGTGTACATTGCACATTGCTGCCATTGCACATTGTATTTGTCTTTCTAAAGTTAATACTGAATTGCTTTGCTGACGTGGTTTTCCAAGATTTATATGTTGGGGGTTATGTCTGCTCACTGGGATTTACTATTTGTTTGAAAAACTTGATAACACACACCTTGGAATATTTAATGTTTTTTAATGCTCACTTTATATTGATATTGATGCTTTTCCCTAGTTTTACAAAAGCAAATGGATGTTAATCATGCAAAAATAATGGACTGGAAAGCCAGATATGAAGCTAATGCAAACAGACTTTAACGTTAAAATGAAGTCGTACTTAAGAATAAATGCAGTCAAATTCACAATTTGTCAGTAATTATCCATCCAGCTTCTAACTATGTATCCTGGCCAGGGTCACATGGTCTATGCGGCCCATCCCAGGCAGGGGGGGGCATAAGGCTGGGGAACACCTTGGGTGTGAATGCCAAACCTTCACAGCGCACACACACACACATACACAAACACACTTCAGGCAGTTTAGAGATGCCAGTTAGCCTGCATGTCTTTTGGACCACATGACAAAGAGAGAGCTCACAGTAGGAGCTACTGAGCGATCATGCCATCTGTCAATAATTAAAGAAGCGAAAAATATTTAATGGGCGTCTATTACAGTAGTTGCTATCATTACTTGTGTTAAGTTAATAAATCATAATATTTCCTTTGATTTTCTTTAATTAGAACTTTTAAGTGATTTTTTTTCTGCATTTATTTAGCCACACAATTTAAATTCATGATTTCCCTTATTACCACTGTTCATGTCTCTTAAGTCAATGTATGTATCCATTTTTATTACTTTAGCAGAATACAGGTTTAGGAGGATAATTGTTTTTTGTATAACATGTAAATGATGTTTTTAAAAAATCAAGAAACCTCCTTATGGCTTTACCTCATGTTCAATTAACATATTTGGCGTTATGTTCAGCATGATCTTGTGGGCTGCCCCCCTGCAAGATTAAAGGTGGAGATCAGGTGTCGTGTCATTTGGGTGGCAAACATGAGCTGGAAGGACGCATAAGCAGACAGACCTTGAAAATGGATACTGGCTTTGGGAATATGGAATATTACCTCTTTGGTGGTGAAGGAGTGTGTTAGTGTACCCAGACTTCTTAGAGAAAATTGGCGAGGTGCTCAAGAACATCACCTATGGCGTCCTGTGGTGCTACTGGGGGACTTCACTGCTCGTGTGGGGAACAATGGAGATACCTAGAAGGACATGATTGGGAAGAATGGCCTCCTGGATCTAAATCTGACTTGTGAATTGTTGTTAGACAACTGTGCAAGCCATGTACTATCCATTACAAAGATCATGTTTTAATACTAGGAGGATCAGAAGTGTCCGTGGTCCAGAGAACCCTAGGCTATAGGTCAATGATTGTGTTTCTAGTCATGTCATTTTACTTGAGGCTGTGTGTTTTGAGATGTTAGGTGCAGAGTGGGGTAGAGCTATCAACCAATCAGTGCTTAGTTGTGAGTTGGATTCAGCACATGGACAGGAGACCAGATGTCCAGAACAGCCCAGATTAGCAGTTTTCTGGGAATGCATGGCTGACATTTCTAGGTGAGAAGAATTAGGGACGATCTTTGCATGCGGATCTCCGGAGACAGCCGAAAGATACTGACAGACCAGAATGGCTGCAGTGAAGACAGTCACGGTGCATGGGAGACGTTTTGAGAGGCTGTGGAGGGAGAGCCTACTGGCTAGCCTCAGAGACATTTCTTTTTTCCCCTGAAAACTGTGCGATGCCTCAGGAGGGGGAAGCTGGAGCCATTCGCATGCTGTGTTCAGGGATGTGCTGACCACATCTGGGGATATTGTTGAGTAGTGGAAGGAACACTTTGACGAACTCCTAAAGCCAGTGGTTATGCCCAATCACCAGGAAGTAGATTTCAGCACCTTCTGGTGGATCAGAGTCTTTAACTGCAGCTGAGGTTTCCACAGTGCCCAGAGGCCTCAGTGGTGAAAAGCCTTCAGGGGTTCGATGAAATCTACCCTGAGATGTTAAAAGCAGTCAGTGTTGATGGGGTAATGTGGTAGATGCTCCTGTTTAGTGTCGTATGGAAGGTGGATAAAATAATGGTCCCTGTTTTTCAGTACTCTGACCCTGTGTTTCAGGAGGATCAAGAACTCTGGTCTGGCCGTGGAAAAGTGGACAAAGTAGCAATGTCCCAACCAACTTCAAAACATTAGGAAATTAAATTTTGTATGACTCACAAATTAAAAATGTATGGTTTTCATTTATGAAAAATGACAGTGTTCGACGTGTGAGCAAAATGCATCTATTAATTTGACACAAAAAAAATGCAAGCTGCAATTAATTTGTTGTGAAATAGCAAGCAAAAAAGAAAAAGGAATGATAAACTGGAGGAGAATGACGTTTCAGATAGGATTGTGCAATTTATTGTGTAATTATGTGTGTAATTATTATACTATGAGTGATCTAGGATTCCTCTAGCTTACTGTGCTAGATACTGTAAGCTTGGTATAGCTGATGGTTTTCCTTTACATTGTACTATGTGAGTTAAACATAATCATCTCACCATACATACCTGGTCCTTTGCCGGGTAACGTGTGAGTTATTAGCTCTATTTCTGACATCTGGAGCTCAGATGTAAGTCCTGTCCCAGTTTTATGTATATCTGCACAGGGCATTGACACAAATATCCTGTTGGACATGGTGGTTTTACATGTACGTGGCTTCAGTAATTTCAGTGGAATTCAAAAATGTGAAATGTGGAAAATTTCTGAGAACAGAGAAATAAGTGCTGTCATGTTTCTTTCCATTGCACACAGATTTCACCTAGTGGCTTAAAGCATGCTTCCTCGCTCAGTGAAGTACTTCTGCCGTTGCAGTGAAGACATGGATCATTCGTCAATGTAAACACCACTGGCACATGGTGACTTATAAAACATTTATTCACATCAAAGTTTAGCAGCTAAAAAGCCACATACTGTAGTATTAGTTTGACAAAATTTAGAATGCTGCTCATGTAGAGCTGTGATTTGTTGCGTCTTTATCGCACAGCAGTGTATATATATGTTGATGCACTTAGGTTTCTGTGAAGAATTACCAAGAACAGTCAACTTTTCTACTACAACCATTTTATTATCATTCTCTGAGCCACTGTGCTCCTGACATCCGTTGATTCTTAGTATTGCATTAAAGCATCAACACGTTGTTTCAGAAGCTGTAAAGTCGCTATTCCGGCAAAACTGAGTCAGGCCTTTCTGAAAGCTGTCTGTTTTTTTCCACTGGCAACAGTTTATATTCTGCAAATCAAGAATATCAACAGTGACTTGTTTGGGCACAGCTAAATTTAGTAATGGACAGTTCCTAGTGAATATGGAAACATGATAGTGAGAACTAGGAAAAGCTAATGAGCCTTTGAAGAAATTAATATGTAAACCAGGCAAGAGGTGACCTGCTCACTGAGTTTTCTTTAGGATGAAATTCTGGAAGAAAGCACTGAGACATAGCAAGTGGTGACTGGTTTCACAACATCCTTTAGCCATTATATCATCTAATAACCATTTTTTGTGAGTGCTGACAAGCTTCTTACACTCTCTGTTGGAATCTTTGCCCATTCTTTACATGCAAAAGTCTCTAGCTCATTGATGTTTGATGGCTTCCCTTTAAATCCTACCAAAGATTTTCAGAGGGATTTAAATCTGGGGACTGTGAAGGCCAATCCAGGACATTTCAGGATCTATTTCTCAACCAAGTTTTGGTGAACTTGGCAGTGTGCTTGGGATCATTGTCTTGCTGGAAAGTCCAATGATAACTAAGATTCAGGTTCTGAATAGAAGGCATCATGTTCTTCTTTTAAAACGGCCAGGTGTTTCTGGGAATCCATGGTGTCAGTTACATAGTCAAGATTGCCATTTCCTGCAACAGAAAAACATCCCCACATCATCAACGAGCCACCTCCATGCTTGACTGTAGGAATGGTATTCTTTTGGTCATAAGCCTGGCCTTTTTCTCGCCTGACATACCACTGTCCAAACGGTTCCAATTTAGTTTCATCAGCCCATCAGACTGTTTCTGCAAATTTCTCCAACCATATTGTAGTTGACCTTTGATGTTCTTTGTGATCAAAAGTGGAGTGCATTTTGGAATGTGGCCAGGAAGTATCAGGGTCAGCACCCATCCAACCCTGCCTTTTGTGTCTCCTGCCCATTTGGTCAGCAGGTGTTGTTGGATAGCCTGTGCTCCTCCTTGTTGTCCATCTAGACCTTGGTGTGTTTCCCCAGCTCCCTGCACTGCCACATGGCTCTGTTGGCTGAGCGTATGGCTGTAAACCCTTTAGTCATGAGTTCCAGGCCAGCCTCCTCTGTTTATTTGTATTTATTAGATTTTATTCCCCAGTGTTTCTTTTCTATTAGTTTTCATGGTCCTAGTTGTGCATTGTGTATTGTTTTGGTTTTTGCTTTGTGCCTTTGGTTATGTATTACTTGTCTTTGTTATATTCCTAGTGTTACATTCTGTCTCTTGTTTCCCTGTTAATCTCTTAATTTTATGATTAAGTTTATTAGATCCACCATTTTTCTGCTTCCCTGTGCCTCATGATTGTTCTACCTGATTGCCCGTTGTTCTCCTCCCTCTCTGATTTGTTAATTGTTTCATGTTTCAATCCTGCTTCTTCATTACCTGGTTTATTTTGTGTATTTAAGTTCCTGCCTGTATTCCTTGCTTCAGTGGGTTGTTGTGTTCAAGTTCACTGTGAGTTATTGCTGCCCTGTTTGGGGTTGTAGTAAACCCCTCTGTTGTCTTGGAGCTGCAAAGTGGATCGTTGCCTACCTTATGCCTACACCATGCCCACACCTTGCCCTGCTGCCATGACATGAAGTCTTTATTTATTCAGTGCTTGTCTTGTATTGCCACTGAAGCACCTGCCCTGGCCTTCATTAGGTCATCCTGTATGTGTTTTACAGTAACATAGAGGTATTTCTAAGTAGTTAAGGGCTTTTGATGAATTTGTGGGCTTTCTTCCTCAGCCAGGCAGGTTTGCTGATGTGCCATAAGTTTTAAACTTCCTAAAAATACTCCCAATAGTGCCTCTTGGGATGTTCAATTTTTGGGAGATCTTATACCCGATACCTTTTAGGTACAATGAAATAATTTCCTTTATTGGCTTTTGTTTTACTGATAATTGCAACTCACCTTCCCCTCCTTAATGGGTGGGGTTTATATATGCAACACAGTTGAAGCCAATAAACAATCTTTATTGAATACCCAAAGGTTTTAAAAAACAGTAATATATAGTATAGGGATTTAATAACTGTGCTATAAAATATCCTGTTACTACTGAATACTACATCATACCATTCCTGTGTTGATTATACATATAACTCAACTGATAAAGAAGTAATCAAAAGCAAAATCTAGGTCTTTGAAAAAACTTTCATTGATAAATCCTTACAATTTTTGGGGGTTGAATATTTCTGATATTTCTGATTGTAACTGTAAATTATATAAATATCGCTCAAGAGAATTGGAGGCTCTCTCTCAACTCAAGACATTCTCTAATTGGACAAGAGTAGTCCAGACAATCCACAAAAGCTTTTGAAGTAGGGATATTAGCTAGGTCTAAAGTCTCTCCAGGACTGCATTGCTCTACAAATTTGCATTTTCCCAATAGCTCATCCATACTATAGTTTGCAATACTGAATTTCCAGATAATGTCTCAGTTCTCTCACTTTTAGTGCTGCTGAAAATAACCAGTAATGCACTGATTTTTGAATCAGAAATGATGAGATGCTACATAGGTTATGCATACATTGAATTTGTATAGGTTACATTTTTAAAGTAATAAGGAAAATATTTAAGTCACCCGGGAAACATAATTTTAGACATTTTAATGCAATTTATGGCCATTTTTTTTACTAAACTGATTAAATGCTTTGTTCATACTGTTTAATGACCCATGGATACTCTGAGGAGAGGAATAAATTCCAAAGATACTATATGTTACTGGAAAATTCTGTTTCAAGCTTTTATGCATCATTAAATATTTACTTAATTATATATAAATAAGGTGAAGATCATGTGTAATTTGGCTTAATAGTAGGAAACTGCTGGAAAAAAAGTCTGGTTACCTTTTTTGTGAGCTTTTTAGATAAACTTGCTCTTGCAATAGTTCAGCTTAGCTTTCTTTTGCGTTGAAGTAGGAATTTTAGTTTCAGTTTAGTTTTTATTCTTTTGAATACTTTTCCTTTATTTTAAATTCAATTAAGGGGAATATTTTTTCACTGGTTTTGTGATACTTTTCAGTAATGATAATAACTTAGATTTTTTTTCTTCTGTTCAATACATAATTAAAAATATTTGCAACTACTTTTTCTGTATTAAGTGGTATTACACTCCTTGTGATGTACACTCGGATTGTGCAAAATTCAGAATTTATTAATTGTGCCCTATTTCATTCATGAATTAGAATTTGAATTCAATTGGCCGCACCCTGGGGTAGCACAGTGGTGCAGTGGATACCCCCCCCCCCACCCCGGGACCAGGATTCAAGTGTCTGACACTCCATGTGTGTGGAGTTTGCAGGATCTCCCTCCAGATTCAGCAGTTTTCCCCCACAGTCCATAAATATACTGAGGAGTTGGAGTCAAGAAATTGCCTGTAGGTCTGCATGTGGGAGTGAATGGTGTGTGAATGTGCCCTGCGATGGGCTGGCGTTTCATCTTAAGTCGTTCCCATAGCCTCAGGGATAGGCTTCAAGCCTGCGACCTTGAATAGGACAAGTACTGACAGAAAATGGATGGATGGCCATACAGTATATTAAACGATGTTAAATTAGAATTTAAATTGGAATGACAGGAAGAAGAATTAAATTCATTTCAATTCAAAGAAATATCAATGCAATCACACAACACTGGAATGTAATCTGTCAAAACTATTAGGCCTATATACTGTAATATATTTGTTTTCTATATGGTAGCTATATATGAGTGAGTGAAGTTTACTTTATATTTGTGTGATTGTAAGAGAAAAGTAGTGTATAAATTTGACCTTATTTTATAAATATAATTTTGGGTTATGTTGGTCCTCCAAGTGCTTTTCCCCAGGCACATATTTATTGTTTTTGCATGTAACTGTTCATATGTATATGCATTTTTAAGAATCTATTATTAAGCTGTATTTTTGAAACCTGCACCTACAATACAGTGGTGCTACAAAGTTTGTGAACCCTTTCGAATTTTCCCAAACTCTCACCAGATGCACTTGAATTTCCCCATCAAAAAAAACGATAATCCTTGACATTCATATTCTTTTTCCACACACATATGTGTAGTATTGGTTAATTTTCTTCAATAATAAAGGAACAAATATGTTTTTCTTTCCTTTGCTTAATTGGATCATCTTGATCTAATTTTAGCATTTACTTGAAAATCTTGTGTTTTACAACATGTTTATAAAGAAATAGAAAATTCTAAAGGGTTTACAAACTTCCTAGTACCACTTTATGATTATGAATTTATTTGAATCTAGTTCCATTTTATTTCTACTTCCTTAATTCAAATTTGAATTGCAATTCTGCATCCTGTTCCCAGCTGTACTTGAAATTCACTTTGGATTCTAGAGTTGAATTGGAATTCCAGTGCTATTTTTAATTCTGTTCAGAATGGTGTACATCCCTGATTATGTAATTGTATTGTATGCTTTTACCTTGTATCTTTGAATTTTTGGTGTTTTTTTTTCTTTTCGCTTTTAAACACTGTTGCCCTAAGCTTTGTGGATGTGGGGCTTGCCTGTTTTTCCCTGTGTTGTACAGGTTTACATGCTTATATTTACTGCACTTATTTTGCAAAACAAAATGTCATCCAAGTTATCCAGTCTCCTCCTGCATGCCATGCAATGGATTCACATCTCACACAAGGAGTACCCCTGCCTGGATTAGACTGCCTGGGATCCAAAAAGTAATCATTTAATTGAACAGCAGCACCTATGTGTAGCCAGTGTCCATGCTTACAAGCTTCAGGCCACCCTCATGAAGTCTGTTTGCTCAGAGACATTCACACCAGTGAATGTCTTGGCCAAAAATATTTATGATGTGTTCCAATGTGTTTTGTTTCTTCAATAGATTGACTTGTGTATTGGATTATCGGGGTGTATATTGAGTCACCCCACTGATTTTTTTTGCGAAGCAGAGAAATAGCATGTTGCCAATTTTTATAAACATTGTGACAATACAGTAAACACAAAGACATAAGGATTCTATTGATGTCCACCCTACCTTATAAAGCTGAATAACGGAATATCTGGAGAGAACATCAGTTTCCTTAATCAAATTTGCATATTCTTGATCATTGTTTATTTATAAATTAAAAGTATATTTCACACTCTATTATTTAGGATACACTGTGTGACAGTAGTATGTGGAGTTTGATCTGGGTTTCATAAAGCACTAAATACATTTTTTAAGTATCTTTTTGGTGCTAGGCAAGACTTTTAGGATTTTGTATGACAATGAAGTTTGTATCTTTTTTTCCTGTAATAAAATATATTGCTCAAACAAATTAAAGGAACACCTTTTAATCGGAACATAGCATCAAGTCAGTTAAATTTCTTAGGATAGCGGAGAGGGTTGTTAATCAGTTTAAACTGCTTTGGTGTTAATGAAATTATCAACAGGTGCACTAGAGGGGCAACAATGAGACGACCCCCCCAAACAGGAATGGTTTAACAGGTGGAGGCCACTGACATTTTCCCTCCTCATCTCTCTGATTGTTTTTTCGCTAGTTTTGCATTTGGCTACATTCAGTGTCACTACTGGTAGCATGAGGCGATACCGGGACCCTACAGAGGTTGCACAGGTAGTCCAGCTCCTCCAGGATGGTGCATCAATATGTGCCATTGCCAGAAGGTTTGCTGTGTCTCCCAGCACAGTCTCAAGGCCATGGAGGACATTCCAGGAGATAGGCAGTTACTCTAGGAGAACTGGACAGGGCCGTAGAAGGTCCTTAACCCATAAGCAGGACCAGTATCTGCTTCATTGTGCAAGGAGGAACAGGTTGGAACTGCCAGAGCCCTACAAAATGACCTCCAGCAGGCCACTGGTGTGAATGTCTCTGAGCAACCAGACTTCACGAGGGTGGCCTGAGGGCCTGACATACTCTAGTGGGCCCTGTGCTCACTGCCTGGCACCGTGGTGCTTGATTGGCATTTGCCATAGAATACCAGAATTGGCAGGTCTGCCTCTGGCGCCCTGTGCTTTTCACAGATGAGAGCAGGTTCACCCTGAGCACATGTGACAGACATGAGGGTCTGGAGTAGCTGTGGAGAATGTTATGCTGCCTGTAACATTGCTCAGCAAGACCGTTTTGGTGGTGGGTCAGTGATGGTCTGGGGAGGCATATCCATGGAGGGACACACAGACCTCTACAGACGAGACAACGGCACCTTGACTGCCATTAGGTATCGGGATGAAATCTTCGGACCCATTGTCATACCCTACACTGGTGCAGTGGGTCCTGGGTTCCTCCTGGTGCACGACAATGCCCAGCCTCATGGGGCGAGAGTATGCAGGCAGTTCCTGGAGCATGAAGGAATGGATACTGTTGACTGGCCCCCACACTCGCCTGACCTAAATCCAACAGAACACCTCTGGGACATTATGTTTCAGTCCATCCAAAACACCACCAGGTTGCACCTCAGACTGTCCAGGAGCTCAGTGATGCCCTGGTCCAGATCTGGGAGGAGATCCCCCAGGACACCATCCGTCGTCTCATTATGAGCAGCCCCGACATTGTCAGGCATGCATACAAGCACGTGGGGGCCATACAAACTACTGAGTACGATTTTGAGTTGCTGCAATGAAATGGACGATTCTGCCACATCATTTTTCACTTTGATTTTCAGGGTGTCTTTGAATTCAACCCTCTGTAGGTCGATCATTTTCATTTCCATCAAACGATGTGGCATCCCTTCATTCCTAACACATCACCTAGTCCATATCAGTATAGATATCCAGCATGATTGTTTCCCCCCCATTGAGATCTGATGTGTTTTCAAAGTGTTCCTCTAATTGTTTTGAGCAGTGCATTATTTATTAGTAGTAGCAGTATTGCACATCACAATATATTGAAGCATTCCTGATAACTTGCAACTTGAAAATTTCTGACCACCTACTTACAATAGCACTATAGATCAGCTGAAAGGAACAGCTTCGTAATCCAATCCATTCCTCATTTCCCTACCCCTTTCCCCAGCTCTCCATCCCTTCCCCATCTCCCTCCATCTTTGCATCCAACTTACGCAAGCAAATGCTAATTCCACTCTCATGTTATGCTAACATAAGACAGTGATTCTCACAGACTTGCTAGCGCAAACTTGCACACAGTAAATTATGATGTACATCATGTGAACAGTAAATCAGCAGTTCATGCTTTGTCACTGTCACTCTCCAGACCTGACAACATCTTTACCCAGCTGACCCTTCTGCAGTGGGAAATCGAAGCGAGCTAGATCCATGCTGTAAGCAGAGCCTCTTCGTGATACGGGGGAAGGGATGCAGTTCAGGTACAGCTTGTTTCCTGTATGCCAGTGGAAAAGCACCAACAGCCAGTCTCCTGTGGTGCCATCTTCTGAAGGGCACTGACTTAGTCAACCAGTCTGACGTTGCCTCAGATGGACGATGCTGGCGGTGAAGCTGCCCTCTTGAATTTTTGTATCCTTCTTTGTAGATGATGGTTCCAAGGAGATTCTACCCTCCCGTGATGATTATCAACACTGAAACTAGCTTTCCGTATAAACTCTCTTCAAATCTTCTTAATTTTACACACATTGAAGTTTCTTGGTATTTCTTCAGCTAATCTTGAGTCCACCATCATCTTATTCTCCCCCACTGTCTGTTACTACACATTCTGCATGCTTGCCTAATTCCTTTACCAGCCTGGGGGTGTCAAGTCCCCCGAACACTAGGGTAATATTACCACATTCTCACTATAGAGTGATTATAGAAGTGAAATGAGACCAATGCAGTCAGGCCAGTGGAACAAGGAGATACCAGCCCAACAGAACCAGAAGATCAAGTGAGACCGACCCGGTCATAATGGTGCTGTAAAGTGAACCCAGCCCAACAGAACAATAACATCGAGTCAGATTGACCCAGTCTCTCTTTCCCCATCTCCCTCCAGTTTCTCCATATCCTGCCCTTACTTTTGCTTATTGTCTCTGTACTGCTATTTCAAAAGATACTTCAATAAAAGTTTATGACACACATTTTCCAGAAAACATTCCATAGTTTGCATTTGAAGGATTTAATTATCAATAAAACACGTTTACATCTTTCCATGTTGTTTTCTTAATTATCCTTTGGGTGTTAGTAAAGATTTTTCTTGTTCCTTGAACTTTCCTGAAACCAGGTTATACATCTGGTGATTCTATTTCTATGTTGAGTGGCATGATGCAAAATCTTATTGGCGTGTGATATATAATGGAAATTGTGTGACGGTTTGCACACTATGCCAGGTCTCCTATCTCTGGTATTGAAATATTAGCCTAATTGATCTCCTCTAAACTGTTGACCATTTTAGCCAAAGTCTATTTAGCACTGATTGATTCTTCTTCAATTCCTTGTACCCTTTCCTTCAGGATGTCATCCATTCCTGCAGGTTTCCTGTTTGGGTGCATCACAGGGCCACTCAGTCTTCCCACTTCCATTGCTGAAGATTCTCAAATGTATCTCACCTCTGTGGCTGACATCTTTCCTGTAGAAATCCTTGTCCTGTTAGTTATTTGCCTGTTGACGTCCTCGAACAAACACGTTCAAGCCTGGAACTGCTTTTTGACTCTCATGAACCTTCTGAAAAACAGCGCTTGCAGTTTCTTCAGGTACTTTGAAGGTGTTATAATATTGACCATTGTCCCTGCTGGTGGCTTCTGGAATTTGCATTCGAATCCTTTCTGAGTGATCTTTATCATCCCGATTTTTCCCTCTCCTCCCATCTTTGTGATTTCCACTGTACCTTCTGTCATCCGCTTGAATTTCTTTGGCTCTTTCTATTTTACATTTCTCACGTTCCTCTTGGTTGACTTCTAGGAATTCCATCCACAGTTCCTTTGGGGTCCAGCACCTTGCATCAGTTTCTGGTAGGGTTCTTGACCATGGGTATGTACTCTAGGTCATTCCTAGATGCTGAACGGCCTTGTTGATCTTTCTTGGGTTCACTTGGAGCTTTAGACGTGAGTAGCCCATGATCTGTTCCACAATCTGCCCCAGACCATGTCTTTGTTATTTTGAGTCCTTCCAACATTTGACCCTGAAAATGTAGCACATTTGGTTTCTGTAAACTCTATTGTGTCCTGTGATGAACAGATGGTGTCAATATGACGCCTTTGTTGTTTCCCAGAATGTATCGCCAAGGATGAGGCCACTGGACTCGCAGAATCCGATTGGTCACTGTTCAGCTTTGATTCTCTTTTCACGTTCATGCTGGCTTCGCTATTTTGGCCTAAGGGTGGTCAGAGTGAGCAGTTTAGACCGTGATTTATGGTACAAAAGCAAAGCCCCTTTGTCTTTCAGCTGTTTGTACACCTGTAGGTGTGTGTTCAAGTTCAAAGTAAAAAACTTGAATTGTTCAAAGTTTTGGTGATACTTCACTTGAGGGGGCACAAATAACTTAGTTACTTGGTTAATACTCAAGAACAAATTCTGAACTAATATAGTAAGTAATATCTCACGAACCATCATGATTGATCATTGATGTTGGTCAATTAATCCATTAATTAAGCATGGACTAATACATTAGTGTATGTGCCCTATCAAGTATAGCATTACCAAAGTTTCTTCTGTCCATGAAACTTTCCAGTAGTGGAATTCATCTATTTAGCAGACACTTTTCTCCAAAGCCACATATAAGGGAGGCAAACAGTGCAGCACAAGCATGTTTATCTGACTAAGTAATTAACTGATGACATCTGATGTTAAAGAAATACCTTTTAAGATATAACCCAAGTTAATAAGCCTCCCATACAAGCTATATTCAGTGGATGTTTGTCAGTAAATGAAAAAAGTGTCTTTTTGGCCTCTCATACAAATACATATAGGAATTCCATACTTTTCACATACCCCATCACGCTCTCCTTCCTAAGGCAAGCAGAGGTGGGAATGAAGCTTGGGGCATGAGCACAGGGTCAGACAGGGCATTTTTCAAGGGGTTAAGGGCCAAGCCCAAGAACCCAACTGAAGATGTAGCTACTCTGCTGAGCACAAGATTCAAAGCAGCAACATTCAGATCACAGGCACCAAAGTCTAACCCACTGAGTCATATGCTACTCCACAATCGTCACAGTCATAGCTCTCATAGCTGTCTATATTTTCTTTCTGCTGTTTATATTTTTCTTCCCAGGGCCAAAGATGGCAAGTAAGGCAGAGCTCTGATGGACTAACTATCAATCAGAAGTGTCTCTATCTATCTCTTTCCCCATCTCCCTCCATCTCTAGGTCTCTTTCCCAATCTCCTTCCATCCCTCCATCCCTTTTCCCATCTCCCTCTTTGTCTCTTTCCAATCTCCCTCCATCTTTCCATCCCATTCTTGATCTCCATCTCTTTCCACACCTCCTTCCATTTCTCTTTCCCCATCTCCCTCCATCTTTCTGTCTCTTCCCCTGTATCCTTCCATATCTCTCCCCATCTCCCTTGATCTCTGTCTCTTTCCCCATTTCCCTTCCCCATCCCGGAAGCGACTAAAAGGCCCGTCCTGCGCCTTTTAACTGCGTGCAAATCCGTGTATCAAAAAAAAAAAGCGGCTGAAGGGTGGTGGACGTGCAGAGCCGGGCCTAGCCGCAAACACGGGAGGTGACAATCACTCCGGACGGGGGGGGAGGCGAGGATCGTAGGGCGGTTGTGAGCCGCGCGATGGGCGCCTCCGCAGCCTGCCTGGCGCTTTTGTTACATTGGGACAGACACCAAACTCGGGTGCGGCTGGCTGCTATACCGTGCATTAAAGAAATATCTCCAAATGATCGGATCCCCGTCTGCACCACACCTAAGCGGGAGCACTGTCAGCACGCAGCGGCGGAATGGCTGCCTCCCTATTCCCGCAAAGCGCCTTTTCTCCAGCCAATCCCTCCCTCCCTCCCTCCTTCCTTCCACCCCCACCAGCAGCACCCTGCGCCGCCGCCGGTGCCTTACCGATGTGGCTGTCCTCGATGTGCACGATGAGGTCGGTCAGCGTCTCGAAGTGGAGCCCGCAGCCCCGGAACCTGCAGGAATTGGAGAAGAAGGAGGCGGCGGCGATGCCCGTCATGATGGTGCATTTAACGCGGCAGGAGCAGCGGGGGGCGAGGAGGGAGCACAGCACGGAGACACCGGCGGCCAGGCAGCGGCGGCGGCGGCAGCAGCTGGAGCAGCGGCTCGACCCGAGGGGAGGGGTGGGGAGGAGAGGGGAGGGGAGTAGAACAGAGGAGAGGAGGGGAGGGGGGGGTGCCCCGTGACGTCATCGCTACCTGTTGCCCACTTCACCCTCCGGTTTGGTTGCATCGAACATGTGCAGAGTCCAGTGCAACATCACCGGTCTCTCCTTAGAATGGCCACGATTAAGTTATAATACAACCCAGATAAAACTCCTCCTCACCACTGTAATCGCATGTGTCCCGGGGGCATGAAAGTTCTCATAAGAGTTTGTTGTGCATGATAACTGTATATTAGTACCTGACCATTTTCATGTAACAAATTTAAAGTAATGACTATCCCCCTACCCACCAACAAAACAGTCACGATTACGTTTTAACGTTTCTGTAACTTATGGCGTTTTTAAAATCTCTTATTCCGATGTAGCCATGTATTCAGAAAATATTGGCTACTAAGTGGCATATAATTACAAAAACAGGAACAACGCAAAACGGGATGCAAATGGCCAGAGGAACAGCACGGTGTTTAGTGCTGAATCACATGTCTTACAGAAATACAGAAATTAAGTCAATTAAAACTAACGAAGGTGCGCGCATCATCTAATCGGTCGGATGCTATATCAATTGTTACTTTACAATTAATTGTGGAAATATAAACAACTGTATGGTTTCTAGATATTGCAGTAGCTTTACCTTTAAATGTCAACCGAATTAGAATCCCGTTATTCCCGTCTTCAGCACGCGCAGTCGCCTCTCGGTGCCGTGATGCTCCCACTGCCGCGCGCCAGTGCGCATTCACAAAATGGCGTTCGGCCATTTACGGCTCGTTATCTCGGGCTTTCGTGCGCGCGCACATATTGAAACGCTGTTGCTCAATGCAGCCACTGGACGGCGCTCCATGCTATTAAACCATCTTGCTGAACTTCATGCACCTAAGCAGTAAATAATGCAGAAGAAGGAACTTAAGTTTAATATCCACATCTAATTGGATGTATGTATGCCTGTTAAATGTGTAAACGATGCTGTTCCTGACAAGATCTCATTTTATTGTTTGTTTCTTGTATCACCACAAGATCACGTACTTCCGTCCGGAATATACGCACCTTGATTTCCTGAAGTAAAGAATGAATGTCATTAGTGAGTCACTGCAAGTGATATGGTATTGCCCCTGACAAGGACACATCCATCAAGATAATTTTACATCCCTAGAGGCAACATGACAGAAGGAACACAGCAAAGCACCAGCAGTGATCATGTTAAAAACGAATTTAAAAATGTCTTACCGACTTTAAGAAAAGAAATATAAAGAATGCTGGCAAAGAATAATAAACCCATCTACGCGTATAAAATGAAGCCTGCTCTTTAGGCACAATTTTAATAACATAAATTCAAATCTCTGTTATCGGATAGGGTATGGAAATAGGATCACTTTTTAGAAGTACCTCGTGGTTCTTTTTACATATATGTCTGGTTAGTTGACGGTAAGGAATTATTTGAAGTTAAGGTTACATTATTTAAATACATAATAGAATATTTTGCGTTTAACATTTTAAAAATGTACACATTTAGTCTAAATTTAAACAATAATGTTTAAAAGTTTAAATTCCATACCAATCACTTGACTCTCTCTCTCTCTCTCTCTCTCTCTCTCTCTCTCTCTCTCTCTCTCACACACACACACACACACACACACACACACACACACACACACACACACACACACACACACACACACACACACACACTCTCTCTCTCTCTCTCTCTCTCTCTCTCTCTCTCTCTCTCTCTCTCTCTCTCTCTCTCTCTCTCTCTCTCTCTCTCACACACACACACACACACACACACACACACAAACAGTCATGCAATCATATCTTTTTGGGGACCGCTCATTCATTTCTATAGGAAAAATGCTGATACTAACTATAAGAACCCTAACCCCTACCCAGCCCCAACCATAACTATAAGTAGCCAAACAATTTTTAGGAAACTGGTCCCCATAAGGCAAAAAAATGGGTATTCATCACATTGTGGGGACATTTGGTCCCCACAAGGTAAGGTATACCTGTGTGTGTGTGTGTGTGTGTGCGCACGCCTGCCCCTTTGTTTGCATGTGTTCTCTACATACCTGATCTGCTATAAATAAGATGTGGTCGTAGACATCATCCTTTGTATACACTGTGTAAGTGTCAGTGATTCGGTCAGAATATCCTTTAAGGAAAATATGTTTGAAAGACACCAAATTCTCCTCTTTGAAGGTGACCACCATCTCATTACTGAGTCCAAATGAGACCAACTGGATTAAAAAAAAAAATGCATATTTATACATAAATCTTCTAACCACTTATCCACACAGGGTTGTGGGGAGGCTTGGAGCCTATCCCAGACATTGAAATGCACTAGGCAGGGGTACACCCTGGAAAAAATCCAGTCCATCGCAGGGCGTACACTCATACACTCACACTTAACATTAAGCCGTCATATTCTATATGACCAACAACCAACTGCACCTTCTATACCAGTTGTGTATCTTAAACAATATATAAAACCACACTATAACTTTAATATCAGCGCATTCTACAGACTTCCCACCTGAATTGTAGTGATGGCGATTTTAAGAATCTGCAGCGTGAGTTTCCAAGGCTTTCGTCCTCTGGCTCTGTACTTTTCACAAGGATTCATGAAAAAGTATTTCAGTTTCCACCTAAAAGCTTCGACAGCAGCCTGGTCCCAGGTCAGACAGTGGTCGTCCATGGTGTTTACTGACGCATAGGCTACAGTGCGTCCTGCCTCGTTCATCTCTTACAGTGAAGATGACTCCTGTTTCCAAGCCTCCCAGGAACTCTTTAGTTGTTCAAAGTCCATCTTTACAGTAATCACTGGTTTATTTTTATAGGGTAGGCCTGCTGTTGTTTATGAAACCCTCAAAAATATTAAAGTTTAACTTTAAAGACCTTGAATGTACCATAAAAATGAGTTGTTACTATGACTGTCGTTAAGGCTCATATTCCGACACAAGGCAGTGCCTTAGGGTCTCATCATCAACCACCCATCTTCTAACTAATTTTGGAATTACAGGGGCCCCAGAGCAGATCTTAGGCAGTATAGGACACAAAGCTGGGATGCACCCTGTAAGACCCACCAGCGCATCACAAAACACACACGCAAATTAGACAGATGACCTGCGACATGACTGCTTGGTAGCTTTGCGCGAAAGAAGCAGTGGACCAATCACTGCGATTCCTATCCGTAATCTTCTTGCTGATAGGCTATCTTAACTGTCCATCAGCCCAAATCGTCGTAACTACTAGCAACATTGTTGACGCCCGGAAGTAGTAAAAAAAACAACAACCTTGAATAGATGTACAAAACGAAGTGCGATTAATCTGTCCTCGTTTGAAAAGGTTAGTTCTTGGCATCCTAGTATACATATGGTATATATGTCCTAATATAACTGTGTTTCAGCTTATTATAAAGTGATAACTTACTCACAATGATTATAGTGATAGTCTCCCAGCTTACAATGGTAGTTTGGAAAAAAAAGTTTTGGAAAGCGTAATGATATGCATAGTTAAATGGATACGTATATTTATTATTATTATTATTATTATTATTAATAATAATAATAATAATAATAATAATAATGATAATAATAATAATAATGATGGAGTATTTTTAGTAAACTTTAAACGGACGAGAAGCCGAGTTGCATCGTATGCTAATAAAGTTCATTGATACTCAGAACCCCACGGATCCCATATAATATCCTGTTGTTTTTTGGTGCTGCTGATGTCTAGAGATATTAACAGCTGTTCTAGTCGCACCTGTTCAAAGTGGGAATAATGTAATATAAATCCATTCATCCATTTTCCATACCGCTTATCCTTCTGGAATCTAAATAGTTATTAGTGTACTTTCTTTATTATTTAATTATTACAATTTTAATTTTAGTGTTGTTTATGTATGTAATTTAATTAATAATGTATTTGTAAAAAAGTATATAGTAGGCTACCTCATTTATCAGATCGCAGTTAAACAAGTGGGAACCTGTAATGTTACTCTAAATGATAGTAACATTACTATACACAAGGTGTCGCTGTATGTCAAAGTATCTCGCGAAATTAGAAAACTACCGTATGCCTATAGTATGTACGCTTATACATATTGGGTTAATGATCTATCTGTGTATTTGTGTATGAAACATATGGTGCCATCGGTCTAAAGTTTAATTCTTTAAATGATTTTAAATGGTTTCAGCCGGTGAAATATTCTTCTGACTCACTGATGGCTTCTAAACGACCCAAGAGTACTGGAGGTAAAGTCAGCGGTAGAGTGACGGATCCAGGCGGCATGGACTGCAAATTTGCTTTTCTCATAATTTCCTATAAGATACATAAATAATACATGTCACATATTCACGTATAAACTTATTTGAAAAACTATTATTAGGCTACATATTGTTACACTGCTCATGAAATATTTGTCTTAAAGTACCTGTTTTCTGAATATGTTTTATAGATAAAAAGAACGATTCTTCCGATTCAACTGGGAACTCAACGGAGCTTGGTAAGATTAAAAATGTACTGTATTTTTAAGTCGTCAGTAAGACTTGTGCATTTTCTATACAATATGTAATATACATCATGTAGTCTGGTTTGCTGAGTTTCTTTAAATTCTGATATTGGATGTGGTAAGCACACTGTAACCCGATTTAAATCCGGTTTAAAATGGTTTAACATGCAGCAGCACTGTGAGAAGGATTTCACACCCTAAAAATAAAATGCAAAATATTAATGAGATATAAAAAAAAAACATATAGCATGCATATTGGCTCATATTTTGCCTTTATTGTTATATTGAAAACAATGACATGCCCGGTTTTTAAAAAAGCACTCATATTTGCCAAGCCTGATATCTCCACTCAGAAAAGCAATGTTCATAGTTTTCTTATGTAAAAAGCTTTATCCTGCGTTGCTGGCATTAGTGCCAAATAATAATCTTTGTGCATTCAGTGTCTGACTGGCAGTATTCCACCAGGGCTGCCTGATGACATCTTCCCTTTGGTTCTGACTTGGGGGACCCAGGAGCTGTTTGCGTGTCGTGTTGATAAGGATGTCACACGAGAAAGCCCTTACAAAATCCTCAGGAAAGAGGAGATTCTCAAAGATATGAAGACGAGAGCTGCCGTCTCTGACTTCCATCCCATAAAGCAGACTGTGCTTGTGAGGAGTTTAATCAAAATTACAATGTGCTTCTGGCAAACTGTGTTTTTTGGGATCTATGTTTGTTCCTTTTTTGATTTAGAGAAAAGACGTAGCACCACAGCACTGTTTATTCTTGTGTTTCCCCTTAAATTTATCAAATTATGATATGTTCAGTCTTGATTGGTGTGTTTGGTGGATGCAGAATGTGGGTCTGTGTTGCACTGAAATGTTATTTGAAAATTTTCATCCATTTTCCAACTGCTTATTGAGCAAAGGACACGAGGCCGGTTGGCATACCCAGCCTGTTACACGAGTCTGATTTTGTTTAATGTGTTTGTTTAATGTGTCATATTCTCTGTGAATTTTCTGTGTAATTATTTTCTTTGGGTTGTTTTCTTCTTGTAAAAATATCTCCAGAACTATCCTGGGGAAGAACTTCTTCTGGTGTTTGACAGAGATTTCACATATGGACAGAACTTCTATCTTGTTTTGACTGAAGAATCTAAAAAAAGAATCCTTGAGGTAAGGCGATAAGACATTATTTCAACACTGTTCACCCTCCACAGTTTTTTATGTTAATGGTAAAATGTTAATAGTATTCCAAGGGTCAAATCTTGGAGGATGGTACAGAATGGCTTCCTGTGTGTTTGGCGTTTGTTTTGAAGGCCAACCGAGATTTATTGTTCAGAATATTTGGAATAATTTTTAATAAAATACCAAAATAAATGCAAGCTATTCTGCTTAATAATTAAAACGATTGAGAACCATAAATAGCTATACATCTATTTGCCCTGGGAGACATTATTATATTGTTTTATTTAGAGTTGCATGCCCCCGTGTACCCTACAGCCCCCTGGGTCTGCAAGAGACAACACAGCAGAGGTGACATCATTGGATTCGTCTTCATGCAAAACACCTGAGACTCAGCCATGGGTGTCCTTAGGAAGTGAGAGGGAGATTGAGGAAGAATCTGTGAGGGAATCAAGACCAAGAGTAAGAATGCAGACTCCCTCTTCCTCTGTGAATGGCTGGCTAGGTGAAAGGTTACATTTAAGGGTCATATTAGCTGTACTGTTCTTTTGATATAGGATACATCAGGATTCAGGCTTCTTTTTATGCACCATGTTCAAAGCACAAGCATTTTGTGGAAAACTTCTGTCTTTTTATCAACTGTCCGGTGGTTGTCTGTAGTTTTTTATAACTAGAGAAAATGTGATATAATTTATTATGAATAACAATGAAAATTTAGAAAATTATATTTTGTGAACAAAATGGAGTGGCTTGTTGGAGACATTTTTACACTAGATAGACAAATTGATTTTAGATTTTATTGGTAGAAATGCTCTGCATTTTTATGAAATATGAAAGACATGAAAACTGAAAATTGATATGTTTTATAGGATTAAAATGGTACCAGGTCATAACCTATGCACAGTCTATGATTGGAATTATATTATGTTTATATTATGTAATTGCTTAGAAAATGCCAGAAGCTATTAAGGATTAAAGATAAGTAAACATTTTGATATAGTATAGTAGTAATAAAATCTAAGTACTTTCATTTTTGAGCAATTGCACTGACACTTTACAGAAGATTAAATAAATGAATATAACAAATCCCAAAAAAATCCAGAGAAAAAAATGTACGTGGAACGGTTGAAAAATCCAGTTGCATCTCTCTTTGAATTAAGAAGCCCTGTCTGGGAGAGATTTCCACCTGAGAGACGTATATTCCTTCCTTCTCAGCTGAAGTACAGGATCTCACGGGTGCGACGGAAATTTGGAGCTTCAGTGACATTCACTGAGTGTAATGCCCTGGAATCAAAGGATAAGTACACAGAATGTACCTCCTACCACGACAGAAAGTTTAGCATTGAACGGATGGAAATAACTACAGGGGTACAAGCCGTACCCACCTTGAGGAGTATTAGTACACAAACACGATGGTATGTGCTCATTTCTCGCGAAGAGTTATCCTCAAATGTGTTAAGTCTTATAAAAATGTCAAATGTATACTTATTTTATGCCAAGAAAAAAAAAAACGATATATTAATATATAATCAGCATTGCATTCCTGATGACGTTTTTTGAGATCTTAAAAATCTAGTCACGGTGGACTGATATATGAAATGCGTTCTTCTAGGTCATACCCAAGAAATATGTGTTCACAGTATGAGTTCAGAGAATTTACAGAAGAAGAAAAAGAAAACATTGCAAACTCTGAGAACTTTAGGAATTTTGTTAATTCTGTTGTTTCAAGGTAATCATTTCATTACTCAGTTCTGATTGGTTTGGCTTTACATCTAACTATACTCTTCTTATTTTATGGGAATATCTAAATTAACAACAACAACATCATTAAACGTAATGCAGTAGCATTCATTGTCATTGTGTGGGGCTCCTCATTTGAATATCTCCATACCTGACCTTCCATGTCAGCTATTTGTCAGTGTTTTTGTCGTCTTCCTCACAGATTTGAGGTTGCTGCTCAGCAAAACATGATTTTGGATGTGTTTTTCAATGACTGGCAAGCGCTCAACGAGGAGGATGGCATCTTTGGTGGGAAAGCTGAAACACACCTGAAGGAATATCAATCCTTCACAGACCTACACTTCACCAAAGAGAAGACAATCAGTGATATCAACTGGCACCCTACTATTAATGGTGAGACCACACCCCATTTCACTCATAGTTGTCATTCAGCAGTGGGAGGTTGTGCATCTCGTGAATCCATAACTGAAAGAAAGAGTGAATAGCAGTGAAACACTTGACATGACAAAGATGTTTCTCTAGTTACCAAGGCACCTGAGGGAAAACATCTTAAAAAAACCACCCTGTGAATTGCAATACGGCATGAGTTATGCTAAGATATTAAACATAATAAAAGTAGAATTAAGCTAGCAATGATGTGTGAACGTGTTCAAGATTTATTTATAATGTTAAGAAGATGATTTAGTGCAACGTGAAAACCGCAACATGAAAACCACAAAAAGCTATATGCCCTCATCTCTGTCTTGGTTTCTGTGATGTGGCTCTGATAGGGCTGATTGCAGTCTCTGTAACGGAGAAGCTATCCTCTGAAGGAAAGATCAATGGCTCCGCTAAGCTGCTTCAAAACCCTCCGCTCATTTTCTTCTGGAGCTTCTCTGATCCTATTAACCCCCAGGTGTGTTTTAATCCTCTTTCATTGCATCCCAATATATAAACCCACTTTGAGAGGTTTAACCTTTGGGAGCATTCAAGTACTGTTTTCATCTTTATTGATTATTAGAAAATCAATTGATATGCTTCTGAGCTATATGCTACAGTGCTTTTACATGCAATATTTTCTCATGGATGACGTTTGTCCAGGGATAAGAATTAAGGTTTATAATTAAATTAAATTTCAAATAATAGGTGTATTGTATAAAATATACATTTTAACTGTTTTACTTGAAATTTTACACACAGGTATCTCAGTAAGAATGCATTGTTAATATTTTAATTAATGTTGGTGCTGCAAATGTATATTCTGTAGTTAAGAGTACAGACAACTATATGACATAGTTCTGTGAGGGCAATGAAATGTAAATAGAAGTTGGTAGACCAACCAAACGAGCTTTATAAAGTTAGCTGTAAGAAAGTCTGTCCACTTATTTTCCTGATCCGAATGTTTGGCTATATAATAAGAAATGAGTTGGTCTTTGGAGTCGACACCCAAGATATTGTCATTTATGCAGGAAGACATACGTGCGTCGTCATTGGAAATGGATGACTGCTCAGTGGGGATATACAGTGCTGCGCAAATGTCTTAAGCAGTTAAAGGGAATGTTTGAAACTATGTATCTGGGTAATTAATGTGTATTTGCTCCAGAACAAAAAAGAAACACAATTTAATATTAAATCATATGCAAATTCACAGTAACAATAAAAGACTAACCGGAGTTTCTTCTGTTCTTCAGAAAGTTACTGACATCTTGTCGGATGGCTAGATGAACACCGCTTCAGTTCCCAAACCTCTCCTCGGGGGCACCCCAGCCATTCCACGTTTCTGTTAAATTTCGCCACCAGCTCACTTAATTAATTAATTGAATTAGTTTGAAAAAAATCAATGGTGTATTGATTAAGCATAGGAGGTTTGCCCGTGGCCAAGACAAAAAATACGGGGGTGTATTGGATGGGTGCTGCAAACACTGGAATGATTTTAGGAGAGGTTTTGAAGTGGCTAAGTTGACACACTTACACGGATGTTATATCATATGTCTACATCAACAAGAAGGTCATTAAAATCATTTAAATGTCATTTTCTTTGACTGCCTAAGACAGTACCGAGCACAGTTCGTCGGTATTCATCACTGAGTGGTGGTGATGAAACATTAAATTGATAGTTTCTTTCAGAATGAGACCTACAGTCAATGCGAGGCCTGGAATGGAACATTTGTGTGTCGTGGACATAGGGCTGATACTTAATGCTGCACGCAGTGATGATTGACAGGAAAACAGCAGTCATCCGTAAATCTAGCCCTGGGGGGCTCTTGTCAGGAGGCACAGATTGTGGTGTCTTTAGCAGAGGTCACGAAAAAATGCTACTAAGGATTATTCAGTCTTTCGCATCACCATTTATTTGAAGTGACTACTGTTTTTAACCTTTATCCAATGTCAACGGCCGATGGCCATTTCTGTTGCAGCTATTGTTGGAGTGCCCAGATGACGTACTCTGCTTTCAGTTTTGTCCTTCGAATCCCAACATAATTGTTGGCGGTTGCATGAATGGCCAGGTAATAGCTTGATTAGTGTTTTAAACTCGTACCCGAGTTTTACGTTTTTTTTTTTTTTTTTTTTTTCAGTGTTTATTTTTATTGGATTGCCTACAAAAATTAATTGTAATTGTTAATTGTTCACTGTCCCAGGTTGTGTTATGGGACGTCTCTGCTCATGCAGACAGACTGCAAGGCACTCGATCTGCAGTGGGGAAGGCTACCTCAGCAAATGAATGTGCTTTAGTGAGTATCCAGTGTCAAAGGCCACACTTCTCTGCCATTTGTGGGAGACGTATGCGGCTCATTTAAAATAAACTGGACATCACAACCTTGTGATATATCATCATGGTATACAACTTCAATGTCACAAACCATTTTCTAATTGTTATTGCACTGTTCAAAATTCTTTGATGCAAATACAGGAGGACCAGGAATCCTCTAAGCTTGCTACTTAATGCAAAATTCATTGTATTTTGGTTGGATGCATGAAAACTATCATACATAATTTTGTCTTACCCCTTAGTGTACATTTGTTAACAGTTGTATTCTGTTCTGAACTGTTGGTATTTTACAGCAAATGTACATATGCTTATTAGGATATATTCAATGTACTGGTATATGTACTGGCATTACAAAATATATAATGCAAATAATAAAAATATAAGTTACATAGGATGTACATAATTATTGATTTTGAAAGTGTATTGATTTCCATCAGTCTATTTTATGTCTGCTTATTCTTGTCGGGGTCACGGGGGTTATTGATTTAATATATTATAAATGAAAAATGACTGCTATATTTTAACATGCCCTGTCTGTAACACACAGTAGTATGAATGTAATTTTATCCAGTTGTTCTGTCCTTTGACACACATCCTTGTGAATGAAATGCAGAGGACTGTCCTTTGGCGATAATCCCTCTTTGTTTGTCTTCGCAGCCGGCCTTCCAGGATAAGAGAGAACTCAACACTCCTGTTGTGCGGTACTGTGCTGTCTCAGGCGTGGAGAATGGGCACAAGGCACGAATCAGCGACGTACAGTGGTTACCGGAGACCTTTGAGGTTTGAGGCTCTCAAAAGGGACGTGTTACATACAGTATAAATACACCAGTTTGGTATGAAATTCATTTCACATAATGCACACAAAATTCCAAAAAATTTTTCTTAGCGGATTTTTTCTATAAAAGTACACGATACTGATACTGATAGCTGATCAAAATGGCTAGTCCTGATTTTCATACTAAAAACATGAACGTGTTATTCCTTTACATATCACTTGTTCTATACATAGATCTCCAAAACAGGGATTCCTGTGGAAAACAAGGCTCGTATCTGTGTCCAAGTCGTCACCTGTGCCCCTGATTGGTACAGCATTCTCCACCCGCTTCCGTTTTAGCATTATTTAACTTCTAAGTTTTTTGCTTTAACTTGACTACAAACGTATGTGACTTTACACCCATTATCTTTTTGTTTGTCTACATGTTCACATGCTTGACCAGTTGTGTGATGTTCTGGGACATTCGCTTGCCAACGGTTGCAACGCATTCTCTGACAGAGAGAAAGCCCAAAGTGACGGAGACCCCTCTCCAAAATCAAAGTGACGTTCCCAATACATTTAAACACCTAGACCTATCCTGGAAGCCTTTCATCAAGGTACATTATTTAGTCTTCGCCGTATCCATGAAAGAATTACATTATGAATCATATGGGAAAATATCATTAACATGGTTGAATGTCCATGTGTATTTTTTCCCCCATTTTCTCTTCATTAGGTGGCACTTCCAAAAAAAGGCACCAGGGGTGAATATAGTCCTTTGAAATTCAGCCTGAGGGACAATATGAATGACAACCAGACAGGTGGCAGCACTGGTGAGCAATATGCCTCTCTTCATTTCACTGTGTCGTTGGGTAAATGCCTGGTGGGGCTACAGAGTATAAGAAGAAGGATAACTTCTGAGAACACAATTAACTGTGACCCCAGGCTCAGCACAGGATCCCTATGGATATCACTGCATTCCAACCCCCAGTGTGTGACTTAGTCTTTCTGGTCTTTGGTGTTTCTGTTAATCAGAAACGTTACACTAAACATTTGACTTTTACGTCCATTTAGTCCATTCTGAGCTATAGAAATATCCACCTGAAGTAATTATGCTACATAATTTCATGGTTAAATTTGATATAGTTAGTAAATGTCAAATTTAACCTCCAATGAATGTTTTGCAGAGTAATTTGATCATTCAATTAATCAGTGTTTTGTTTGTTTGTTTGTTTGTTTGTTTTGTTTGGTGTTTTTTTTTGTCTTTTGAATTGCCCTTGATAAGAAACCTCTGAACAGAAGCTGGAGAAGTCTGAGGGAGGAACTGAATATGCTCTCCTCAGAGCTTCTTCAGCCAAACAACTTAAACCACTAGAGGACATCAGCACCAGGTTCTACATTGGAACCGAGGTAGGCTTGGTCCAATGCAGACCCTTATGGAAATCTTTTAATAACTGACTTATATAGATTATAAACATTTTTGGGCTGAAATTTAGGATGGTGAAGTTGTATACACAGATTGGAAGATGGAAAAGGATAATGACTCTGGGAGACTGCTTAGTAAGTAATGCTTAAAATTTCTACAAGAATATTTTCTTTCCCGTCAGTCTGTTTTAGTTGTAATAATGTTTGAGTTCCCACTATTGCTGTGAAGTGGTCATTTTTTAACTTAACGAAGTATAAAAGTTTTATTTACATTTATTTCCACAATAAACAAAGGAACCCACAAAAAGTTGCCAAATTTGCAAATAACAGTTGGCCTTTAAGCTGTTGCCACAGAAATATAGATAATAGTTTCTTGTTTTTTTTTATGAACACCATAACAATAGTTATTCTCTTTCGCAAACCTAACATGAGATTTTCTCGCATTACTCAGGACTGAGGTTAACCGCAATTGCAACGATCTCTGTAAACAAAGCTTAAATAAAGGAATAATTTACTTCAAATGTTTAATCATAATAACAATCAGCTATTTAGGGAAATGAATGTTTGTAATTATATGAGGGATTTTGGGCGCCATTAATTATAGTAAAGAATTTAACTACTGTGCTGAAAATTGTAAAACTTCTTGGTTGCATACAAAATATTTATTGACAAAATATCTCAGTGGCTTTTCATGCAGGGTACTAAATTAATTTAATTCCTATTCTTTTCCCCTCTGCATTACGACTCTGTTCTCAGGTACCAAGCCCTCTCATTGTTTTCTCATACACGATGGGTTCATCAATAGTGTGAGGAGGTCCCCCTTTTTCAAAGACATCATCCTGACCGTGGGAGGCTGGACCTTTGCCATCTGGAAGGAGGGTGTCATGGTAAATTAGCCTGTAAATTACTGCAACAGGATGTGTCAGACTCACAATCAGGCACTTTTTTTTTCCTTGACAGGTCCGCTTCCTCAGACAATGGGTAAAAAAGGATTTAAAACAGGAAGGGTTTGGTGTTTAAAAGGGCTTAACATAATTATGATGCAGCATATCCTACTACCATCAGTATCGGTTCAATCATGCAAATTTATAAGCAGCACATGCAAAATGTTTACCATTATCATGTATATAAATGTATATAAAAAGTAATTGCTTTTACAAGAAAAAAATATGAAGTGCCTAATGATTCTAAGTAACATTTGCTTGTTGATATAATTATTTCAAGTGTTCCTGCTATATATAGCAGCAATCCCAAACACTATCACATAGAGGGATCACTGCTTAAAGTGTTTCCTTTGAAGTTAATATTACTCCTTTCTGCAAATGCAGGGCTTGTCTTAATATTTAAATGGAATAGTTTCATATGCTTTTTATCTCTCTTCAAACTGTCTTGGATCTCAGTTTAGAGACACTCTGCAGCGTTCGCGAGAGAGAGCCATTGTTACATATGGTCCCTGAGCTTGGCGATTGTGTTTCAGAATGGGCCCATCATCCATTCGTCCTGCTCTCCAAAGAAATGCACAGTAGGTTACTGGTCTCCGTCAAGACCAGGAGTGTTCTTCATTGGAAAAGAGGACGGGAATGTCGAGGTGTGGGACTTGCTGGAAAAGACCCATGAAGCATCCCAAACCCAAAATTTCAGCACTACGCAGATTACCTGCATAAAGCCCTGGATCACACCCCGTGAGTCACATTTCCTGAAACACATGGCAATGGAACAGACTGTTATGTATGGAAATTCTCTGAAGATGATCTGTGTTTCTTTTTTTTAAGCAAAGCAGCACTTTTTAGCTGTGTCTGATCACTCTGGCACTCTCCATATTCTGGAGATTCCCTGGTCTCTACGTAGTCCGTCATACAATGAGGTTTGTAGCCTTGCATACCAGCAAATACTTAATCATACACTTATTCCATAAAAGTGTATTTTCTGAAAATTTGACCTTGTAAAACAGTTTATTCAGAAAGTACAGTTATACCTGAGGGGGGTGAAAAAATAGTATTTTTCTTTAATAGTTGAAGGTAAAAGAAAAGTATTCTGAAATTGTCTCAGTTCTGCACACTTGTATTTAGGCTTTATCCACAGAATGCTTTGTTCCTGTTCTTCTAATCGTGTTTATTTTTTGAGAAACAGGTCATGGGTATCTGACATTGATACAAGGAATACTATAAATCACTGTCGCTTTTTGGTATTTTGGGCATCAAACAAACTTTTAATTAGCTAGCCAGAATGCAAATGTTTTTCTGCAATTCGTATCCCGTACATTGCTGGCATCCTATGTAAAAGCAGACAGAGACATGGGCTCCCAAAATTAACAGGGTGATCTCAGTAAAATCTGTTTTCTGTGGATACAGCTTCTTAAAGGCCACATTGTAAAAGAGCATTTATTGAGTCTTTTTTAACATTATACTATTTAAACAGTATAATTATCATGTTGTCCTCAGAAATCCAATATGGCCAAGTATTTTGAGAAAGAAGTGGACCGTTTAATCTTTTTCAATAAACGAAAAGAGATGAGAGCGAAGGAGAAGAAAGACAAGGAAGCAGAGGAGCAAAAGAAAAAAATGGTAAAACACGGTTAAGGACTTAATCAGTAAATATGCATATTTCCAGTATCCTTTACAATGACTCATATACTCTGTCATTTTCATTTAATGACTAAATAACATTAAAGCTTTTAACACCTAAATAATAGTATCCTAGCGTCATGCGTCAATGGTAGGAAATGTTAACTTGATTTAATACTTCCGTGAAACTGTATTTTTGTCTCTGTAAAGCAGTTACATTTAAATTGTCATTCTCCTTCCTGTCATCATTCTCCAGTAAACCCGCAGCACATGGTTTAACAAAACTAAGCCGCTTCAAGAATGTGAAACCATCATGACTAATTACTGTTTACAAAGATGGGTCCCTCAGCTTTCCATATTTGTAGGTTAAAAATCACCATGGGTAGACACAACAGGCATCCAGCTTTAAATATTGTGTAAGGTTTGATAAAGCAAGTCTTTTTGTGAGAGAACTGAATATATGGCTCTATGATTTTTGTGACCCAGTGGTGTCTTTTCCCCCATGAACAGG
The DNA here is from genome assembly GCA_026781145.1 of Hippopotamyrus pictus. Taxonomy (NCBI): domain Eukaryota; kingdom Metazoa; phylum Chordata; class Actinopteri; order Osteoglossiformes; family Mormyridae; genus Hippopotamyrus; species Hippopotamyrus pictus. Next base: position 1,576,723 of record JAODLC010000042.1, on the reverse strand, counting down.
ATCCAAAAATACCTGAGAAGCTGGAGGAGCAGATTGAAGAGGAGAACCTGGCGCTCTATAAGACATACCTAGCTATGGAGAAGGTGATTCTGAAGAACATGGGTCTTCTGTCAGATGAGGAACCAGCCCTTAATTGATATATGACACATACTTAAATAATGCTCCTATTTTATAAGTCAGAGGAACTAATACATTGTTTCTGTGTTGTTTTTTCAGTAATACTTTCTATGAATGCCATGTCTGTAAGAATACGTTCAAAACACATTATAACGCTTTCATAAAGCATTATAAACATGGTTATAAATATTTATAAAAAGGCGTAACACATTATAGCCATGTTAATTATGCATTATGACTGCCTTATGAAGCTCTTATCTATAATGCACTACAAATACCTTCATAATGCAGTACAAAATATCGGTAACACCTAAAGTCTGTATGCATAACGCATTATAGATACCTTCATAATGCATTATAATGCATTCATAAAGTATTATAAACATGGCTATAACTTCATAAAAAGGCATAAGACATTATAGCCATGTTTATAATACTTTATGAATGCCTCATCTATAATGCACTATAAATACCTTTATAATGCATTATAATAGTCAGCATAAGCCATAAGCAAAGTCTTACCGCAGTGGTGTCCACTATTTTTAATGCTACATTGTTTTACAAAAGCAGAACAGTTTTCATGTACATATATAACTTAGCTGGCATCTCGTCCAGCATGTACCCCAGCTTTGTGCCTTGTGCTGTCTGGAATAGGCTCCCTGTAACTGTGACCTGGATAAGCAGTCACAATATGGATGGATGGTATAGAACTTTGTATAAATTGACATATTTGGTCTTTTTGGCAAGTGTATGTTTTTTGAGAAGCAGTGTTACAATGACTGTGGCAAAAACACGGGCAAAATTTTAAACAGTTTGACATTTTAAATGTAACAAAAGAAATTAATTTTTAGATTTCCCATTAGATTTCATTGTTTTATTTATTTTCATTATCTTATTTTGATACCTGCATACAACTTCAAATTTTGTTTATTTAAATCTAGTACATATTACTGAGTACTTTTAATAATTGGAAGTATGGGGGATGTGTCTTGTCCTTGGGGTATATTCCATGTAAACAGGTGGTAAATAGTGCTTCATTAGCCATCAGTAGCAGGTGGTTGACATTATCAAAGGGAGGAATTCCTCATTACACAGCTGTCTGTTGCTAAGTTTCGCTCCCCGATCTACGTGTCATATAAGCAACTGAATGATCTGGAACGGAAATTAAGTGTAGGAAAACTAAACACAATAAAGGTGACTCTTTCTGTGACTAAGACAAAGATACAGATGTGCATTTGGCACTGGCCATGACAGTGAGGTAAGATCTATAGAAAATAATTGCCCTGCATGGACCTGGTCAGTTTCTGATCTGACATGCCAAAGCCTCTGTCTGAATGCTAGGATTGCTTCAAGCTGCTTGGTGCATTTTCTACTATGGCAAACCCATAAAAATAGACTCTTCAGTAATTTTCTTTGTCTGGGATAAAACGTGGATGTTGTTGATGTCTTCATATCCAGTCAGTCCAAATGATTTTTCCAAAAGAAAAAAAGGATCTCTCTGTTCACTGAGAAAATCCTTGGGCAGCTGTTTTATAAGTGATAAGGGCCTAGTGTGTGCAGTTGGATCCCTGTTTATTCAAGACGGCATGCCGCGCATTTCTGAAACGTAGACCTGCACTATTCGGTGATACCAACTGGTTATTTATTGTACATTTCAGGACTAACATATGCTAGGTGTGACTAATGAAAAGGCTTTTTGTAAGGGAGGACAAAGATGTTCAAGCAAAAATTATACAGTAGATGAGTATAACTAATTTTCGATTTTTTTCACTAATTAGCATTTTTTTTTTTTCTTGCAAATTTTCCAGAGATATGGATTTGCCATTTTAACAAACAGACACTGTTTGCTCCTCCACCCTAAACAGAAGTCTGGCAGACAACTTTTCTTCTCAGGCTCACCCAGATTATTTTTAGAATCCTAGCAGTGCCCTGACCTCCGCTTTTGGCTGTCGTTTGGAAGGTGCTGACATGATTCCCTAGTTTGGCACATAGGTGATCTGTCTTATGAGGAACCACTTCCAGGAAGCAGAAGAGTCATACTCACTTCTGTGTTCCACAGCTTGAGATCACTGAATGAAAATCATGATAAACTCAATGTTATGATCATATTAAATCGTTATAGCATACCTATAATAGTTGTATACTATTATTGTACACCTACAATAGTAAAAAGTGCTTAAGTATAAATATACAAAAATTTAATTTTGTTCCTAAAATTCATTGATTTCATAACTAACTCACAAGCAAAAAGAACACATTAATTTAAGTAATGAAGTTTCAGTGTCTTACACACACACACACACACACACACACACATATATATATATATATATATACACACACACACACTAAATATATAGTATGTATAAGAGTAAATAAACAACTGTAGTCAACATTAAAAAGTAAGCTTTTGCGTAAATTCAGTGTTTCTAAAACGTACATAACTGGAGATTTCAGTAAAAGCTAACATACTCGATAATGTTAAACAAGCAGAGATTTTATCCTTGTAAAGAATTACAGTCCTAAGATATAGTGAAATACCGTTTATTCGGTAAGTTGTGGCCACTCAGAAATTGCCATGGGTGGCACCATGTGAGACCCTAAATATTATATCAGGAAGCACTGTTCTATTTTCATATTCTGTCAACGGGAATGTCTGTCAGCGTTTAGTAACAGATCAGCTTCACGGGGTTTCAGAAGAGCTGCCAAGTACAGCCCAGGACCCAGCAACGCGAAGAGTGGGGGAAACATCAAAAGCCTTTGGGGTTTTTTCATGCATTATTAGCAGACCAAGGCACTGGAATGTCTTCTGAGAAAGACTTTCCGTTCCCAGATATTAAACAGAGCTTTTTTTTTCCATTAACAGTCATAAATTCATAAACTGCATCAACCTAAATTTAGGTGATAATCATTAAAAGATGACGGATGTTCCAAAGCTTAGGCGTTTTTTTTTTTTTTTTTTTTTTTATGAAAATTTCAGAATATATTCAAGTACATAAACAATATTTTCTTCTAGCTGCAAATGACAGGTAGTGTTTTGCAGGTGGCCATAGTTTTGGTTTATCAGTAGTAATCCACAAAGCTGCATTCCTTTAGCCTTATGCTGCTAACTGCTGCTTAAAAGAACCATCTTTCTGACAAATAGGTAGCTCTGAAGGATATTTTATGGTACTAAACTGCACTCAGATAAGAACAAAAGTTCTTATCTGGGTTCAGTGGAACACAACAGTTTGCCATATCAAATGAAAGGCATTTATTTTATGAATCTAGCTTCCTCAAAAACAAACATTGCCTGTGTTGATCCTCACTACCTGAACACGTCGAAATAACCTCAGTCAGTTTTTCCCAAACCGGTCCTCTGGGGGTTGGGAGGGTGCAGAAAGGTGGACTGCCTGGAGCTCCTTGAGGACCAGGTTGGGAAACACTGGCCTATCAAACCAGATCTTTAGGTATTGTTACAGTGTTATGGCAATGGTGTGTTAGCAATGGTGCTGGTGCCTTTGGTGTATTGTCTAAAGCACTGATCAAAGAAAAATAAGTTGCAATGTTTTTTTTTGTTAAGCCTCCCCCCTCCCCCCTCAGGCACCCCCTCGTTAGATTTTGCCGATAGAGGTCGGTCTGATTGTCACAATCATACGTATTCCGTCCTCCCCCAGTTTATCGTGGCAAAAGAACTGATGAATTCACTTGTCACATACAGGGCTGCACAATATATCATTCTAGCGTCGTCATGGTGACGTGCGCGTGCGCAATAATCGCATTGCCTTTCTCGGCGCCGCTATGGGTCTGTTGATGCGACATGCTGCAACACTACCAACTTATTTGACACAACCTTTTGGAAGATACATTCAATTTGGCTAGTTTACTTTTGGTCATTTAATCTTGTTTTATAAATAATGTAATATTACTTGTGAATATTTCACATATCGCTATGTAACATCGTAAATTCCTAAAAGAGAGGAGTATCGAAAATGTTAATATTGTAGAGAATCAATGTATGTACAAAAAAATTTACTTTTCTCTCCCAAGAAATGTCTCAATTTGTCCTAAATGACAATAAATTTAGGTGTCTTTTCAAATCTTAAAAACATTAAATAATTTTGGAACAGACACTGTGACACTGTGGAGAGGGAAATGCACTCAGACGTTCGCTTCCTTCGTTCATGACATTAACAGCTGTTCGACCTTCGTGTCTGAAATATGAATCCATATGCTGATGTAAACTGAACATATTTGTGAGAAGCTGCTGAGGTAATTAAAATAACACATACATCTAGACACACACTGGGCAGCAGAGGATGAAAATGATCAATTTTGGAATAAAGGTTTTTGGGTTTTTGATCATGAAATATTATTATATAATACACAAATTCCCACTTCGTACCAACAGTGATTAAAATATATAAACATATAAAACATAATAAAAATAGTAACATCTGTACGCATCCATATGTAATTATGTTTTGCAACTAGAAATGTTTCATTAGTCCCAATATATAACTTCAAAACATATTACATCTTTATACAAGCAATATATTATAAGAAAGACTGTTACTTATAGTGATACTACAAGGTAATTAATAAGCTTTAAATACACATACATTGAAATTGTCAAAGAAACAGTAACATACTGCAAAGGCATACACATACATACACATATTTATGGAATGTACTTTTAACTTCAATTACCAAAATTTTAGCCATTTAACACAGTTTGTATGCTTATCCAAAATGGGGGTACAGCAATCCATCATGGAGAAGCATAAATTGAAGGCAGGATACAAGCCAGATTAGACATCGGTCTAACACAGGCTACGCTCATGCACTGTCAAAATTTCATTTAAGAAATACATGTAAATTCTGAAGAAAAAAAAACTCAACGTTACCAAAATTACCCGTCAATAGGATAACGAATTTGAAATGCTATAATGTCTTTTTAAAAATCCATACGTGAATAAGGTTTAACTTCTAATCTCACTGCTGACTCAACTAGAGTTTTTGACTCTTACAAGAGTAAGATGATATATGTATGGTTGAATACATGATGACCTTTACTCATACATTTATTCAAATGACTGGTGATGTAGATTTACTGGGAAACCTTCAACCCACACAATGAAGAATCTGAGCTGGAACCCACAACAGAGTGATGGTGCTTCTCTTAATGAAGTTAAGTTACAGGTTAGGGGCTCTTAATCATGTGCTACGGCTAGGAGAAGCTTCCTCATGACCCATGGCTTCGAATGTCTTGCGGCCTGCTTGCTACAGATGGGCACATTGCAGATGGAAGTGCTCCTTGTGAACTCCTCTAAACCAGAAGAACCAAACAGCACTTATACATCAGGACTTTTTCCAGGGGATCACCTGAAACAGCCCAGGAATGCCAGTAGTCCTAGTATAAATATCCATGACTTTTATGACTTTTAGTCCAGTACAGGGTCAGAGCCTGGGTTCTGACTCAGATGGGATGCAATCCATAAAAGGGCACACACAGTACAGGCAATTTAGAGACACCAAGTCACCTACAGTATCAGCATGTCTTTGTATTGTGGGAAAAAAGCAGAGTACCTGGAGTAAACCTGCAAAAGTCCAGCCATACAGGTGTGAGCGCACCATACCCCACGACAAATATGCATAACGTATTTAATTTCGGCGTATCGGAAATGTGCTCTTACACGTTCAGGATGTATAAGATGAGATGGAAGATATTGTGAATGAATATTAAAATAAAGCTGCCAATTACTTTACATGAATATACGTAATACACATCTATTTCAAAGTTAACCCTATTCCAGAACACACGTGACATCATGTGAAACTGTCTGATTTGCCTCAATTTATGCAAAAAAGATGTCCCTTCAGGATATAATTTTTTATATACATGAAATAACCCTCATTACTTTTCAGGCTTATGTTAGACTGTACAAATTTCTTTTTTCGATGTAGTAAAACAAAGGGGCATATTTTTAATTAAGCAATATATATAAACATTCCAATGATAGAAATTATATTATGGTAATAACGTTAAATAATGTACATCCCAGATGCATGTCTCTTTATGAAAAATACTGATAATTCTTTATCCCTGGATGACTTTCATTCATTAGGTACCAAGCTTACTAATATAGCTGTTATGAATGAGGTCTTTATCAAAATAATCTTTTCTACGAAATGTGAACTTATTTTTTAGAAACAGTATTTTGCTCTGATATTTTGTGATATATCAAAAATATACAGTTAAAAAAAGTACAAAACTATATTTTGTACAGTAATATAAAGAAACATTTTGTGGTAGAATATACATCTTTAGCTTTTAAAACAGAATAGCATCTATGAGCAACTAGTGGACACTTACTAATTTATGAGTACCCTAGCATCTGTCATTTTCTCAGCTCCAAAACCTAGTGCTAAAGGTTCATTATCCTGTACAATATTTCAAGACCACTACATCTAAACATGCTCTCCCAAACTCTGCTTTTTAAGTGCATCAGTTTACGTTAAACTGTACATCTTTTTTTAAAAAAAATGTCTCAGCCTGTACAACCTTTAACAATGAAGGCACCCTTAATACCCCTTAGGGTCAATGAATTCTTCTAATAAGAAGAAGATGAAGAGGAGCAGTCGCAATGTTAAAAAGGAAGCACTGCAGGGTGCCCGTAACAGATGACGAAAACCACAAAGGATGAATGTTCTACAGAACAAGGGAACTTCCAGATACACCCTTGCTCTGAAGTTTAGAACACTGTCATGGCCAGCCCTGAGCCATTAACTTGCAATTCTGATGCATTTGTTTGCCAGTTAGCATAGTTGCTAGCCAACACTTATTCTGTTTTTGTTCAGTTCCCTCTCCAAGTTGCCGATAAGGGTGTCGATGCTCTCCTGCAGGTCCTTGAGGTTGACCCTGTTACTTAGAACTGGGGTGAAGTTCTGGATCTTCACAAACGCCTGGTACCTGTGCTCTTTGACTAGGTGCTGCTGGGTTGCAAAAACGGTACCGGCAGGGACATGAGCTCGGACGTCCACCGAGCTGCTATCCTCGCCCTGTTCTTCACCCTGACGTCCGCCCTTCTCCGCCTCTGCTGGAGGCGCCTGTTCTGGCTTCTCTTGCTGATCCCCTGTGTCCTCCACATCCTCCGACGGCACGTCGTCATAGTCGACCTCCTCTCTGACCGGCGCTTTCAGTGGCCGCAGGTAGCTCTCTCCACAGCGGCTCCAGTCCCCCGCGTAGCGGTTGCTGGGACTGTCCAAGCGGCCTGGTTTCGGCCGGAGCACGCCCGCAATCTCTTCCTCGCTCACGTTCAGTACCTGTGGACGCTCCCTGCGCCTGCGCAAGTACTGGGGGGCAACAGCCACCTCGGCTGGGGTCTCCTTCACCAGAGAGGCCGCCATGCTTTGGGAGTCCATGACTGAGGAACAGAACAAGGAAGGAACAGACTAAGTTTCTCTTCACGATGTGAGACACAGTTAAGAAAAACCATGCAATGCTAGAGAATGTCAGATATTAAAGCCCTTACCTATATGGCTGATTTTGGATAATGTTTAATAAATTAACCGATTCGGTGCATAAACTATTTTTGAGTTAACCCACTTTGGTCATTTATAGCAGTTTCTCAAACTAGTCCTTGGAGACCCCAAAACTCCAGGTCCACGTTTTTGCTCTCTACCAGTTCCCTGGGAGTTGGGAGGGAGCAAGAACATGGACTGTTTGGGGGTCCCAGAGGACTGGTTAGAGAAACACTTATTTATGGGATATATTGTGCCAATAATAACCTCTTTGTGGTAAAAATATCTTCTAAGGACTTATCCAGGCCAAGGTCATGTGGGTAGGAGGGGGTGTTGTTGGAGCATATCCCAGATGTAATAAAGCACAAGGCTGGGGTACACCCTAGGGCAAGACGCCAGTCCTTTGCGGGGCTCTTTGAACCGTAGGAGGGAAATGGAGTACCCAGAGCAAGGCCGTGCGACCCGGGTAGAGCATGCAAACACACACAGGAGAAATGCGATTTGTGGGTCAGGCCACAGCGTGCCTCCCACCCCTCCCAGCTCGTACAGTTCATAAATAAAATGGAAAATTCAGCCTTACGTTAACCCAAAAGCAGCAAATCGAAGTAATAAAACAAAAGGTGAAAAACAAAAATGATCCATGACTGAGGTCAATGGAGTAGCATAAAATTTTATAGTATAGCATAGTATAGTATAGCATAGTACAGTACAGTACAGAGCAGTATAGTATAGCATAGCATAGCATAACAGTGTTTCTCAAAACAAAAATGTGGACTGTCTGGGGGTCCCCAAGGGCTGGGTTGACATACACTGTAGTGTAGTATAGCACAGTATAGTACAACATAGAACAGCACAGCACAACATAGTATAGTATAGTATAGTATAGTAAAGAAAACAGCAGGAATATTACCCTGCTGAAAAAACTAGCTTGAGCAGCTTAAGCTGGTTGACCAATTTTTAATAGCTGACCAGCTTAAGGTATGTTTTTGCATCATTTGATGGTTTAGCTAACAACACCAGCTGGTGACCCACCCAGATAAACCATGAAAGAGCTGGAACATGACCATCAAAGACCATCTTAGACCATATTAGACCTGCTAAAACCAGTTAAAACCAACTACCAGCATAAGCTGTGGCAAGTGTGGCTTTATAGCTTAAACCCACCTCTTTTAATATATTAAATGTTCAAGTAACTGTTTTGGAGGACATGGGAGTAGTTTTTCATCCTAGATCCAAAATCCTCAAAAGATCCAAAGCTTCAAAATCCAGAAATCTATTTCAAGAGGTTGTAAAAAATGGGAAACATTAAACATCCTTTGCAGGCTTCTGCAGCCTGAGATACAGCAAAAGCCATGAGCTTCCACAGGATCCCTTCACTTTAGAAAAGAATGTTGGCAGTTTGTTTTTCTGGCTGGTGTTACTGCAGAATCCCTGACCAGCTAAATATAACAGCCGTTTACTACCATCTCCCTTCCTGGCCCTCTTTCTTCTCTACTGCACTACTCTGTGACCTTTCCCTAAACACCTGCCTCTCTGTCTCATAACATACTGCCAAACAGCACCTCACTCAAGCAGGCCAAGGATCACACAAATTATGACCGGAATATCAGGACTTATAACATAATGACTCCAAGTATGCATGACTTTGACTCTATGCTAGAAGACTAGAGGCTGACATGAGGAATGGGTTTAATTAAGGACGGTGAAAATTAATTTAACTTGAAGAGGGGAGGGATGAAAATGCTGGGTTAAGCTTTGATCCATATTAAAGGCTCAACATGATGGGTAAGGACCTGTGATCTAAAGGCTGCCTGTTAAAGTGCCTGAACGTACTCTGTGTGGTACTCCAAAGAAAGCCTGAACTGCTCCACTAAATTATCCAAGAGAACAAGACTGATAAAATACTGTGGGTTATTTTAGATAAAAATGTTAGATAGCCAACAAAACCACACAGCAATGTATTAGTTACATATTAGTATTACCACACTACAGACATATGAGCGAGTACTAACGCTGTCCAGAATGTGATCCTTAACGTCAGTGTTGTAGTACTCAGGTCTGGTCCTAGTCTTAAGACCACTTTTTCACTTCCTCAGTCTTGTCTTGGAATTGAAAGCATTTCTACTTGTCTTGACTCGGTCTTGACCCCCCCCCCCCAAAGTCCTGGTCTTGACTAGTACTCAGGATTGCCAGCTGTCACGCATCTGGCGTGACACTCATGCTTTCAGACTCTCACGCTCATGCAAGAAATCTTATGGCAAATCTATATTATTCCATTACAAACCTAAAATTAGCTACATCAAAAGTGTTGGGGTAGTTTCCAAACTCTACAGACTATTTACAAGGTAATAAAACTCTTACATACATTTAAATGCATGTGCATGTGTGTGCAGACTTGTCTCAAATTGAAAATCTCACTCCAGTTAGCTGACCAAAATTGGCAACGTTATGGACTCTGTCCATCAAAGTCTTGGTCTTGAACTGGACTCGATATAGGTAGTCTTGTCCCCATCAGTACTTAACAGTCTTCCAAAAAATCCACAAACTGGTGATATGAAATGTCCATGAAAACAACCTTTCTTAAAGAACCTATTTAGAACCAAGCATATCTGTGTATTATTTAACAGATTTTCACTTACAGGTTATAGGAGAAGCGTTTCCTTACATGAAAATCTGCATAAACATCAACGCTTGAATTCCACATATATTCATTAGCTGGCTCCTCTCCATAAACATGCCTTTTGTTTGGCTTCTTACTCTTGAGGAAGCTTTTCATGGGTCATTTAATATCTGATATAATATTTAGCAACAAACATATTCTTGCAATACCGGCCAACAATCCTGAGAAATCAAAGCCATGTAAGATTTACTCTGATAACATAACATCTCTGCACACTGTTGAGTGTAAACTTGAGTATAAAGCAAAAGACATTGACTGCCAAGTAAACAAAACAGCCATATTTAACAACCTGAACACACTGAACTCTTCTAATGTCTGTGTAACAAACTGGGGTGCTTAAGCTCTTCTTAAGGTAGCTGAGAATAAGCCTCACAAATAACGGAATAAGAAAACAACGAATGGCAAACAGATGCGAGTCATATGGAGTACCTGGCCATAGCTGCAGGAGGTAATGCAGCACCTCGATGTGCTTCTTGAAGTGCAGGGCACTGGCCAGCTCCTCCGAGTCAATGAAAACCCGCTTGCTATGGTTGGATGCTTCTTGCCTCTGGCTGAGTAGCACCGGGCCAAAGCACACGGCCAGATTCTGGCAGGTCATTTTGTTCACCTCGTGGTGAGAGGCCACCAGCTTCAAATGGTCAAGCAACCTCCGTAAGGTAGCCTGCCATTGACGAGAGATACAATCGAATGAAAATGATTCAAAATCATTTGAAAGTGCTCCACTACCAAAACAATCACATGTTTACATTTGTAATAGGATTCCTCAAACAATATAATCCAGGGAAATGCCCAAGGCAGATAACTCAACAAACACATAAATGATAACATAAATTTACGTATGAATTACACCGCTCACGCTAACCACTATTGCCTCCTTTGTCATGTCACTTACCTTCTCGACTTCAGGCAGGATTTCCAGGAGACCGACAGTGTGTTCAGAGTCTGCGTGGTCATTCTCGTTCCCATTGGCACCGATCCGCAGGGGCCTCTTAGCCATAGAGTCGAGAACAGCTTCATACAAATTCTTGGATATCAAGGGGTATGGTAACTCCCGCAGGTAATCCTTCAGAACACCTGGAAGATTCAGGATGACAGATCACACTGACTGGTAGGAAATGTAAAAAAAAAAAAATCACACCTGCTCCAATACAGTCATCAAGTTTTTTGGCAGGGCTTATTGCACGCTAGCATGTCGAAACTATACTTCTCATGGGAAAACGGCAGTGCAGATATCAAGAAAATACTAAAAATAATGCCTAGTATTGCAAATAGTGCAGTAAAAAACACAACCTAAATTTGACATCTCACAGACTTTTGCATACTAAGATGCCAGTAATAAATACGTGTGACACTGATCGCTATTTCCAGAATAACAATAAAGTTTAGATCCCAAAAAACCCAAAAGAAAAGTAATGCAGATAGTTCCGCCTGAGGCATGTCAGTCGGTACTGGAATGCTGAAATCAAATCCATTATCAAAAAACTGTGTAGCTATTCCAGGAAAAAAGATCAATGAGAATTCACCTCAAATTCAAATCGTTAAAGATAAATTAAAACCAATTTAACATTTAATGCTTAAACATTTCACCGTGGTTCAGAGATTGAATTCCAAGAACTTCCATCATATTTTCACCTATTAGATTACCACCTGATTTTTTATTCCAACCTGTTTTTGCCTTGGTACCCAAATATGTCATTTTAAGCTATGTCTTTCAAAGAGTAAGTATAAAATAAAATGCATCAGATTCCATGTTAAAGGCAGATGAGTCATTAAATGATATAGTATCTTAATCTTCTTGGCATCTTCTACATTCACCCAAAGTGGAAAATAACACCCTTCAATTAATGCCTATAAAACATTTCACATGTTACATTTACTGCATTGCAGTACAAAATTATTATTATTACTATTTTCAAGTGGGGCTTTGTACCAGTTCTGTATTTCCCCAACGTGCCACAATTTCCTCAATCACAATACATCATATTCTTTTGACACTCGTTTCCATTGTGAAAATCACAACAAGCTTAAGAACTGGTTTTAGTTTGTATTTAAGTGGGGATATTAACTGTTTCCTATATTGAAAATTCACCAACAAAAGATATCTCTGTCGGCTATTTTGGTTTCGGCAACTTGTTTTTCCGGTAAATGTCGATTGGTTAGCAAAAGAATCTTTAATTCAGTAAATAAAAAAAAAACAATCTTTCAAATACCAAATGCTAAAACACACAAATATCAAAGATAGGCGCGCTCAAACTCCAAGATATAACAAAAATACTTAGGCTGCGAGTTAACGATATCAAAATGCCAAAAAAAAGGAACCGCACTCACAAAAAACTTCTCATGCTACTTCCCATGCATGGTGCAATAAACTTAGTAGCATCAGAAGTTTTTTGTGAAAACACACAAATGCCATTGTCGGTTGCTGATGCATGTGGTATTGAGTATCCTATGAGAGGTATGTTTCATTCCTACCAATTTTGGTGTCTGAACCTCAGTTAGTCATGTCTCAAAAGCCATAATCTGATGCTGGCTAAGTAATATCTACGTTTTGTCATATATCAGCAGACTGAGGGTGATTTTGAGGTAATTACAAAGGTTTCATTTCAAAACAGGCTTAACAAACCTAGACAAACCTGTGAAGGAATACAACAGTAAAGACACTAAATGAAGATTTCACAATGCATTTCTCCAAATACAGTATGTTACTGCTTTACTAAATCTAATGGTACAGGCAATATTCTTATAAGTAAAAATACAGACACCATGTGGATGTGTGCTGAAATGATATATCTTTAGTCACACCATTAGCATCTCTGCACTAGCCTGTCATTTCCAAAAAACTCTTGTTATAACATAATGTAAATGATACCAGCACCCTGATTTAAAAAAAGAGAGCAGTAACATATGCATAAATAACACTCAGAATATTTATACATCACAGTCTGTTTCATTATTTTATTGTTTTGCTAAATTAGTACTGCATTTCCATAGCTTTTTTTATTTATTTATTTATTTTTTTTTAACTTTTTGGCAATTTCAGGAGACTTTGTCATGGCACAGTTACATCAGTCTCGTTCTACACGTAAAATTCTCCAATATAATTACAGTTACAGTTTTTTTTAATTGTTTTAGTACTATTTTCATAAGTAAAGTGTGCATTTTCAAATCTCTTAGTACAAAACTTTTAACTGATCACATTTGTAACACCACTAGTCATTCTTTCAAATCTGATGTCATGATTTCATTGTATTTGCACATATTTTCATTCCACTTAATCATTGTTTCAGAACACATGATCATTGTGATATATATTGAGAACATTTGCTTTAATCACCCAAACAAAACAGTAAGATCTTTTTTCAACTTAGTACTTTTACCAATCATTTCATTCAGGAGCAAATAATACAAGGTAAGCGTTTCAAATTGTCCTTGGTGCTGAATGAGTGTTACTGAACTGTAAAAATTTACACAGCAAATATTACACTTATGTTCATATATATACACACACACACGAAAAAGGATTAAAAAAAAAAAAACACAAATCATTTACATAAGCAAAATATATTTTTATGAAAATCACTTTCACACAATTAATCAAGCCAGTCATTAAAATTGGGCCATAAATTTTCATCAACATCACAGTGGATGTCTTCGTTGTTCAGGCACCGTGGGAAAAATCTCCTGGCATGACGAATCCAGGCTTGACATTGCTCAGCAGTTATATCAC
>JAODLC010000042.1:1521049-1555230 GCA_026781145.1 Hippopotamyrus pictus | reverse complement strand
AGGGGGGGGGGCGGGGGGGGGGGGGGGGGGGGGGGGGGGGCGGGGCGGGAAGCAGCATGATGTGGTGACTGTCAATGAAAAGACACCTTAGCACCACTGCTGAAAATGACTGTGGAGTCCTTTGAATGTGTGCTATGCTTTTTTCATCAAGGCTTTGGTCACTGGTTGAGTCTAAAGTCGTCTGGGACTATATATGTCTTGCTAGTCGTTCTCTGTCACACACAAATTAAATATGTGTCACCATCTCACTTGCAATTTACAGTTTCACAACTTCTGTTCCTTTTCATTTAACCTAATAATTTAATCTATTGTCTTTTGATATTGCTTCCTGCTGGAAAAATTGAGATGTTCTTTTAAAGGTATTTATCTCTGGCTTTTCCCTATTTAAAGAACTTTATGTCACATCTTTTAAAGTAATTAAAATTTAATGACATATTTCTAAACACGGCACTTGGATATTAAGTATTCAATCAGGCAATCAGCGGATACCAGGATACCATTAGCATTGCTTTTGACAATGGAAAACACTGGAAAATATTACAAAATAGTCCCAGATGCTTTCTTCTTTTCCCTTTCTTGACATGCAGATGTTGACATGCAGAAAAAAGAAAAATAAACCGCGCATCAGACTAAGACAGTGTAATCTCCTCACATAGACGAAACCTAACAATCGACACATTAGTTAAATGTGATGTCAGAAATTCTATAAGGGCTGTTGATTATATTATAAGGAATCATACCAGTTTCAGGGAATATCAGAAGTGATCTGTCTCTGAAACACTGCTAAAGAAAACTCATTCCACCGAGAAGGATTTGGAGAAGGACAGCAATTCCAGCCTGGTTCCTATTAGCAAGCAATATTGTTGTGCAATCCATTATATCTTTATACTTAGAATATCATAGCCTCAGTGGTAGCTTTTTACTTATTTACTTTCCATTTTGGGTATGGGATTTCTCTAATAAGGTGAACACTGTCAATTAAAAATTCTGATCTTTTCAACTTTCCTACAGCTGCAGACTTTGGAATCATTCCAGATTTAAAAACGAAAAATAGATATTCTTCACCGAGTCAATTTTGCAGGACGCCTAGATAGACTTTGTATTTATAATTTTATAAACCAGAAGATATTCAATATATCATGTACATAGTCACTGGAATACCTGACTAGAAAACTAGTCGTTTATGGCTCTTTATCTGTAGAATCCATGCATAATTTTATAGCCCAAGGTTTATATATTTTATTGTTAAATTCAGTCAGATACAATATGAACAGACATTACAATATGGGGGTGGGTTGACTCATATTGGTCATATTTACCCTGATATTACAGTGATATGAATGATTTGGAATAACAAACTAATTTGACCCTCTAATGCTATTATTCCACAGTTAATTATTGTAAGATGTTGATTACGACAAACAAATGGACATTGTATACGCCATTGAGAAGTAGGCTACATGTTTTCTATTTTGTTTTGAAAATATTTCTGTTATACAGCAGGACTTAAGAGAGTACTGATAATAACTGTAATGATAATCTAATTGGATATGTCTTACTAGAAATGGAGTTATTGCAGAATGTGTTCCTCTAGTTGTATATTTTAAGGTAAATGTCCAGTATTTGTAAACTCTCCAGTGTACATATTTTACAATCTTAAAACTCTCAGCTGAGGTCATTCCCTTGCTCATATTTATTAAGCACAAGTTGTACCCTCTGTGTAAACTAATGAGTATACATACATCACAGCAATCATGAAAAGCAATCAATAAACATTGTGGGTTTCTCCTCCTTTCTCCTTTTAGAAAGAACTGGAAAAAAGAACTACTCTTGGGTTTGAGGTCTTTGTGACCTCATTTAATTTCAGCTTGACATTTATTGTTTAGGGGGAATTGCTGTTTTTTGTAATGGGAAGAGTGAAAATATTTGTTGTAAAACACATTTCTATAAACATTGGTCATTTATATTGTGTTACTGATTTTACAGTGTCTATGATTCGCTTAGAATATAGTTAAATGAAAATGAGAGGGTCAGGGCAGTCTGACCCATTTGGCCATGTTGCGTAAAGACAGAGTCACATTCTTATCATTTTGTAGATAGGTCTGTTAGGACTCAAACAGTGAACGTTCTTGAGTATCAGTTGGTTTTGTTTTTTATATGGTTTAAAAGGTTTTTATGCAGTAATCTGATATATTGTATTTAATGCTTCATTTACAGAATTTAGAAATTTACAGTAGTTGTGTGTGCGTGTGTGTGCATAAGTTATGTGAATATTTTGAATCAAACAAGAATATTTATTCCTGGTCTCCTTGTAAAAGTTCAAGTTCTCTGCCAAAAGCTGTATTGAGACCAGGAATTGCATAATTAATTCAGGGACTGATTTGTTCTCAGAGTGAAAGCATGAAGTGGCAGTCTGGCATTAACTTATCTTTCTGCTGAAGCTGCGGAAAGCATTAGTGAACCTGCAGTCCCTCTAATGTAGTACAGATAATCTACTTGCTTGAGGGTCCTGTGACCCCCCCTGGATCTTCTGAGAAGCACGAAGAAGCTTACCCCCTAAGAGACGCAGTGTGCTCACTCAAACATTCCATGACACCAGTGAGATGAGATCAAGTGAAGTCATTTTAATCCTAGATTTTCCCCTCCCTCTGCAGTATTTTTTTTCCATTTCAGATGGCAAATGTATCATTTGACTACCAATAAACCCACATTATAGTGAGGTGCTGCTGTTTAAAATATTAAAAATATAGAAATAATAATAAATCTTTTCAACTTAACTGTAGTGCAAATTAGGTAAGTCACCTCTCCTGCTATATTTTATCTAGATCTAACCAGGTTTGGTGCTGTTGGAAACGACAGCATCATGTTCCCCGGACAGTCCTGCCATTTGGCCTGGCTATCTAAGCCATATTCATCCCGCATTCATCAACTTGTGCAATTTCTAGAAGTACAGCATGGGTTACCTGAAATGTGAAGTGCAATTTCTATAATGACTCGATGAATCACCTGGAAATGTAAAAGTCAATAAATGTGTTTTTACCCAAATGCTATCCTTGTCACCATCCATCCATCCATCCATCCATTTTCTGCCGCTTATCCGGGGTCGGGTCGCGGGGGCCGCAGTGTAAGCAGGGATGCCCAGACCTCCCTCTCACCAGCCACTTCCTCCAGCTCCACCGGGGGAATACCAAGGCTTTCCCAGGCCAGCCGAGAGATATAATCACTCCAGCATGTCCTGGGTCTGCCCTGGGATCTTCTCCTGGTTGGACATGCCCGAAACACCTCCCCATGGAGACATCCTGGAGGCATCCCAGATAGATGCCCAAACTGGCTCCTGTCGATGTAAAGAAGAAGCTGCTGTACTTTGACCCCCTCTTGAATGTCTGAGCTCCTCCCCTGTCTCTTAGGCTGACATACTATGGAGGAAACTCATTCTTTCAATCACTCCCTAAAGTTCATGACCATAGGTGAGGGTAAGAACCTAGATTGACTTCCAAATCAAGAGTTTTGCCTTCTGGCTCAGCTCCCTCTTCACCGCAACAGAACGGTACAGCGTCCGCCTTACTGCCAACGTTGCACCGATCCATCTGTGGATCTCACACTCCCTTCTTCCCTCACATGTGAACAAGACCCCAAGATACTTAAACTCCTCTGCCTGAGGCAGCAACTCATCCCCCACCAAGAGAGGGCAATCCACTCTTTAGAGAGGGCAATCTACCCTTTCCATGAATCATCACCTTATGGTGGTGGAGGGGTTTGCGTGCCTCTGGGATCCTAGGAGCTATGTTGTCAGGGCAGTTGTCCCTGGTAGGGTCTCCCAAGGCAAAATGGTCCTTGGCGAGTGACCAAACTAAGTACAGTTCACAGAGACCCCTATGATGATCGACAATAACGAATATGTTACCGCACCCATAATGGGCAGACTGGGACCTCTCCCTGGACCCGGGTTTGGGGTGAGAGCTCCTAGTGGTCGGGCCTCCACCTATGGAGCCCAGCCGGGCACAGTCCAAAGGGATAAAATGGCTCTGTACCTCGAGCTGATGCACCGCTGAAGCTGTGTGATGTTTTCTTGAGTGTCACAAAGTAGTACGTGCGTGCGTTCGTTATTAAGGACCATTGCATTCAACCTGGAGTTTTAATATAATGGAGTTTATGGCAGTCTGGTCGTAAGTACAAGTTTTCCATAAGTCAGATGTCCTTAACCCCGGGGGCTGCCTAAATATGGGATGGATGCCAAAAAAATTTACAAAAAAAAAGAAGCGATAATGCGCAAAGAATTAACTACAATTAACAAGAATAGTATTTAAAAAACAAAGTATTTTAAAGTATTTGCTCTTTCACGTAGAGAACATTTTGAATGGTTAAATGTGGTTAATCACTCTCCTTTTCAGACATACTCGCGCACACACACACAATGTATATACACTCAGTATATACTCACAGTTGAGAGCCAAGCTTGGGGTGTGAGTTTATCGTGATATCATTTATTCACCGACCATGGAGCACGTTGTGTGAAGAATTTTCCGATATTAAAATCATTGCAGTCTAAAGGAAATATTGCAAGCTATGCCTACCTTACACGGTCTTCCCTACTTCTCCAAAAAAAGTCATATGATTAAATTCTCCCACAATAAATTTTGCTGAATTCCCCACAGTACATGTCTGTGCTGACATGACACGAAGACAATAGAGGGTATGCAAATGACAGCACAGTAGGCAGAAATCACTGAGGTTATGCCCACTGAATGGCAAAGAGACTGAGTGGCAGTCTGAGGGGTTCGGGTTCAGCTTGGATGTCATGAAAAGAGTTAAGGGGAGAGAGGACATAGACTGAAACATAGACTGAAAAGGAGCTGTGCGGTCTGTTCAAAATATAGACAAAACCTAGTACATTGCTACGTCAAGGGAAAAAAATGTTTAGGTTGTATGTTGGCAGACAGTTCATAAATTTCATAAATTCAAAATTGACAACTATATACGTTTGTGTCGCTTACCGTCCTTCCACACAGTTTTCAAGCATATATATGCCCAGCGTTCCATATAGTTTTTTTTACACACACACACACACACATATATATATATATATATAAACATAAACAGGGAGGCTGGCAACCAACAATCAATATATACTTTATTACAGAGTATTCAAAAAGTTACCTAATGACCCACAGTTTTAAAATTCCTCACCTGTCCAAAGATACATGGAATGTGTTTGAATGATCAACGGTAGCTATGTGTTTACAAGATGGCGGCTGAAGGCCCTGTGTTCACTCCCAACTGCCCTGTGCTGACAGCTCCAGTTTTGCTGCCCTCGGTCGTTGTAGTTACAGTTTTGGATGATGTTGTGTGAAATATCAAAGTGTCTGAAACTACTTTTTTTTTGGCTATAATTTGCAGTACTGCTTTAGTTTTCCTGAAACAGTTCTATCTGAAAATTTGATCTTGCCTCAGTTTGTCACCCCTAGAGTGTGCTTGCAAAGTTTGAAAAAGATCCATAAAATAGTTTTACAGTTACTGTGTTCACAAGATCAAGGGCCCCATTTTCCACCAACAGAAAGCACAATGCAAAGTGGTTTTGCTAGTTCTATACCAGCACATTCCTCATTTTCATACTAAGTGCACACATTTTCAAAATAACAAATGATTCTGCACTTCTTTCCTGCCCGTAGGAGTGGTGTTTTTTAAATTAGATGTGACTGGGTGCATTGTCGGGCCATTGTCATTTTAAGGCAGTGAAATTACATTGCACGTCTAAAGTCAGTGGCATATTATTAAACAATATTTAAGCAGAAACATGCAGGTGCACGACACTACGGTCACAGGTATGCCCTTGAAGTGCACTAAAGGTTTTTTATTTTATTAAATCTATATACATAATGTTATAACATATTAAGTGAAGAATCAACCATGTCTTTAAAAAAATCATTCCAGTTCATTATCAAAATTATGTTTCAATTATAGGCTATTTTAGTGGTTCTCAAACTTTCAAGCCAGCGACCCCTAATCGAAGATCAACAAGATCTTGCGACCCCCACTATCAAAAACAAGCAATAAACATAACAAGCTGTTCACAGTATTTTGACTACATTTACTATACATCAAAATAATTTTGGCTTACCTTTCAATGGGAACGTGTACTTGTTTTTGGCAGCACAAAAGCTTAATTCGTGGCCTGATGGTGGATACAGCTACCCGCAGATCATCTTCGACATCAAGACGTGATCGATATTTATTTACGAATAACAAATTTATCCATCTCAGCAGTTGCGGTTTTCACGTGCAGTTGTGCGCTGTGAGCCAGTCGATGCCAGTGATGTCGTATCTTTGAGTCGCAAATTTTTTTTTTTTTAAACACTCACACTCAATCAGTAGTATCTTTACAAATCAGAAAATATTTATTTATAGCATTTACTTGTAATACTGAAAAGTCTGTATTATAATCACGAAAAAAGACAATTTTTTAATCCCTCTCGCGACCCCTTGAAATTATTCCGCGACCCCCAGTTTGAGAAACACTGGGCTATTTGACCAGTCGACACACATGGGTATTTAAACACTCCAGGTCGGGCAGCAAGCTTCTGTTTTTTTCATCTTCTGGCATCATTATACTTCTTTCAGCACTGAGCGGATGATCTGGTGATGCCAAAAAATGAGGACACACTCACTGCTACCTCATCCCATGGCTTCACCTCGAAAGGCTTACAGTAGGTGGAACAATGGTGCTACCGTAAATGATATGCTCACGCAGTTTCACTTCGCAGACGAGCAGGTCCGTTTCCTCGGCCGAAAACCGATCTGGTTTGCCAGGTAAACATGCTGTCATAATAACAGTCTACTGTAGCTCATGCGCCCCTGCATTTTAAAGGTGAGGTGACATGCTATTCTGACCGGTTTATTGCATGATAAGCCTGAAACACACCTCTGAATAGTTAGGACAACCTTTTTGCGCCTTGTGCTAGAGCGAAGACTGTTTTTTCCTCAGTCAAAATAGCAAAATGAATTTGGACATGCTTTACACTTTGTTAGATCATCAAAATAGACTCCCAAGTGTCGTCTACAGCTGCCATTTCCTTCCTTTGTTTTTGTGAAGCAGTAGTAAGATCCATCAAATACTTTTCAACTTATCACATTCACAATATCAAACACCTGCTTTCACCTTTCCTTTTGCTGCCACTAAGAGGCCATATGTCTATTATATTTATTATATATAATGCCCCTTGAATGTTTCAAAAAGATCTTTTAAAAACTGAGTTAATGACTTAATGGGATCACGTGTCAAAACTGTCACTATGTGGCACTGCTTCAGTTTTGGGACGAGCTGTCTGAAAATTGAATCAGTTTCATTCCAGCCCCCCTACAATGGCTCTACAATGAAAAAGATATGTAAAATGATTATTGAGTTATTAGCCAATGTGTCTCTGAAGTCAGTGGTGTCAGTGGACTGGTGCTAAAACCATGTGAATTCCCCGAAGCCTGGGGAATACTATAAATATATTCTAGCATCTATCAGCATTTTCAGTTGGCTGTATGCCATAGAATACAACTACAATGCACTGGAATCAAGATTGAGGGACTAATCTAGCTGCCCTCTAATTAAAATTTGTTCATCTTTTTCCTTACACCTTACAAATGTGACTATGACTTCCATATGTTGAAAAAACCAGCCATGTCGAGATGCAGTTTTCATTGCTGTCTGTAGTGTATTAGTGAAATCTAATTTTTATCCTGATCTGGGTTGCAGGGCAGCAAAATACACAAAACAATTAAGATATTTGATAATTATTTTTTTTCATTATTTACTTGCACCCTCAGATAACCAGGACAGTTTTAGATTAATGCTTAATGTGGTGTTTCCATTACAACACAATTTGTTAGTATCACGTTACTTAGTTGCAAAAGCTATATGCATATTCATGCACATCATAGGCATCTGATTAGGTTTAGAAAGTCCAATGACATTAATTGTTTTTTTTATTATTATTATTTTAGAAAGCAGTATGCACACATATTATGGCTAAGTTTTCATTTATCTTTATTTTTCTTTGAGTCTGTTATCTTGGTTGTTTAAATTTTTAAACTAAATAACAATCAATGATATGAATATAATTTAATTTTCTGTATTTATATATACTGTAGGGGCTACAATTCCCTTTATTTAATAATTATTTTATATCACTTTTACTCATTTTTTATTTTCAAATGTTCAATGTAAAAATGATAATATATGAATGTAATGGAAACAATTTTATGTATGAAAGCAGTTCCTTTCCATTAATAATCACTTAGAAAGCAGCATATATAGGTGCCATTTAACTTAGATGCATGTATGTTCATAGAAATGTTAGCCTGCGTTCAGATGAATGTGACCTATGGCATTGCATTACATGTCTATGAAGTTTTTAATGCAATCATTTATCATTTGCCTGTTGGCCATTACTATTTATAGCAATGCAATACCACATTTAAATGCAAGAAAAAATAGCGCTGGGGCTCCAGTGAAAACAAATAAACTGTAAATGAGGAGATTGCAGGAGATTGTTGCCCAGAAAATGGATAACAAGGTACACTAATTGAATTGCCTGAACCGGTCTCATTGCATGTTTGTACTCTGACAATCAGTTAAAGGACTATTTACAGCCAAGTGCTGTATTCTGTTTCTGTTAGCAGATTATCACTGTGTAATTATTTGACACATATCCAGTTAGCCAAGGAGACCATTGTGTCAGGCAGCAAGAGATCAACAGCACAGTAAGCGGTGGGCTTCATAATTCACATCTGGTAAGAAAGGAAACTTTGCCCAGTCTGGAAAATAGAATTTGAATTGTCATTTCCAGGAAGTAAAATAAAACTATCCACTGTTACCAAATGACATCCAAAAGCAGTACCAGAGTACTTTTCTGCCTAATATTGTCTTGTTGTTTATAATGGTCTTGATAGAGTCGGGTGAAAGCTAGAATAAAATATTTAACCTACCATCAGTATGTAAAAAACGAAAAGAACATATGCAGCACATAGGACTGTTTGTTTCACTCTCAAGAAAAGCCTCACTATTCCACTGTTATCTAATCAGAATTGCTCTGTTCTTTTTGCACAACACCCAAAGTAAACAACAGATCTAAATGCATTGTTTATTTATTCTGAAAATACTGCTTAGTTATTCCGGAAAAAAACAACTTTTGAAACATACCAGTGACAGAATTTCGTTTTTTGATACTTATTTTTTTGGTTCCCGTAATATCTTGCCAGCCTGAGGCAAGCGTATTGTGTGGATAGTACTCAGAGTCCCATGTGTTTTTCTGGCCTTTTAACTTAACAATTTCCAAGAAAGACACATCTAAACATCCAGGGCAGTATCCCTCTTTTTATGTCTTTAGAATTCCAGCTTTAGTATATTCTGAAGTTTGGGACTGAGGGGTATGGTAGCTACAATGTATCCAATTCAGAATTAGATACGTATTACAGTACATGTATCACTGTATGGGTGGTGGTATGGAGGCTAAACAATGTATATCTGTAATTTTTGAAATCATATTGTTAATTTTTAAAGAAAATACTTGCTTAAAATTGAAAAATAAAGTGTACACAATTGGAGGTGTTTAATAAGTTCTAAAGAAAATGAAGACCTTGTGTTTTTGCAAAGAACATTAATAAAGAATATTACAGTATATATGTTCCAGAAGAATAATTGTGAATTAAGTAACACTTCCTTCTGTTCCTTCTACAATTTTATTTGCTTTGTTCATGCATCATGATTCATGATCAAATTCAGAATCACTTGGTTTTCTCTGTCTACAACCTTTTTTATTATCTGAAATGTGAAACAGATTGTTTCACATTTCAGATAGCAATAAATTAGTTAAAGTTAAATTATGGTTAGGCTATAATTAGGTTAGGCTATAATATGATGTGGAAACTGGAAGGAACTGGAATTTTACTGGATCCAAGAAAATTAATTAGATTCTGGTTAAGAGATGAGTGAAACATGCCTTGCAGTTGTTTTTTAGTGGGACTGTGATGCTAATTACTCTTTAAAGAAGAAAAAATTTCTAATGTTTTATGACTTCAGCCAATTACTGCATTGCTTTTTCCAGCCTCTGTGAATTCAGTTAACACTAATATAAAATGTATCAATGACATTGTGTTTAAGATAAAATAGATTTCCTTCCACCTTACCATTAGTGCATCTGTTGCAGTGCTTACGTTGTCTCAGAAAATTTTGGTTATAGTGGTAAAGAGATATAATATTTAATTAAACTTAAAAATATATAAATAATAAATTACATTTTCAAACATGGACATTAAAATATACACAAAATAATACAAATAGCCATATAATTGGTGTGGAAAGACGCTGCCAATTGTCATACAAGTTGAATGTGCAATAAACGAAGACATCCTTTCAGACCTACGTATTACAACAAAGACTCACAGCATTCAGGTAAAAATTTGGTTATTAATTCATACATTTCCAGCTGATCCGTGCAGTCATTCTAGCAATTGTACTTCACTTTCAGGTGATCCACCCAGTACTTCTAGAAATTGTACAGGTTGGTGAGTGTGGTACGAGTACAGTTTAGATGGCCGTACCTAATAACAAGGCTGCTCAGGGAATACACTGCTGTCGTTTCCAACAGTACCAAATCTAGTTTTAAATATTACTTCGTACTACACAGAACTGTGCCAAGTATTAACCATCTGTTGAATGGTCATCAAATAATGATTTTAGTGAGTTTTACTGCTGTTGGGAAGAAAAATGCAAAGTGACACCAGTTACACCTTCATCTCATAGTAAAGAGGTTTTCAGGGATATAAGATTTGGTAGCAAGATGGCTTTTTTCTTTTCTTTTTTTTGCTTTCCCACCCACGCACACCTGCTCTGTGGTTTAGTTTGATGGATAGTTTTCATACATATACTGTTGTGCTGGCTTATGTCTAGAGGATATTTTGGTCACTACTTTATACTGCCCAAGTACAGAAGGTCAGAGGTTTCTGAGGGTCCTTGGATCCGCCTTCACTATTAAAGTAGTGGTTAGTCTTCTTGACAGGCAACAATGTAAGAGGTGAATGATGGTCACATTTGAAGGATATTAGAGGGATATATGTTTTTTTTTTCTGAAGAGACAGAATAAGAGATGGAAAAATCCTTTTCACAAGGGTAAGTCTCTAATCATCTTATCATTCTGTTTAGTATCACTATGCGACACTTCTTCAATGTTGGTGCAATCTGTATCAAAATTGGATCAGGTCCAGGACTTCACCCTTAAAACATGTCTGTAAAAATGGGAAAAAATGCTTGTCAAATACTTTTACAGTTAGCAGTATCAAAAGTTTGAAACTAGCCCCTTTTTTGCTATCATTATGTAGCGCTGTCTCAGTTTAGGGGCAACTTCTAGTTTGTCACCCCTATAATATGCTTGCAGAGTTTGAAAAGGATCTGTGAAATACTTTGAGAGCGACTGCGTTCACAATACCAAGTGTCTTCTACAACTGCTGTTTCTCTCTTTTGCTGTCAGACAGCGCTGTTGCTTCATTTTTGGAGCAATTTGTCTGAAAATAAAATCAAATGTAGAGCTTCATTTTTTTATGTTTTTCTGAAGCACTAATAAGATCCATCAAATAATTTTTGACATCGTATTCACAATGTCAAATCTGTAATGCTTCCATCCTTCCCTTTGATACCACTAAGCGGCGTTGCTTCAGATTAAGGGCAATCTGTTTCAGAATTAAACCAGTTCCAGTTCATCACCTAGTCACTGCCTCTGCCCAGTTTGTAAAAGATCCATAAAACGGTTTTTGAGTTATCTTAAAAAGCAAAGCAATTGAAGTGGTGAAGAATCAGTCCCAAATCATATGTATTCCTGGAAGTAAAGTTAGATGACCATAACTGCTAATTTTTGCCATAGAATTAGTTGTTTGGACATGTACCGGGTCTAGCAGAAGACCAACCTAGATTGGGTGACATACTCTGCACTATTACAAAGATTTGAGCAAAAAAATTTACTGCCATAAAACCCATAATATTCACATACATCATTCCAGCTTCAGGCTTTGAGGTCACATTTTCTTTA
The DNA here is from genome assembly GCA_026781145.1 of Hippopotamyrus pictus. Taxonomy (NCBI): domain Eukaryota; kingdom Metazoa; phylum Chordata; class Actinopteri; order Osteoglossiformes; family Mormyridae; genus Hippopotamyrus; species Hippopotamyrus pictus. Next base: position 1,543,162 of record JAODLC010000042.1, on the reverse strand, counting down.
AGCAAGAATAGAAATGACCAAAACATTATAGTGCCCCCCCCGTATCTGCGATTTCAAGTATTCAAGAAAACAAATTAAGAAATAAAAAAAATCCAGAAATAAACAGTTCTAATTTTAATAAACGATCCTAATTTTCGCATTACAGGCCATGTACTGTACGGGTACAATATGCCATATTTTTTGTTGTCAGATGTGTCGCAGCAGCCATGTTCTTTCGTCCTTTCAGGGGTGTGATTTTCATTGCTCCATCATGCCTTGCTGCATGATACTTTTTCATTGCTCTGTTGTCTCTTGAAAGTTAGGAACCAGCCAATACATCAGAATCCAAGACAGAGAGAGTTCTTTACTGTACATTACAATGTACAACATATTTTATTTTTATTGTATTTAATGTTGGTAAATGATATGTTTGTATGTGGGGTCTGCAGGTGGCTTGCTGTTATCCATAGTTTCAGCTGTCCATGGCAGTTTTTGGAACATATCACCCAGCGCTACAGAGGGACTACTGTACATTTAATTCAATCGAGAGTTTATTTGAGAACTCGATACAGCAAACAGAGTGTGCATTCGATTTACTATTTCATGGGAATGTTAGACTAAATTGTGTGTATGATTTAATACATTGTTGCATGTAACTAGAATGTGTAATACCGTAGATGAAAAGGTATAGTTTGAGTTACATGTCACAACTAGGACTCAGAGAATTCGGATAAAAATCCACTTGCTTTCATATTCCCAGTTGATCCTTCCAGTACTTTAGAAACTGCCTAAGTTGGTAAGTGTGCAAAGAGTACGAATTAGATGCCAAGAACAGGCGGCAGGGCTATCCAGGGAATACAATGATGTGGTTCTGACGACCTTCCTTTCTAGTTATATGTCAGTTTTTACATTTTATGACTGAGTCGTAATTACATTAGTTACCTTGTAACTAAAAGCTGTTCGTTATTAATACTATTAATCAGATAAGTAAAAATTTATTGACTTCTGCTTGACTCCATGACCTAGCCTGTTCTATTGTAATTATTCTGCTGTTTCTTTATATTCTGTTATTTATTTGACTGTTTCTTTATACGAAGCTCGCAAGTTGAAGAAGATCGGACAGCTGAAATCCCAAGAAGATGCACCTATGCAGAGCCCAATAGATGCCATTCAGTGTTTTTCTCCCAAGTGCAGCCTGAACTTCCCGACTCAGGTGGCGTTCCTTAACGTGCTTGAGGCCATTGAGCCTGTGGTGGTCAATTCTGGACATGACCATGCGCAGCCTGATTCTGCTGCCTGTCTCTTGACCAGTCTAAATGAGCTGGGGGAGCGACAGTTAGTCAAAGTTGTGAAATGGGCCAAGGGGTTACCAGGTAAGGCACATGGAAATGTTTACATCAGGGATATAAAACTTAGTCCTTTATGGGTTTTATACATGCAGATTCTTGCTCAAGCATTTGAGATTACTGTCAAAATTGTATCGTATTTTATAGATTCTTATCTTTTTCCAGACAGCATATGGTGGGCTTTAACTCTTTATGTTTTTGTACATTACGGCTTATTATCCACAGAAATATCAAACGGGTTATACGTTTACTTAATTTAATTCAATATGTTCGATAATGTGTGTTTACAATAATCTGGTTTAAAACTGTCTAGGAAGTCACAAAGAAGCTTTGAATCACATATTATTCGTGTACAATTATCTACCATTTGTATGTATACTAGGAATTGTGGCTGCTTAATAAGGTGTTCTTTACATAGCCCAGAAAGAAAAAGAGCGATTTTAAGCTTGAATTAAACTGACTTTGCTTGCATTGCCAAACTAGTCCAATATTCCCTGTTACGGTAGTTGGGTCTGCCAAAAATAATCACCTGCTTTTGATTTAATGAGGACAAATAGAGAATGTGCACCTAAATGGATATCTTATTACATTTGTTACATTAATATTTATAGTATTCTATTGTTTTCTTTACACTGTGGATTCTGAATTATTTTATTTTATAATCTTCCACAGGATTTAGGAATTTGCATGTAGATGACCAAATGACCATCATCCAGCACACTTGGATGGGAGTTATGGTGTTTGCCTTGGGATGGAGGTCCTACAAGAACTTGAATGCCAGAATGCTTTATTTTGCACCTGACCTTGTATTCAATGAGTAAGTGCATCTGTGAGCCATCCAAATTTCCAAAGCAAGTTAAAATATGCCTTAGAGACTATTTTCCCCAAACTCTCCTGCATTTATTTCAGGGAAATATGACATAAATTTGAATTTAATAATGAATACTTTTATTGTGTCTGTATTAAACTCTAGACCAAGTATTATCTTTTAATATTTATTGTAACTTTTTCATGTGACATATAAAATGCATCTACATATAGTGTATGTTACGTAGGCCTTCTCTAATGCTGAGATTGCTCTCATACACCGCTCTACAGGCGCTTTATATTTCTCTCAATTCTTGTGCTACATGCTAGGAGGTATCGGAGTGTTCATGAAAATCAATTGATTAATTTTTGGAGTGTTGGGGCAGATGTACTAACATGTTTGCATCCATTGGCCAAAAACCGCACTTCAGGAGCCATTTGCTGTATTTTCTGATCCTACTGGATGGTGCTCTCTGTTGAAAAAAAATCACTCAAAGCAAGCGCCAAAGTCAACCAAGAGCACCATTTAGTAGAGTCAGAAAATGCAGCCAATGGTTCAGGAAGCATCCTTTTGTCCACCTCTACTTCCAACTTCCAGTACTGGACAAGTTAGCGTTTGGCGTGAGATACTAAGTTTTGGAGTGACGTTCCCCTAACCCCATTTTTCCCATTGGATATATTTAATTTCGTATGCGTTCTTATTGGACACAAGGTTTTTTTTAGAAATGCGCGAATAGTCACGTTGTAGCATGACTGACTGTTTTAGAATGAAAAGAAACACTTTGTTTTATTTTTTCGGTGTATCACACCTTTAGTCAGAATGTGCCTTTGGCTGAGCTGCAGTGGTTGATTTGTTTACCGGAGTCATTAGCCATGGCTGGGCTATAAGGGATACTTATCATAATCTTAAATATAAGTAAAACATAAAATAGATCTATAGCATATTAATAAAATATGATATGTGCTGTTTATTGTAATTGCTTGGAACATTAGTTGAAACGTAGCCGGTGGACAAAAATCTGCCAATAATTTGTTGTTAAAAAACTGTAATGCTTACCAAGTAACCATGTATCTCTGGAAGCCCTGTGGCTTAATCTGTAATAGACAGCACTGTTTTGGAATCTGCACACCCAGCGTTAAATGGCAGGGCACAGAGTGCGGACTGGCCAATTGAGGGCAGCGACATATGCTAATTACACGATCAGTCGCAGGTTCAGTACATCTGACGTTAAGTGACAGGGCACCGCATGCGCTCTCTAAGACTCTAATGTATGTACATCTGCGCCTTAGTGTGTTCAGCATAATCAGATACAGAAGCACACAAAATATGTTACACATTCCAAATCTTGCTATATTCCCCCTTTTAATGCATTTGTAACAGTTACAAGTAATTTTTCAGTTACCATGTAGTGATTCCATTGTAATAGGCCAAACAAGTTTTGAAAGTTAACTATTCCTAAATAAAAACGGTAATGCTTTACATTAACTGCACCTTCATAGTGCTTTTATATTGCATTCATAAAACATTCAATACAACTTCATAATGTATTTAAGTATTCATAAAACATTATGTATGTACACCTTAACATCCTAACATCCCTTAACAGCTGTAATGTACATTAATAACAAACATTATCTAATAATAACAAACATTATAATTGTATAATCATGTAATGTTTGTTATTAATGTATATTAAAGCTGTTAAGGGATGTTAGGATGTTAAGGTGTACTTGCATGCTGCTTATGAATGCATAATGAATGCATCATGAAGGTGCACTGAATGTAATGCATACTGATGCATAATCGATACTGAGGTAGTTGTAAAGACCATGGGGGAAATTCTTAGTGTGATGATGGAAACTTGTGGTTCTCCAGCCATCGCATGCACATCTCAAGCATGTATGAGCACTGCATCCGGATGAGGCACCTGTCCCAGGAATTTGTCCTGCTCCAGGTCACACAGGAAGAGTTTCTGTGCATGAAAGCACTGCTACTCTTCAGCATCAGTGAGTACAATCCTTTATGTGAGAAAAAACAACTTATTACTTTAGAACAGGTCAGAAAAATGCCAAAATTTAAAAATAAACACATATTTAATAGAATTTTAAGATTAATTGGAATATTGAGTAGTTTGCCAGTTATATGAAGATATATACTTTTGTACATACATAATGTATTTGTGTATAACTTCAATAATATTATTTGCTGATTATGTATTTATTATTTAACAGCTAAATATCAGTTAGCTGCCATCAAAAAGAAAAAAAAAGTCTGTTGATCCATTTTACAACAACATTATTGTGATATGAATGATTATTATTATTTATATTATAGTTCCAGTTGAAGGTCTCAAAAGTCAGAAGTATTTTGATGAACTGAGGACAGCCTACATCAATGAACTTAATCGCCTCATTAACTACAGGAGAGACACAAACTGCTCTCAAAGATTCATCCAGCTCACTCAACTCATGGATTCCCTCCAACCGGTCAGAGCACAAACATTTCTTATTAAAGTAAAAGAAAACATATTCAGTAACGTTAATGAGTATTTTGGTGGGACAACAGGCAATAAAGAACTCGCAGTGTATCCAACTGTATATGAAAATAACAGTAGGCCAAGACCAATTATGTATTTACAGTATATTGTGTATAAAAAGTGCATGGACTAATGTTAATTAATCTAGTATAGTGTTTTCTAATGAACCTAGAAGTTCTTTTTTTTCCTTGAAAATTAAAGTTTATATGGTGGACAATGGAAATGTTTGCACATATTTACACTCCAACCTTGTGTCTCCACTTACAGATTGTGAGAAAGCTTCAGCAGTTCACATTTGACCTTTTTGTCCAGGCCCAATCGCTTCCTACAAAGGTCACCTTTCCAGAGATGATATCGGAGATCATTTCTGTGCAGGTGCCAAAAATCCTTGCTGGCAAGTCTAAGCCAATCCTGTTCCACAAGTTGCAGGATTCTTGAGAACTTATCAAGACAGCAACGTAATGCTTATTAGCTTTGGATAACTTAAAAAAAGGTTTTCTTTAGTATTTTTCTGGTTTTTAATTCAATGACTCGGTGTACCATAAAGATTCAACAAAAACACCTTAGCAGCTATAACTGAGGTATACTTTAGAAGGTACCATTTGATGTAGAGCTTGTCCAAACATAATTTCAATGCATGTTTATAATGGCTGTGCTCTGCAATTTACCTGAGGAGGGTAAAATGAAAAAGTACAATTGTTGAACTAACACTATGAAACTGTCAGTCACAGTTATACATATCTATGCATTTCTTTATGTCTGATGTTTTTTCTGTGATATGAATTGCTTCACTAAACTCTGTCACATCCAAGACAGTATAGTGCCATCTCAATTGTTTTGCCTGAATACATTTGCTGACAACATACAAAAGTATGTATTAAAGCATATCAATACTGTATATATTTAAACATGTACAAAGTGGTTGGGGGAATGATAACAACTGGTTCTAAACTTTCTGCTACATTTGTGGTACAGATTCAGTAAGTTTTTGCTTTTCAAAAATCTTGAACTACTTGAATTAGAATCATATAGATGAAATTTTTAGTGGTAAGTAAAATATGTCTTCTTAAAATCTACTTGCAATGTACCATTAGGTCTACGTGCATCCAAAGATCATTCTATATAAAGATCATGTGAGTTGACTGTATGATAATGTCACAATGACAAAAAATTACACATATTAATGTAGTCAGACTCTTAAGAACAATAGTTGTAATGTCTCCCAATTCAGTTTCAATATAACACAACAAACTTTTGAACAACTGCATGCACCTACAGTATATCACAGTGTGTTTCTGTGTTTTAGCATGCTTTCATGGATATAGTTTAAGTAATTAAACAAGCAGATATGTTGCTTTGACTTTAAAAATATCTTTTTTTCTTTCTTCAAACATTGGGAAATTGAGATTGTATGCAGGCATTTAAGTATAATCATGCCATAGTAATCTTACATGGTGTTACTGTTGTTCCAAAAGGTCATACTTTGGAAAAACTAGGTATTTTTATAGTAACAGTTATAATACACTGTCTAAAACTTTCGATATACGGCTGTGTCTTTTGGATATTAAATGAATCTGCATGTACGACAATAAATTTATTAATTCAGATTCTTGTAAAGTACAGATGTGATAAATAATAACTGTTATTGTTGTCATCTTTCAGTATCTTAATAAACAAGCCTCCTGTCATCTGAATTTGACAGTAATATTTCTATATAAGCTTATTTTCAGCATCAGTTTTGTAAAAGGAACTTTGATAATCAAATACAGACGCTTCTCTACTTACAAACTTTCAACTTATGAACTTTCAGACATGCGAACAAAGAGGACTGTAAGTCCAAATTGTGTTCCTTGGGCTCCCGTTTCCTGTCCACAACATTGTATTTTTCTGCGCGCCAAATCTGGCTAGTACGAGTTCTGGCCGCTACTCCCGCCGCGTGGCAGCGTAGCGTGCGTACTCCCAGCATCCTAGTTCTTTATACTTGCGTATACCCGTAAAATGATGTTGAATAACGACTTACGAACATTTCAAGTTGTGAACGGCCATTCGGAACGTATCTCGTTCGCAAGTAGAGGAGCGTCTGTATATCCAATGTTCACAGAGCAGGTTTAAATCTCTTTTAGGTATGTGAGTTGCCGTTGTGCATAATTTAATGGTGCACAATACAACTGAAGGAAACGTAGGATAACAGAAAAAATAGTCAGACATTTTTTTTATTTTTCCCTATTTCACTCTGCACCAGCAATAAATGCTTTGTTACACCATTTTTAATATATCATTTTATAAAGTGACTTAGTCAGTGTAACATTATTAAAGGACCTACAAGTCTGTTCTTTTTGTGTTTAAAATTTCCAAATGTTCATCTTAATTGCCATTTATATTTTGTATTATTCTAGGAACCTTGACAGTGGTTGCCATAGTTTTAGAATGTTTTTAAAAAAACTGTTGAATATGAAAAACTTCTAAGCACTATTACCCTTTTTCCCGGAACTGACTAAGCATTTTTTATTGTGTTTTGGGTAAACGTGTCACAGTGTTATTTACAGTAGATTACTTAGAAAATTAAATTCTCATCAAGATCACATGATTACTCAGATGAATTAATTTGAGAGTTGTCTCATTCAAAAGATGTATTACTAATATTACAAATAAGCTAGTAAAACTATATCAATAACAAAGCTGGCTGTTGTTAACACTATACATTACTTGTGAGTTTAACATCATAATCAATAAATTTAATAGGTATGAATCCTTGGTGTAAAATGTTTTACTGATAAATTCTCTTAGGGCTTTCTTATGAAAAGATGTATTTATTAACATTTTGGTATTTAGATTAATAAATAAAGCAAATGAAAATTAATTATTCACAACACACTTTGTGTGTGCATATACATGTAAGCTCACTCTTTGTGTATGTACAGCACATTTCCAAATTATTAAGCAGGTGCCACTTTTGCTCTGTTTAGGTACTTTTTAATTGTGAATAATGGCTTTTTGAATGTCGATGTAAACGACACCACCACCTGATAATAACAGTTATACACACACACTAACATATATAATATCAGGTATTGTAATATATATATTTTTTTCTCCCCCCGACTCAAACAAGAAAACGTTCCAAATATATTGGTATAGTAACAGTCTGGTATCCAGACTGCAGCTGTGGAAAAAAAATGCCAAAAATGACTCAGAACTGTTGTACTTTTTGTGTAAACCTCTTGTTTGATAGATAGATAGACAGATAGATAAAGAGCTAGTTAATGCAGAAGCCCTTCCTTGAAATTACTTGAACAACTTTCTCATCCATTGCACTTCTGAGCACATATATAGTATCTGTCCCATTTTTATCAGAAGACGACAGCATTGCCTCCCTGAGCTGCTGTTGTGAGATGTACTGCTACCCTCCCTGATATATTTTCCTCTTCATAATTCTCCGTAAGTTCTCAGTAGAGCTGGGGTCAGGGGGTGATGGTGGCCAAACCGTGATTCAGTCTCGTTTTATGCCCAAAGCATCTGAGGAGTCCATGGTGGTCTTGGCACCAGGTGATGATGTATTGTCCTGCATGAAAAGCATTTCAGGCGGCGCAACTCTCCTATTTATACCAGGGCAGGAACTGTTCCTTTAAGAATTTCACATATGTTCCTGATGTCAGGTTAACATAATCAGGGACCCTAAAGGTACCGACCATGTTTCTTCCCATTATACCTGCCCAAAACATCAGTCCAGCACCTCCTTGCTGATACCTCCATCTGGTAGGCATAAGATAGCCTGACCAGCCACCCAGAGCTCCAATCCTGAACAGCCATATACACAGCACACATTCATCAGTGAAGAAAACTGTTTGAAAATCAGTTTTGTATGTGTCTGAGTCCATTGCATACTCATCGTGAGCCTTGGAGAAGGGTGACCCCAATGTTGGTTTACACACAAATGCCAGCCTCTGGAAGATCCTGCATCAAGATATTGTTGGAATTCCAGGGACACCAGGAGGAGAAATGGCTCAGCATATAACCCGATAAATACCATATATCTACAGTGAAGTTCAGAGGGTGAAGCACCATGACTATTTATTTTCATAGTATCAGCCGAACCCCCAAATCAAAGTGAAGATGAATGGAGCCAAGTACTGGAAAATTCTTGAGAAGAATCTGTTGCCATCTACCATGACAATGAAGATGAGATGTGGGTGGACCTTCTAGGAGGACAGTGATCCAAGAGATGCTGCAAAGACGACTCTCAAATGGTTCCAGAGGAAGAAAATAAAGGTGTTAGAATGGTCCAGTAAATCACTAGACTTAAACCCAAAAGATCATTTGTAGAAGGAGTTGAAGATTCCAGAAGCCCCCCTCCCCCAAAATCATCAAGATGTAAAGACTGTCTATGTATAAGAATGGGCCATCCCACCTGGACACTGTGACTGAAAAGTTACTGCCACTTTAGTGTGTGTGCTGTACCAGCTCAGCCCACATAATATCAATTTGACTTCAAACTCTTCTTTGGCTTTATTATCGTTGTCTCCCATTTATTCGAAAGTTAAATTAAAAGTAAAGATGTAACACAATAAAATGCACGTGTCATTGGAACATATTCATTTATGCGCCACCCAGTGGTAAAGTGTGAAATCTGGTAGAGCAGACACTAAAGGAGTACTAATTGTTTATTTTTTTTATTTTTTTGTACCGGAAACATCTTGAAGCTGTTATTACAAACAAAGGCTTCTCCACCAAGTATTAAATAAATTTCAGTTGCATGTTCAGTATTTCTTTCTGGTGTCTTTTCACTTAACTATACATAACATTTTTATGGATTGGAATGTTACGATTTCTTTAACTGTGTCTTTTTTTATTGATTTAATACTAATGTCTGGTCTAAATTTCATGTGAATAATTGCATTGGCAATGTGTTTAATGAAAAAAATGTTGACATGTTGAATACTTATTTTCCCCAATGTACTTCTGTGAGTTAAGTTTTGTAAGAAGTAACTTTGTATGAATGAAAGTGCAAACCTTTTGTTGTAGCCTGAAATTAGCTCTGAAACAGTGTAGGGTGCTTTTTAAAATACTATTAAAGCTGTGGTTATGGTTGTATTTTTTCATGTTATTTTTCTTGATGTTATGGCTTTTAAGACAAGACAATGAGAGATGAACAATATTTCCAAAAATGTATTTTACCTAATCTTTGTACATTTATACATTTCTTTTTTTAATGATATTTTATGTGTAAAGCTTCCTTTGTACAAGTGTTGAACTTTAAGGAATGTTCTTTAGAATTCTGTAAAGTGACTGTCTGCAACAGACTTTTTTGTGCATTATGTCGTATGTTTAAGCTGTTGGGTTTGCTTGTATTCATTTGCATTCTATAAATTTTTTTGCGTACAAGTGATGAGTATAAGTTGTGTTTGTTAACTAGCTTCATAAATATTGTTCGACGTTCATATATATTTTAGGCTGTGCACACAATCAACAGAAAAGCTTCAGAACGAGTCTAATTGATATTGTCTTTCAATTGAAAAAATAAAATCTGAATAGAATAGTGATACTTTATTAGTTCCTGTGGGTAAATTCTCCTTTTGCTTCACAGTGGGGTGGGGGGGTGCAGGCACATTGTGGCACCCAGGGAACTGGGTGGGGGGTGGGGACCCCTACAGTCTGGGAATCTCCTGCCCACGACGTCTGACGCTTAGCCTACAGAGACACACACTGCCCCTGCTTTAAAGAAAGTAAAGAGAAAAAACAAGCATAGCTAAAGACTGGTTTAATACTTGTAATTTAGTTTCATATGTTTCTTCAATGATCATCAAAGAAAATGGCTATTTAATCATTTTAATTTACATACATAATTCTTACATAGTTTTGGACTACATGGAATTTCACAGTGCCAGAAGAAAAGCCAACTTTCAAGCTAGAAAGGAGGAAGTCAGAAGAACAGCAATGTACTCCCCGAACAATCCTATCAATCCCCCCATCCAATCCTGACTCCTCCCACAGCCCCCAAACTCTACATTTTATATAATTACTGGAAGGATCAACCAAAAATGTGAAAACCAACCAAATGCTCTGTGTTGTAGCCGTGACACACAGCTCTGAAGCTACACCTATTCATTTAGTGCACTTTCCACTTACATGCCAATTTCACATACTAATCTTTCCCCACCAGTTCAGTGTAACTGTATTTCTTTGTGTATGTCTTAATGTCCATGTCTTGAAATGTTTTATATTATTTTCTAATTCATTCATTACTGAAATATACAGTAGTCAATACTGGAAAAACACAATATTTGAATTTTTTGCAATCAATACTATGTTATTTATAAAAACAGAAAAAGACTCAAGAAATCTACCCAGAATAAACTACAAACAAACAGCCAAACAAAATGTATCTACCAAGAGTTGAACAAGTTGGTTGTGTTGTGCTAACAGACACAAAGCAGTGCCGAAAAAGCACTTGGTTATGCTCTCGTCTCTATGGAATCTAACATCTTTCCATGCAGTGGAAGATGAATGTCTTTCAGTTCTTGTTCGCATTTCTTCTTCTCACTCATTATTTGTTAAATTTCTCACAAACACTCCACACGAGTTAATCAGCAAGGACAAATATTATTATGAGTGGCTCAGAGAATACACACAGAGCTTATGCAAAAGTAGCTTTAGACTAATGCATTATAAGGCATCTATCATACATTATTACAGTAGGTATTAGAATTAATGAAGCATTACAGCATCTTCCGTTGACAGTCATAAGGCATTATAGTGTTGATTATAATACTTAATAACCTCCATCATCACAACAACTCATCATTCTATTAATGCTACATAAAACATTATAAAAGTTTTTGCTATAAAAAAGACTGGGTATAATGTGCCATAATACATTTACAGTTCATTGTCTGCTTCAAGTAAAGTAAGGATACATTCATATCTATGGTGTGTTTATAGCTAGCTACAATGTTTGAAACAGATTTCAGTGAATTACAAATGTGAAAATATCCATAATGCATTATAAACAGCTTCATAGTTTCCAAGTGTTACCAAAAATTCTTGTGCAGTACCTTAAATGAGTACTGAGGAAAAAGTTGGCTAAAATAAGTATGAATAAGATGATCTGCTACAAACGCCTATTATTACTTCACCTTTAAAGTATTAAATTACTAGTGAATATGAATTTTTTATTTAAGAATGCAGTTTTATAGGCTTTGGTGGTATTAAGGTAACAGTATACCGCGGTATTATGGGTTTCCTAGTGCGATGCTACAATTTCAGTAAAATTTATTCTAAGTACCCCTCCTTGGCTCAGCTAATTTTAACGTCAATATTTCAAAATACCACAGTTCACCCAAAACACTGTAATTCTATTGTGCAAATTACTACATTTTGACAAACATCACATTTTGCTTCATTACTATCTTGTGGAGTAAAATAACGCCACACTAAGCTACATATTCTTTCTTTTTGTTCAGTTTCCCATGCTCAATACAGTTGAGGGCAAAACATGGGGTTTGAGTGGAGGGTCAGACCATTTCTCTGATGTGCCTGCAGCATTCCTTGTGACTTGTCTTAATGTAATCAAGTTCAGCATATCTGCACCTGTTCTTTCATGTGCTGCCACTGATTTAGACTAGGGCTAAGATTAAGTTTCCCCATGATAAATATCACTGACTGGCTTCTGAAAAAAAATCGCATGCCCCTCAGGTTGAGAATCACTGACCTGTATAGGTGCCTGAAAAGTTTGCATAAAGATCCACACAATACGATTATATGTCAGATGTCTGTATTCACATGATGGCAGCTGCAGGCTCCATTTTCACCCTTGGTTGCCCCTCTCATAGCAGTTTCAATTTTGGGGCTCAGGATGTAGGTTTATCAGGTGTAGATTTTCAGGTGCAAATTTTGAGCCATATGATGATTTTGTGAATCAGTAATAATAATGAATTGGTGATTCATCAAATACAGTAATAATATCAAAAAGAGTTATACTGTTCACAAGTTTAAGCATCCTAGCAAAGTCTCCCATCTCTTTGCTGTCACTAAGTATTGTTGCTTCCATTTTTGTTGGGATTAGTCTCAAAATTAGAAGTCCAGACCCATACAATGTGTCTACGAAATTTAGAAAAAAATTGGACAAATAATTTTTGAGTTATGATTCTGAAAATAATCAAGTGTCTAGGGGTGCTCTTGTCTTTATCATCACTAGCAGCTTCCACTATGGTGTGATTTGTCTCAAAATTTGATCAGATTGTCACGCTAACAACATGTGGGTAGCAGCAATTTTATTTCACTTTTGGCGTACCACCATATTTATGCTTGTGGCAAATAAAAATTAGGAATGTCTGTAAAGGTTGAAAGATGTCAAATACTTTATGAGTTATGGTGGTGATGAGATCAAATATCTGAATTTGTCCCCTTATTTTTGGTATCACCATGATCTGTAAAATATTTTAAAAGTCACTGTGTATCTTCTACAGCTGTCCTTTCCTTCTTATGTTGCCACATAGTGCTGCTACTTCATATTTGAGCAGATTGTCTCAATGTGAAATCAGGTGTAGATAAATCGATTGATTGATTGACAGACAGACAGACAGACAGATTATTTGTCCTCATGGTGAAATTAGTTTGTGGCATAATCACAAGGCATTTCATCACAGCATCACAGATTCACCAATAAAACACATTCATACACATACCCTTCAACATCAGAGCATTACACACACCAATAATCATACTTATTGCTTATTTTAATGTGCATTAGTGTTTTAAACACTTAATGACTTGTGGGGCTATCAAAAATTTGCATGTATTTTTAGTGAATAGAGGGTACAATATATCCACCCAGATGGCAAGAACTCAAATGAGAAGGCGAGGGGGTGCCTCGACACCCATAACGTTGTTTGCCTCATTCATCAGTTTGTCTTTGTAAATGCATTCTGTACTTGGCAGTTTAATCCCTAACAGTTTACTGTCTGTTTTTAACGGTTTTTTTTTAGTCTTTTTCTGTGCCTCAGTAACATTGCCAAACCAACAATAAAAGCCCAGTAAAACATTTGCAGCATTTTGTTGTGGAAATGAACAATTTCCTTTTAAAAAGTGCATTCTTTGTTGTGTCTTAGTGCCTATGAGGTCAGTCCATAGGTCCCATTTAAATTCATAGTTGAGCATAACGCCAAAGTACTTGAAATTTGTAACCAGTTGTATTGACTCTCCATTGATGAAGATCAGGTTTGAAAATGGGATCTTTCTAAAACTGATGGACATTTCCTTTGTTTTAGAAACGCTTTGGGAAAAGGTTTGACTTCTCACAGCAATTTAGGAAGAAGTCAAGAACCTGCCCATGGACACGAAGCAAGGCATTGTGGGAAAAACCCCAATGCTCCTCCTGACTATTATGTAGGAGGCTCACCAGGGCAGGATCATCTGCGTACTTAATGCGACTGCTAGGGAACGTGCAAGTGCAGGAGTTGGTATATAAAATAAATAAGAGAGGTGAGAAACACACACCTGGGGGGATATTGTGCGGGCAGTTATTCTGCCAGAGAGTAACTTATCGGCTCTGAAATCAGCCCAGGTTCAAGTTGTGTTCAAATTCAAGTTCAAATTCGGTAGTCAATCCGTCTGTTAAAATACTGTGTTGAAGTGTTAAATCTGGATGAGAAGTGCAATAAATGTAATAGTGAAAGCGGTCTTGCACTCCCCTGGAGGCTCGGTAAACTGCAGAGGGTCCACAAGGTGCCTTGATGTGACAGTACCTCTTCACTACGTACTTAAAGCGGTTCATGACCAGTGATGTCAAGGCTGCTAGTTGATGGTCATTGGGCCCCAGGGGTCTGTGAATTTGATATGGATACAATTACAGATGTTTCACATAGGGCTGGGACCTTAAGAAGATTAAATCAAGACCTAAAAACCTCACCCATAGTCCATACACTTTTTGTGACGCACTAAGCAGTGTTGCTTCAATTTTGCGGCAAGTTGCATCAAAATTTGCTTTGTTCCAGTTTCTTACCCATAATATGTGTTTACTTTCTACATATACGCCATTTCATAATATGAAACATTAAATATTATAATTTTTGCCAAAGGCATGTCTTGTCACTTCATCTCACATGATCACTAAGATTAATATAGTACTTTCAGAAAACATTCAGACTCCTTCACTTTCTTATTTTGTTCTTGGAGCTTCCTAAATACATTTAAATTCAGTTTTTCCCCATACTAAATTACACACAGTACCCCACAATAAATCAATAATAATAATAGGTCCACAGGTGCATTGAGAATGTCAGTGGGGCTGACCATGCAGTGAAACAGATGGAACATTCAAGGCTGGATCCAATTGTGAACAGGCAACGGTCAGCTGGAGTGGTTGTGTGATTCCAGTGACAGGAACCAAAGGAGAAGTGCAGGTTGATTAACTTACTGGGATAAATCAGTTAGCAGTGCTGGATCTTATAGCCATGGTATTACAAGGATTAGTTAAACGCAACATTTAATGGAGATCAAGATCTAAAATAGTACAGAGATTCAATAACAATTTGTCTGACTTTGGACTTTGGACCAAGCATTGCAGCCAAGATGGTCTAAAATGTCTGTTAGCACTTCATGGGCTGTCAAAGGTCACGGAGGACATTCATTCTGACCAAGAATATGCAACCACAGTTTTTATCTCAAATTTTTGTCTCAATTTGAGACAGATTGCGCCAAAATTGACACAACGCTGTTAATGGTGGCTCATGACAAGACAGCTGCTGATCCGGTAAATACGACTACACTGAGACAAGTCACACAAATTTGGGCTTTTCATAAAGATATTTTGAGAGGTGGGGGATTGTGTAGGGGGGCTAAAGATCGTAGCGGTTGCGGGGAGTGGAAGGAGTAGGGGGTAGGTGGGAAGGGCTGCCAGAGTCATATAGAGAATACATTGGCATTCTGATAGGGTCTAGTTACATTTCTGGGGATAAGTTACCAGAGCAGATCATAAATAAATATGGTCATATTTTAATCCACTCAATTTCCATTGACTTACCCAGTACATGGGCACAGGATATTTTAATAAATATAGTATTTAGTAACACTTCATGTGTTTCTAATTGAGGGATGAAATCATTATTAAAATATAGGTGCTTTGCATACTTCCACATTTTGAAATAATGCCTCCAGCTTGTGTAGTGTAAGTTAAATGGGTAGTTAGCACACCGCAAGAAATTAGCTGGTTGTCACTATTGCAATTTCCCTAGTTTTAAGGAAATAAATATTTGTCAGGTAGGTTCTGCACGGCCTACACTAACTGAAGTCTTGGTTCATTTCAGAACTAGCAGATCAGCGGTCCCTCCGTATTTGAGCCCTGTGAATGATTTACATGCACAATCTGAATGATCACATCTTGCTAGTTTAGCCTGTCATAGAAGCAGCTTTGGAATAGTATCCTGTGCATTATTTCATTCCAAAAGAAATGGGGAAGAGAAAAGAAAAAAAAAAGAAAAAAAAAAAAAACAGTAAATGATGGAACTAAGGCAGGGGGCAACACAGGAAAACCAATATAAACAAGCAGGGCAACAGGTACACAGTATCAACAATTATTGACAGGAAACCAAGGAGGGACAGGTACACAGAAACAATTAACAGTCCACAGCACAATTTTGTTACTCATTTCTCAAATTATGGGTATGAGTCTATGATTTTTTGCCCATCTCATTAATGAAGGACTTCTTCCACGCTTTATGGGACTTCAATCCTGCTTCTAGGAACCTGATTCAAACTGCCGTAGGCCCGTAGCAGTGCAGTTCAAACCTGCACATGCTTCCCATTCCTTTTGAAGGTCACTTTATATCATCCTACAATTCATGAGAAGCTGTCGGACAAGTTAATGATCATCTCTGGCATTAGAAAGTCACTTACGCCCTTTACCTGGCTGGTTTCTGGTCATTCCCAGTGTCTCCTGCTTCACTTTGTTCTTATGTACTGCTGTCTTGGAAATTTTGAACCTGGAAGCAACCTGCTGCCCAGCATAGCCTTCTGCCAGTAGAACCACAATCAAACCAGCATTTAAAAATACACATTTTGTTTAAAGAAATAATATAGAGAGAGGTCTCTTAATTTTTTCCACGGCTCTATATACACACGGATAACAAGGGCTAACGAGGGGCAGGTGAGATCAGTTAACAGATACAGAAGGTTCAAACACCAAGGGAAACTAAAACAAGGAAAACTGAACAACCTTGACGGAAACAATAAACCACACCAAATAACTAACATAAATTATATGAGAAATAAATAGTTAATTATAACATGGTCGAGTCTGGTTTCTGGCCAGACTCAAACCCGCAACAAAAAAACAGGAGTGTGAATAACACCGGTCCACGCAGCCCATCAAGCCATACAGCAATCAGTGTACTAGGGAACACACTAGGAGCCAAAGACCCTGGGATGACCAGCGGTCCAAATGTGGAGCTTCTCGTTGTGGATAACGGCAGCTGTATTGCTTACAGTTTGAATTGTCACATGCCATTGTTGTGTGTAACTACTGTACAGAAACCTTGGTATTTGTTACACGCTACCGCTAAGGAGAAATACAAGACCATCCCTCTGCCATTACTGGGTAGTTCTGATTACAACATGGTACATCTGACCCCAAACTACAAACCCATAATTCAGTGGCTTCCGGTCACCATAGAACCATGAGGAAGCGGGTGAGGGAGACTGAGGAGGCTCTGCAGGAAGACTTGGGGAGACAAACTGGAACATGCTCTCTGAGTCACACAGGGAAAATTTTAAGTGACTATCATGGAATGATACACTTCTGTGTGAACAACGCAGTCACCACAAACCATAAATCACAAAGAATCTGAAGAACCTTCTAAACAAGAAGATGAGTGCATTTAGGTTTGGAGAGATCCAGTTGCTGCTGCCAGAACTGAAGTAGCCACTCTGCAATAGGGATAAACTGGAGCACAAGAACAGTTTAACAGGGTGGGGGGAGAACGGAATAGGATGACGACCATAGTGTAATTCCATAAATCTGCAACTGTGTTTTATTTACATATAAATGGATTCCATTTGTAAAACACTGTATAGGCAGTGCTGCCAGTAATATACTAATCATATGATACCCCATAGGGTATAAAGATACGCAAACTTACATCTTAAATCAAAATAATTCAATCCCCCTAACACTACAAATTTAAGTTTATCTGAAGACACAGATTCTTTAATATGTACATCTGTATCATTTGAGTGACATTGAAATTAATAATGAGGATGTATAATATATGTCTGAAAAGCAAGATATTTTTGCAATATAACCATATCACAATTGTTCATTCCCCATTCAATAATACTGTTGTATTTCCTAAACCATTAAATAATATGTAACAGGGCTGTGCAGAGAACCAAGGAGGCTATTACTGCAAGGTGTTAACCTTTGGGAGACATGGCGACATTTAAAGTTGTCCATCAGTACCCACAGCACCATTACATGTGCTTTATGTGTTCATCTGTGAAACTTTGTTTAAACAATTACATACTTGGGGATGGATACTAATACTGTACTTCATTCGCTACAGCTACAATACATACACTGTATGGATAGTAGTATTGGGACAGCTGGCTGTTACACCCAGAGGAACTTTTATGACATCCCATTCTAAATCCATAAGCATCGATATGGTGTTGGTCCCCTCTTTTTTTGAATTTGAATTTCCATCTGTAACAGCTGCCACTCTTCTGGAAAGGCTTTACACAAGACTTTGGAATTTGTCTGTGGGAATTTTTGCCCAGTTATCCAGACGTTTGTGAGGTCAGGCACTGATGTTGGGCATGAAAGCCAGGCTCACATTCCCCGTCCCAGTTCATCCCGAAGGTATTTGATGAGTTTAAGGTCGGTGCTCTGTGAGGGCCAGTCAAGTTCTTCCACACAAAACTCACGTACCCATGTCAATGTAGACCTTGCTTTGTGCACTGGAGCACAGTCATGCTGGAATAGAAAAGGGCCTTCAACGACAAAGTTGCAAGCACAGAATTGTCCAAAATGTCTTTGTATGCTGAAGCTTTAAGAATTCCCTTCACTGGAACTAAGACGTCTAGCCCAACCCCTGAAAAACAACCGCACACCATAATCCCCCCTCCACCAAACTTTACAGTTGGCACAATGCGGTCAGGCAAGTAACATTGTCTTGGCATCTGCCAAACCCAGACTCATGCATCTGACTGCCAGACAGAGAGGCGCAATTCATCACACTACAGAACAGATTTCCACTGCTCCAGAGTTCAGTGGTGGCGTGCTTTACATTGTGCTTGCTGATGTGAGGCTTGCATGCACCTGTTCAGTCATGGAAGCTCATTCCATGAAACTCCCAGTGCACAGTGTTTGTGCTGGGTTAATGCCAGAGGAAGTTTGGAACTCTGCAGTTATTGAGTCAACAAAGTGTTGGCATTGCAGTGCTGCGTTTTGCTTTGCTTGGATTCTTCTCTGTGTGAAACCAAATGGAACCAAAGGAAAAATGCTCCAAGTTTATAAACTCATTGACTGATTTGGAGCAGACAAAATGAGCTATAGGTGTGAATATGTATAAGAGCAATATTAAACAAGCGAGGGATTCGTAGCCAGACACCTCACCACATCCAACACTTAACCAAGAAGCCTGTACAAATGCTACTTTAATATGCAAGAAGAAATATGGACAAGCTTATGTTCTGGGAGATTTTAGAAATGATCTGACTAGATTAGAGCTATTTGGACCCATGGATGAGAGGAAGGAAAGGCTTATGACAGGAATAAGAACAACATAACAACATAATTGTATAACAACAAAAATGCTACATTTTCTGTATTATCAAAACCACTGAACATGCTCTGAGACACCAAGGAAAATCAGGAGAACTGTGGGTGAAACATACTCTGTCATATAGGAATTTGCCTTTCCTTTACTGAAGTAAAATTGTGTGTAGTTGTTCAGGTATAATAACTAGACTAACCATGGGCGTCACCGCCATTAAAACATTTCATAATTGTTAGTTTGGACCCCCCCCCCACACACACACATTTAACATAAAATATTAGTTCACCCAGCGCTGTTTTCCAGTGTGTCCTCCCTCCCCCCCCCCAATTCAAAATGCTTCTGACGCCCCTAAGACTAACTAATATATTACATTAATTGCCCAGTTAAGTGTCGAGCTCCAACAAATGTGTACCTGGGTTGACTGTGTTAGTGCCTGGGTTAACTGTGTTAGTACCTGGGTTGGCTGTGTTAGTACCTGGGTTGACTGTGTTACTGTG
This sequence comes from Hippopotamyrus pictus, assembly GCA_026781145.1. Lineage (NCBI taxonomy): Eukaryota > Metazoa > Chordata > Actinopteri > Osteoglossiformes > Mormyridae > Hippopotamyrus > Hippopotamyrus pictus. The sequence continues at coordinate 1,523,225 of JAODLC010000042.1, read as the reverse complement.
TTAGTGCCTGGGTTAACTGTGTTAGTACCTGGGTTGACTGTGTTAGTGCCTGGGTTGACTGTGTTAGTGCCTGGGTTGACTGTGTTAGTACCTGGGTTAACTGTGTTAGTACCTGGGTTGACTGTGTTAGTACCTGGGTTGACTGTGTTAGTGCCTGGGTTGACTGTGTTAGTGCCTGGGTTAACTGTGTTAGTACCTGGGTTGACTGTGTTAGTGCCTGGGTTGACTGTGTTAGTACCTGGGTTGGCTGTGTTAGTGCCTGGGTTGACTGTGTTAGTGCCTGGGTTGACTGTGTTAGTACCTGGGTTGACTGCATATATCAAGCCTTGTGGCATGGCACATGCTCTTTCTACATTTGATAACCCTGCAAGTCCCTCTCTACCTTCCAGCACAACCACGACCTCCAACTGCTCATCTTCAGAAAATCCAAATTACAGTGTCAAACGTCATTATCTGTCTGAATAAGATCCAAAATCAAATTCTGAAATTAAACACAATTCCCACATTCTTTACTGTACTTTTTAAATTGTCATTAGAATGCTAAGACACAAAGAACCTCCATGCATAAATATAATTTAGTGCTGAAGAGAAAGCTTCAAATGAAATAACACTAGTGTACCCAGATGGCAATATTCCCCTGGCAAAGTGTTCCTTTTGAGTACAATTATTTCTGTGTACATAATTGCCCACGTGAAATGGTTCATTTAACCATATCTAACTATACAAATAAATTTTGTATGGCCTGAGAAAAATAGTGCATGGAAAAAATCACTTGTCTCTGTAACAAGGAATTAAACGACCTCAATATTAGACGGCTTTTTCTCACTTGGCAGTCTCTAATCCTCTCAATTTTCAGAGAAGTACAAAACCAAACACTGGATTCGAATCAAAAGAAAGCACTGAATGACACATTAACATCAAGTTACATCAGCATTACACTAAATATAACAATCAATAAAAATAATAATCAAGGAAGGACGATATAACAACAACAATAAACCAGTCATCATTCATTTTCTGTATCTGCTTATACTATTAAGGGTTATTGGGGGTCTGGAGCTTATACTGTAGGCACAAGGGAGGGAGCAACCCAGGATGGGGGGGCAACCCATCACAAGGAACACTTACACACCATTCACTGACACACCATTCACTCATACACCATTCACTCATACACCATTCACTGACACACCATTCACTCATACACCATTCACTGACACACTATTCACTCATACACCATTCACTCATACACCATTCACTCACACACCATTCACTCACACACCATTTACTCACACACCATTCACTCACACACCATTTACTCACACACCATTCACTCACACACCGTTTACTCACACCATTCACTCACACACCATTTACTCACACACCATTCACTCACACACCATTCACTCACACCTCATTCACTCAAACACAATTCACTCATACACCATTCTCTCATACACCATTCATTCACACATCATACTCTCACACTCATTCACTCACACATCATTCTCTCACACACCATTCACTCACACATCATTCACTCACACACCATTCACTCACACACCATTCTCTCACACACCATTCACTCACACATCATTCTCTCACACACCATTCACTCACACACCATTCATTCACACAATTCACTCATACACCATTCTCTCATACACCATTCATTCACACACCATACTCTCACACACCATTCACTCACACATCATTCTCCTACATACCATTCTCTCACACACCATTCACTCACACACCATTCTCTCATACACCATTCTCTCACACACCATTCACTCACACACCATTCATTCACACACAATTCACTCATACACCATACTCTCACACACCATTCACTCACACACCATTCTCTCACACACCATTCACTCACACACCATTCTCTCATACACCATTCTCTCATACACCATTCATTCACACACCATTCATTCACACACCATACTCTCACACACCATTCACTCACACATCATTCTCTCACACACCATTCTCTCACACACCATTCTCTCAGACACCATTCACTCACACCCCATTCTCTCACACACTATTCACTCATACATCATTCACTCACACACAATTCACTCACACATCTGCTTAGGATGCCTCCTGGACGCCTCCCTGGTGAGGTGTTCCGGGCATGTCCCACTGGGAGGAGGCCCCGGGG